>CM033279.1:15709115-15974115 GCA_019343175.1 Oedothorax gibbosus
TGAGGTCATAGCTTTCTAACAAAAAAAGGATTTTTAAGATCCCATTGATAGAACCGATTTTGGAAGAACAGTACGGACAGACAGACGGACATTGACCGCATGTCAATACCTACTATTTTTAAATAAATAAAGTTTCTCATGCCACTGTCTATTTGGCAACAGTGATTTAAAATACTCATAATTGAATTTCAATGCTAATTCAATGGGAAATTCGCCGACAGATAGTAGATTTATGTCCATCCGGATGAACAGACAGGCGGACAAAAAGTATGAAAGTTAGGTCTCTGATGTCATATCTTTCTAACAAAAAAAGAATTTTTAAGATCCGATTGATAGAACCGATTTTGGAAGGGGGGTACGGACAGACAGACGGACATCGACCGCATGTCAATACCTACTTTTCATTTTTTTTTAATTCTTTCGAATTAAAAAAAGAAAAGTAGGCTAAAAATTAAAGTTTCTCGAGCGATTGTTGTGAATGGATATGGTGATTTAATTCCGATAAAAAATGGCTTCCTATGCATTTTAAATGAGCATTAAATTTTGCAGTTTTTTAAATAATTAAAGTAGATTAAATTCGAATACTTTTCTGAAATTTTCAATGTATTCTAATTACAATGCACTGAATTTTTTTTGACGTATCACACTTGTCCGTAGCATTTGTAGTTTGGGCTATGAAAGTGGGTGACGGACAGACAGACGGACTGAACGATTATAATACCTTCCACTTTTTACGTTATGAACGTAGTGTGGAAGCTGCAAAATCAATGTAATAGTTATATGTTTACTACACAGCTATATGTATTTCTGCATTTTTATTTTTTTAATCGCGAATATTAACTCTATTTTATTAAGTACATACTTAAGAATTCCGTCACTTAGTTTTATTTTAACTGAATCAAACCGTTAAAATACTTTTATAACCTATACTCATGTCTTATGATCCATATTCAAGCAATCCTTTTAAAATCAAATAAGTTTTGTTTATGTTTGTCGAACTTGAATACTAATGTGATTCTAAAATGTTTTCGTTTAATAGAAACCTCAAAAAAAAAAGATTGCAGTTATTACCAACAATACTTATATTACTTTTGTTTATTACATTTACCATATTATGCAAAGGAATTCGAACTCAAACTAGATATAAATAAACACACATAGTCCATATGAAGCCTTTCATTTATTTATGTTTGATCTAAAAAAACCTAATAGCTATGTTGATATTTAAATAATATTATGAAAGCAATTAAGTGATAGGATTCCATATTAAGTCATAACTTATGCATTTTAATAATATAAGTCTAAATAAATATGCTTTTAAAAGAAAAATTATTAATTAATATTTAATAAAATGGATAGTTTCCTAGGCTAGTTCTAGAAGTTTTCAGTGGAATAACTAGTTGTAAATTACCATTTTGAGAACAACAAGAAGTTCATATAGAACTAAAATAGCCTACTTTCTTGTTACTTAAATACTTACTGAAGTTCTAATCGGGAAAAAGAACTAGGTTCCTAAAGTAAATATCATCAACAGCCGTTTCTACACTAGATTTATACACATTAGAAAAAAAAAATCGAAACACAGCACCCAGCTATAATTTAAACTTCCAAAAGCCAAAATCAACTATTTTCCTTAATATTCTTTCGCAAATTAATTAAATATTATTTATCATCTGCTCGTGATTTATTTGCAGTTCGAAGAATAATTACATATTTATTAATAACAAAAGTAATGAAACTACTCCGAACTGCATTAAAAAAATAAGAAATGTAAATTAAAACTAAGCATAATTACATGCAAAACTATGCCTTGCCGCTTTCTTGGTAGATAATTAATGAATAATCAAAGAATCAAATTGTGCTACATTTTATGACGTTATTCCAAACTGATTCATGAAAATATTATTTTACTTCAAATATGTTTAAATAAATAAAGTTTCTCATGCCATTGTTGATTTGGCAACAGTGATTTAAATGACTCAAAATTGAATTTCAATGCTAATTCAATGGGAAATTTGCCGAAAGATAGTAGATTTATGTCCATCCGGACGTACAGACATACGGACAAAAAGTATGAAAGTTGGGTATCTGAGGTCATAGCTTTCTAACAAAAAAAAAACAATTTTTAAGATCCGATGGATAGAACCGATTTTGGAAGAAGGATACGGACAGACAGACGGAAAGACAGACAGACATACGAACAGATAGACAGAAGGACATCAACCGCATTTCAATACCTACAGTGATTTAAATCACTCAAAAATTGAATTTCAATGTTAATTCAATGGGAAGTTCGCCGACAGATAGTAGATTTATGTCCGTCCGGACGTACAGACAGACGGACAAAAAGTATGAAAGTTGGGTATCTGAGGTCATAGCTTTCTAACAAAAAAATAATTTTTAAGATCCGATGGATAGAACCGATTTTGGAAGGGGGTACGGACAGACAGACAGACGGACATCGACCGCATGTCAATACCTACTTTTTCATTTTTTTAATTCTTTCAAATTAAAAAAAGAAAAGTAGGCTAAAAATACTAGCTTCAGTTAATTTAAAAAAATTCTTAGTAATAATAGTATTAATAGCTTAAGTATAAAAACTATATTAGGTATAATTAAATGTAATTATTATATGATATTAATGACTTAGTATTAATAGCTTAAGTTTTCTTTTTTAAAAAATCAGTTATTTTAATAAAATCAATAATAAGGTTTAGTTTTGAATGTATGCTAACATAGACATTTGGGTTTTAGTTCACGATTACTGTGAACTTTTTCCTTAGGCTATGTCCTCACTACGACAACAAACGCCACAAAGGCAACAAAAGCAACAAAATTTGGCGACCGCCAAGGGCGCCAAGCGATGCAATAGCATGGGGGCTGACTCTGCCAAGTTGCCAAATTTTGTTGCATTTGTTGCCTTTGTGGCATTTGTGGCGTAGTCAGGACATAGCCTTACTTGCTTAAAATGTTTTGTCGTTAATTAATCTTCATTTTTTTGTCTCGTCATTTTACACGATAATTGTAGTCCATTGTTGAACGTTTCATAAAGTAGGCTTAAATTAATAATTCAAATAGGTTAAAATAAAACTTCAGAGATTGTTCTAAAAATAAACATATCAAGACTTCTTGACAAGATTACTTTAAAAAGCCATTAACGCGTTATCAATTTCTTGACTAACAATTGTATATAAAATATTCATAATGGATCTATCCACATAACAAAATTATTTTCATTATTAAAAGTAATCATTTTGAAAAGTTTATCTGCAGAATGATGCATTCACGTTCTTCTTTTTATTAAATCATGCAAATTTTAACAATGTAATTTACATTGCAACTTCAAGTTCAACTGGTTAAGAAAGAGTCGGTCCAGCTGATAACGTCTGAAATGGAAGTGATATCGAGAGTTCAAAGTCCGTCAAATTTGACATCGGCCTATCAGTATTTACATATTCAAAAACATAAAGAAAATAATAAAGCCAATTATATATTCACGAAACTCGTTTCATCAAACACTCGTCTAGGTTCTTTTTTTATAAAAAGTGACTATTTATATAAAAAAGATTAATTGAATAACATTGTCGTTGATAACGGTCATAGACTATTTACTTTTAAAAAATTACATTAATATTGATACAGATAAGTTTTCCGTACCTTTGAAGAATATGTAAATAGAAATTTTATATGATGTACTTTCCAAATATTTCTTGTTTAGTTTTTCGTTAAGTATATACAATCAATATGTTCTTTTCAGGGCTTGAAATAATTTTATTAAAAGTAAATCATAACTTATTTTTATTTACGAAGGTATTTTGTAAACTGTATACCTTGCATTGGAAATAAAACATGTTATTTATTACGTGAATGTATATTTTAAATGTTTTATTATGACATTTAAATTTGACTGATAACCTGTAAATAAGAATCCTATATTATACATTTATCTCCTCATAATAAAAGTAAACAGTAAAACTGTAAGTAACAAAAGAAATAACATATTTTTTAAATTGCGCATTAACTGTCATATTCAATAGTAGACCATTGATACATTTAAATGTAACCAAAACTGTTAAAAATGAAACGCTCAAAAATGAGTTACAGTATATTTTAATCTTATTCTGAGAACAATATTCTAAAAAAATACTTTTTAAACTCAAATTAAAGATCATACATTGTAACTACCTGTAGATATGATTTCACTGCTGTTAAATACTGCTCCGAAAAAACTAGTGCTTCGATGCGCCTTTTTTTTCTGAAACATAAGAACATGCATGTTCTCAAATTTGAGAATAATGTATTCGACGCTATTATAAACCTCTGATGATCTCAAAAACTGGAATTTTCCTCTCAAAATTAAGAGCCCATTTTTTACAGTGTAGGCATATGCGGTAAGCACAGATGGTAACCTCTGCCATAGTAAACAAGAAGTTCATAAAGAACTAAAATAGCCTACTTTCCTGTTACTTAAATACTTACTGAAGTTCTAATCGGGAAAAAACTAGGTTTCTAACAGTAAATATCATCAACGGCCGTTTCTACACTAGATTTATACATATTAGAAAAAAATCGAAACACAGCATCCAGCTAATAATTTAAACTTCTAAAAGCCAAAATCAACTATTTTCCTTAATATTATTTCGCAAATCAATTAAACATTATTTATCGTCTGCTCGCGATTTATTTGTAGTTCGAGGAATAATTAAATATTTATTAATAACAAAAGTAATGAAACTCCAAACTGCATTAAAAAAATAAGAAATGTAAAATTAAAACTTAGCATAATTGTATGCAAAAGTATGCCTTGCCGCTTTCTTGTTAGATAATTAATGAATAATCAAGGAATCAAATTGTGCTACATTTTATGACGTCATTCCAAACTGATTCAGGAAAATATTATTTTGCTTCAAATATGTTTAAATAAATAAAGTTTCTCATGCCATTGTTGATTTGGCAACAGTGATTTAAATGACTCAAAATTGAATTTCAATGCTAATTCAATGGGAAATTCGCCGACAGATAGTAGATTTATGTCCGTCCGGACGTACAGACAGACGGACAAAAAGTATGAAAGTTGGGTATCTGAGGTCATAGCTTTCTAACAAAAAAAAGAATTTTTAAGATCCGATGGATAGAACCGATTTTGGAAGGGGGGGGGGGTACGGACAGACAGACGGACGGACAGACAGACGGAAAGACAGACAGACATACGAACAGACAGACAGATGGACATCAACCGCATTTCAATACCTACAGTGACTTAAATGACTCAAAATTGAATTTCAATGCTAATTCAATGGGAAATTCGCCAACAGATAGTAGATTTATGTCCGTCCGGACGTACAGACAGACGGACAAAAAGTATGAAAGTTGGGTATCTGAGGTCATAGCTTTCTAACAAAAAAAGAATTTTTAAGATCCGATGATTAGAACCGATTTTGGAAGGGGGGTACAGACAGACAGACAAACGGACAGACAGGCGGACAGACAGACGGACAGACATACGAACAGACAGACATACGAACAGACAGACAGTTGGACATCAACCGCATTTCAATACCTACAGTGACTTAAATGACTCAAAATTGAATTTCAATGCTAATTCAATGGGAAATTCGCCGACAGATAGTAGATTTATGTCCGTCCGTACGTACAGACAGACGGACAAAAGTATGAAAGTTGGGTATCTGAGGTCATAGCTTTCTAACAAAAAAAGAATTTTTAAGATCCGATGATTAGAACCGATTTTGGAAGGGGGGTACAGACAGACAGACAAACGGACAGACAGGCGGACAGACAGACGGACAGACATACGAACAGACAGACATACGAACAGACAGACAGATGAACAGACAGACAGTTGGACATCAACCGCATTTCAATACCTACAGTGATTTAAATGACTCAAAATTGAATTTCAATGCTAATTCAATGGGAAATTCGCCGACAGATAGTAGATTTATGTCCGTCCGGACGTACAGACAGACGGACAAAAAGTATGAAAGTTGGGTATCTGAGGTTATAGCTTTCTAACAAAAAAAGATTTTTTAAGATCCGATTTTGGAAGGGGGGTACGGACGGACAGACGGACAGACGGACATCGACCGCATGTCAATACCTACTTTTTCATTTTTTTAATTCTTTCGAATTAAAAAAAGAAAAGTAGGCTAAAAAGGAAATCGCTAAAAGCGGTACATGCTAATAGGATTAGTCTTTTTTTTTTCTTGCAGCAAAAAGATAAAACCTAAAGCTCTCAAACAAACCAAATCAATGGCGAAAATATACGACCGTTACAACAACAATTCTAAAGTTATTGTATTTGCTTTCCAGACGAATTTAGGTTTAGACAGCAAATAAACCCAAACGGAGACAGATAGTGAGATCAATAACAAATTCTATTTGAACGTCTATTTAGCAATGTAAATATTCTATAGACATGGCACAATGTCATGTCATAAGAAGAAAGCTTATGTGGTTAACGTGTGGTTTTTCAGCGATACGTATGAAATGCATTTTTATTCTGGTGATACATATATGAAGTGCATTTTAAGACAACGACTTATTTTATATGAAAAAATAAACGTTTTTTCTCTCTCTTTTATAATATGCGAGTACCTACAAAAATAAAAATAATTTGCATGTAAATTCGCGAAAGATATCTTAAAACGGTTTTAAAAAGTTTATATATTTTTAATACCAATCGCTGAAATTTGAAAATCTGATCCAAAATTATGTATGTGTTGTTATAATGAAGTGGATATACAAAACTATATATTTTTAAAAAATATTTCTAAATGCAACTATATCTCTCTTAAATTCTCCATACTTCCTAGTCACTCTTTACATCGTTTTCTCCCAGGGGTCACAATAGCAACTGAATTTTCCAAACAAATACTTTCGCCCTCCCCTCTTATCGTCTTGTTTGGATTCTGAGGGGGTTAAGGGACGATAGCTCGTATCTGTGTTGACGCTTCGTCACTTTACCAAGAATGATTGGCGGTTGGATAGACTGTAAACAGACGTCTGAGAGTTTGTAGTGCTAAATTTAGTTGTTTGAAATAGCGGGTATAAACATAAGATTTGAGTCGAAAGTAGGGTAGCTTATTACAGTCCTTTTTTACGACGAAAATAGAATTCGTTTATTTTCGAAATTATTAAATACAAAATTAACGTGCTTATCTTTTTTTAATGTTTTTTTAATACTGATTATGGTTAAAAAATTGACTTCAAAACTTCTTCAAATACTTGAGTAATCTTTATATTTAATTGATGATCCGAGAATTGATATAAGACAACCATGTAAAAATAATTAAGTAACATGTAAACATAAATAAAAAGAATTCCAAATATTCTCCCATCGAAGTTTATTTTTAATAAATGCCTCTGTCTAAAACCTTTGCGTGGTTTTTAAGGGGAAGCGGGGTAAGAGAAGATAGGTTGGTACAAGTATTTTCTGTGTGTGCTTCATCAGAAACCCGCTTATAAACCTTCGTCAAGTAAGAAAGACAGAATTTTTACTGACACAGAGAAAGTACACCCAGAGCGAAGGAATTGAGCCAGCACCCTGTGTAGTGAGCAGACTGTTAGCGTAATGGGCTGCCATCAAACCCACTAGGGCACCCGGGCCCCTAAGAGAAGATATCGTATCTGTTGATGTTTCATCACACTATCATGATTGGATGGTGGACGGATGAATGCAGTTAGTTAATTTATCATATGGGACTGTGAGTGTAAACAGAACTCTTGGATTATGATGCTAAATTTAGTTGTTTGAATGTTGATAGTATAAACATGCGATTAGAATAAGGGTGTGTTTATGAATTATTAAAAATAGCTGAATAGAAAAAATATTTAAAACCTATTGCTGGTTAAAACTAGATGTTTAGTAGATAACATTTAGAACCAATCCACCTTTTGGTTGCTAAACAAAACCCATCAGATGATTACTAAAAACATAAAAGTATGATAAGTCTTACTTATATAAAAAAAAGTTTACAAAATACAATTTAAAATTGATACTATTATGTAAACTATAGTATGAAAATTGTGTAAATATGTAAAAACATTTAGCGAAAAAATCATAAACAAAACTTTCCTTTTCTGATATACTTTAAAAATTAAATATCGTTCTACCAAGTAATAAACACATGGGAGATCAAAATACAATATATTTTTTTATTTACACTTGCCTGTTTGGTGTCAAAAACTAAAAATAATTTTATAAAATAATTGCACTAGTTGGTAAATAAAAGTGTAATAAATACAAAGATATTATGTTTACCTAACTAGATTATTATAAAAACAAGAAGATCACTGAAATTTTTAATCGGAAAACAAAGCCAATATTAACTATGTTGGTTAACTGTCATACACAAATTCAATTTATAGTTTTCTAAATTTATTTGCAGTTCAAAATTAAGTATGTAAAATTGCTTTCTTTAAAAATGAAAGAAAAACTTATCAAATCATATTTATGTATTTATTGGTCCTTAGTTGATTTATAAAACAAAAATGAATTTTCTTCAAATATTCCATTAAAGCGTTATTCTTTTTTCATATTTTCATGGCTAGTGTTGATAAAGCAACCACGATTTTAATGACTAAAAATTAAATTTCAATGCTTATTATTTTAACAGTTCGCGAAAGACAGGTAGACAGACGTCCATCCGGACGTAAAGACAGATTGACTAAAAGTATAAAAGATAAGTTTCTGATGTCATACCTTTCTAACATTTTTTTTGACAGAGAGAACCGAATTTGGAAGGGTATGGACAGGTGGACAAACAGACATCTCTATAGTTCAATGCCTAATTTCACAATATTTTTTCAACTCTTTCGAATTAAAGAAAAAAGGATACTAGGCTAAAAATCCACTATTTAAACTTAAAAAAGTAGAAAAAATTAACCATGTGGTCCTTATAGTTGTTTTAACGAAATCTACCTCTGTTGAACTCACTGCAGTGTTTATGGAGGACAAAATAAGTTTCCCGCAATTAGTGTCTCCAAATATATTTAAAATTCTGCAGAAGTTTCGTTCGTCTTTAAAAAAAATTGTGACGTTTATTGCCAAAATAACGTTTCCAACATATCCTCTCAGCCCAACCCCTTTCAAGTCTGATATCGAAGACTTCTTAAATGTGATATCTTGTGAAATCAGCAATTGAAGACTGTTGAAAGATATAATTTTCCTATCATAAATGAAAGGCGTTTAATTCTCTATAACGCAATCGTTTTTCAGTAAGCCTTACATTATTTTTTTATTACTGATTTGATATGCTTTATACATTCCCCGGTTTTATAAATATCCCTAAATCTATAATAATAAAAGAAAGAGTCTGTCTGTCTGTGTGTGTGTCTGTTATCGGATCGTAAAAGACCTACTTATACTGCCCACAGGAATTCGAAATTTTAAAGATAGATTCCCTTTAATACTAACGTGTGCACCTGAGGCTTAGTTTTTTCATATTTGTTTCATTTTTAGAGAAAATTCGAATTTTCTGAAAAAAATACACCACTTTCGCTCAAATCCGATCATTTTTTCTCTTTCCTGATGCCATCGACTGAAAAAATTAAATAAAACTTTTAACGAAAACATTTAAAATTCAAAATGTTTATTTTTATTCTTTTGCCATTACTTTCAGAAACTAAATTCATTATTTGAAAAATAATTGACAGTTCAGTGACGTAATTCGCATCTTCTTACCGATTTCATTGGGATTTATGATATTTTTTCATGATTTTTCTGTTGACTGCAAAGTATGCATATTAGCAATAAATGACTAGTTTAAGCTATTATGAATATGAGTAATAAAGCATCGCATAGAGCTATAGTGTTTTAGTCTTATTTTTTTGACGAAATACGTTGCCAACACTCGCCAATTTTATTAACAAAATTCGCCAATTAGGCAATTTCTTCTATAATAATTTATAAGCTGTCGGTTGTCGAAGTTCTTGTGTTTGAGCGTATAATGGTGTGGTACTTCTATTTTCCAAAATTATTTCCCAAAACCCGCCAAATGAGCAAAAGTTTTATGATTTATGAGGGAATTGTGATGGCATTTATGAGTGCTTACAGCGTATTTTTCTTGAATTAAGATGAAACGGGATTTATAATTTATAACGACGGAATACAATATTAGTATGATCCTATAACAGTTATATGGTACACATATTTGAATTCTATTTGATATTTTTTATTCCGTGCGAGACGGGTTTATAAATTTCCTAGTATATTCATATTTTAAACCCGTATATGTGTCAATTTAAATATGAATACTAAATGTGTTAAGAGTTTTCTAAGTTAAACTGTAATTATTCTTTTCAAATAGCATTTTTGACACATAAAAAATCAATAAGTGTGCATTATTTATGCATAAAAATTTATCTTATATTTATCTGTCTCTGAAGAAATATTTAAAATCTATAATTACTATAATACTTCACTTTTTGCTCACCTTAAAACATTGAAAGTCAAATACGGGTTTTATTTTTAGACAAATCACAGGGATACGTTAAAAAGAATTTAAAGGTCCTTTTCAATATTTGACACTTCTACCATTTAAAGATAAAAAATGTCTCTAAGACTCTTCAATCATACGATATTTTACAAATAAAATAAGTAAGTTGAAAAGCGTTACGTGTGGCTAAGACTCTTCAATCATACGATATTTTACAAATAAAATAAGTAAATTAAAATTACGTTACGGGTACATGACATTTGGTTTTTAACTTTTTAAAATTTCATATCTAATCGTTTTCTTTTGCAAAATGTCAAATATCCAAACGTGAACACTTGAAAACGCAACTATGAAACAAAATCTACTTAACAAGTATGGAGACTCTGCCGCACGTTTCCGGAGATATTTTTTCCTATCACGGCAATTTTATACTACTTTTAAAATTGAAATTAACATCACCGTACATCACGTATATGTACCAAAGACTTCTGTAAGGATAAGCTGGGGATTGGAAAACTTAAATGAGGCCAAACATGACCATCCAAATCACGTGAGTTAGGAGCAACGATGTGGCTATTTTTTTAAAAACTACTTTTGATAATTAAGCAGTTTCAGTTAAGTATTGCTATTTATATATGTATTTCTATTTTTCATGTCAATGTATTGATAGTAAAAAGTCACTGTATATTACTTAAATAGCTTTTTAAAAAATAATTTTTAACATGACAAACTTTTTTTCGCCAAAATTAGCAATAAGATACCAAAACCGGGAAGCTTTCTCTCCAACCCATCTATCCATGCGGCATCCTCCCAAGAGTTACATTTTACCATTACATGCTCAGCTTATTTCGTTCAGATCGTTGTTGTGTACCAAATACCTCACATAAGCAGTAAATAAATCCCATAATAAAAACTATCACGTGTCAGAATTTGTCAGAGCTAGACAGGACTGTATAAATATACCTGTGCTGTCCGGAAGGTCTCTGGCATGCTTACCACGGCTCCCCATAACTCATACCTTCAGCTTGAACTCATCAATTCCGAAACAGGCTACCTTTTCGATAGCTTTGGGCGGTTTATTTTTCTCTTTAGAAGTAGATAAAACGATATTTTGCCTATTCTAGGGATGCCAAATACAGGAACAACCAGATGGAGGTTTTTTTTTTACAATAGGCTAATTCTATGCAAAATCACCCTTTCTGTAATGTAAGTCACGTATGTAAAAAGTGATTATCATTCAACTTTTAACATTAAATGAAAAAAATTAGTGGAATAGTTAAACTACACTTATTGTAACTAAAGTATGTAACGTGCTTTATTTATTTTTCAAAATTAAAGAGCTTTTTTAAATCGTGACTTATACACAACAGTTATGGAATTAGCCAATAAAGTAAAATATGGTTTAAAATTTTTAATAGATGTTTTTTATGTATATATTTAAAACTTTTCTTATTACACCTTAAAAATTTTCTGGAAATGCTATCCGGATTAGTTTTATGTTTTGGTAATATTTTGTAATAAAACTCTTTTTGGTAATAAAACTCTTTTTTTAGAAGTGGTTATATAATTTTACAGCAGTCGTTTTAATGTAAATTTATTAATTACTTAAACTAATTTTTAAATCAAACTTTTTGTAGTGTATATGCAATTTTACTTTTGAATCAATGTATTGCTGTCGTTAATATTCATTCAATTATTGAAAATAATGTTTTGATAATAAGTGCATAGTTATTAATTATTTATTTGTATAGATGTCTTATGTCTCTTATATGTGTCTTAGGATAAATATACCAACAGTATGTATTTTTTACTTTGCCTGATATTTTGCAAAATTTAAGCCATTAGTATTTCCCCTTTTCAATTTACTTTGAAACTTTACTTTCCAATTTCATAATTAACTGTCAAATGAAAACTGTTCTCTAAACCAAACCGGAACACAACTTAGTGGCCGATTAGGAGTTCTGCTCTATCTGTGTGAATCGTTGAGCGACGGGGAGGGGCAAACGTGTCCGATCCGAAAGAAACAAAAATAAAGTAATTAATAACCACAGGTTCGCGTCCGGTCGTGTGTTACTTTTGATTTGTAGTGGTGGTGAGACAACACTGTAACTAACATTTTTGTCAGTTTGGAATTATATATTCGAGAAGATATCGTCGATATCGAAGATATCCAATAACAAAATTACGAATGGGCTAAATACAAGGGATTTGCTGTTTTTGAAAACAATGGGTTTAACGGTTCTGGTTTCCATCCCCTCTGTTTTTGAGCATTCGTGGTTTTATAATTGGACCGATGATATCTTAGGGTGCACTTTTTTTTAAAAAAAGAAAAGAATTGCAGTTATTTGTATTAAGAAATATGAGCTAAAAATATTTTTTTTAATTTTTTTTTTTAATCCACCACATACGTATTTACTAAACTCTTACTTCACAAACCGAGTTTACTTAAAATCATGTTAATTTAGGTTATAGAGTTGCTAAAGCTATACCATTTGAAAGTATAAGTACAAGTCTTTTAGGGGTACACCAGGAAAATTGGGTTAGAAAAACCACAATACCTCTTTTATTTTCCAAGAGAAAATTTCAGTTTTCTAAAACGACGGTAATTTACTGAAAAATTGCATTATAAATTTGTACACACTCAGGACAATTCTAGTTTTCCAACTAGACCCTTTATATATTATTCTATTTACAAGTTTTTAAACCCAAGCAACCGAATTGCCTAAAACTGGACCTGATGCGACTGCAGAACATTATTTCTTATTTTTTCCTTCTCGACGAGTGGGAAGTTCCATATTTTGCTTCTTTTCTTCCACGTGTTGTTTAAATCGATCCTTTTCTTGCTTGGAACCCTCGAGACGGGACTTCCGCGTGTCTGATCCTAATTTGATTTGTTGTGCAGAGACTACCCCACGCGAGATGGATGGAGCATGTAGATGCTGCTGGTCTTAAATTGTCTTCTTTTTTTGCAGAAGATCTTGACGAAATTTTTTTTTTAATTCTTTTTTAAGTAGTCTTATTATCTAATTCAACTTTTTAAAGTTTAGGCATGTATTTTATTTAACAAAGATTATATCTACTTAGAAGTTACTATCTCTCTGAGAGATAGTGCTTTATGTTTGTTTGTCACTCTTTGAATTATAGTATTTTTTATTTTGTTTTTATGACGTAATAGTAGTTACACATCATCAAAGGTCATTTAACCCAGAGTAATTTTTTATATTACTTGTCATATGTTCCTTAAAATTGACCAAATTTATGTCATTAAAATAACTTTAATGTTAAGCTTAACAGGAACAATCCATTACTTACATAATTTAGTTATGCTTCCGGATGTTAATGTATATAGCCTTTTTACCAAGTTTTTTTTCAACCACTATAATTTTCTTGAAGGCGGTAAAAGATTGGTTATTGACCTGAACATAACTTTTTTACTAACACAGTACTTAGACATACAAGCCCATTATCACGTACCTCGTTTCATGTTACAATGGAATCGAACTCGCTAACTCTGCAACAAAGTGAAACGCCTTACTACAAAACCGAAACCACTTCAAGACACCCGACAATCTGATCAAACCATGATTAACAAGTACTTTCAAATTTGAAGCTCGTTAATGAGTCTCTTTTCATTATTAAGGGGGAATAGGAGCTCTGGACCGCGGGTCTCCAAACTCAAGTGCCTCAGTGTTAATCTAATGGTGAAAAAAAATATTTTCTCTGCCATATTTCTCCGGCTCTATTGAATATATTTTTACAAGCGGATTTTTTTATGTGATAAATGTAGCTTACTTACAAGTCCCGACCTTCCCCCTTTTTGAAATGGGTTCGAATATTTTTTTTTAATTTTCAATAAATAATTTTACACAAAATATTCGAAGCAATTTCAAAAAGTGGAAAGATAGAGACCTGTAAGCTATCTACACTTATTATTAAAAAAACTGTTTGTAAAAATATTCCATACAGCCGGAGAAATGTGACAGAGAAAATAGTTTTTTCGCCATTAGATTAACACTGAGGCACTTGAGTTTGGAGACCCGCGGTCCATCGCGCCCATTCCCCCTTAAGGTCAATACAAAAGACCTTCTTAAACAAAGCTATGACTTAATTGGTGTGAAGTGGTTATTCTGGTTAACGCCCTCAACATATAAATAGTGATTCATAAAGCGATTTGTGAGAACTATTGAGGGGATATCCGCTTGATCGAGACTTTTTTTGCCTTTGTAATACTAGAAACTCATTTAGAAACACGAAAAGAGGGTCGAAGTACTTAAGATTATAAAGAAATTTGTGTAAAGATATAAATTTAAATATTTATTTACTAAAGATTTTTTAGTGTTTTAATGAAAATGCAAAAATTATAAGTAAAAAAATATTTATTTATGGTAAACACAAGTTGAAGAAACCTCAGAAAAAGGGTATATTTAAAATAATTTCGTGCTTTGTAATGAAACATTTCTTTAAATTTAATACTTATAATTAACTTTTTACATTAGAAATTTCAAGTTTTTAACCGTTATGGTAACCTCAATTTTACGCAAACAAAAATTAATAAAAAGTCGCATAATGAACTTGTTTGAGGTTTCTTAATTATTTTCAAAAAAAATTAAGTCTATAAAATATTTTTGATACCATAGGGTTGATACATATATATTCCGGCTTGTGTGCTTGATCAGAGACCCGCTTATAAACCTTCGTCAAGTAAGACAGACACAGAAAGAATTTTTACTGTCACAGAGAGAGAAATTACACCCAGGGCAAAGGCGGGAATCGAACCCGCACCCGGTACAGTGCGCAGACTGTTAGCGGAGGCAGCTATCTTAACCACTCGGCCACCCGGGCCCCTTTTGATACCATAACTTGTATCTTGTAGTCTATTTTATTCAAAGTAACTTCTGTAGTCTCACTATATAATATAAATTCACGGATATTTTATTTCAAAATATCTGTAAAATCTTAACTACAAATCATACTTATGTAAAAAATTGACAATAGTATAAAACAATTTTTTTTGTTCATATCTTATGTCGAAAGAAAGGTATTAAGCATTTTCTGTAGTCACCCCTTGAAGTTTGAACCGTATTTCGTCTGTTTTCAACCTGTTTTCTCTGTTTCGCGTTTTTTTCAATTCTTGTGTTTATTAAATCCCTAAGGCTTTTTTGCTAATTAAGTTAGAATTTTGAATTTTTTAACTTGTGTTCTTATATAAATGGTGCACAAAATTGTGTATGAAATAAGGTCTACTATGTATAGTCTTTTTTTTTAAATGTTGAATTCAATAATTTGTATTTTTTTTATTTTTTGAGATTTTCAGTATAAATGAATCTTACTTTTTTACTGTAGCCCACATTTTAAAGTCCATGCACAGTTCTTGAACAAATAGTTCTAAAAACAAACTATAAAAGTTTGGTGGAGTTATTCTCAAAATTGAAAGAGGAGTAGCATTTTAAAAAAGTTTAAAATTTTACCTTTAAAAAAAAATGAAAAACTACTTGTAAATATGTGTTTTTTTATTGCTTAAAATGTTTATTTAGAGTATACATTATATAAAAACACTATAATTGGCAAGTTTATGTTATTACTTCTAAAAATAATGTTTTGGGTACCGTATCCCCCCCTTAAGTAGAAAATAAATTATTTTGAGTTAAAATTTACATCGTTTTTAAATTACTTTTCATTTTATGGCTATTTTTTAATCAACATATTGATAAAGCCTCCTTTTGCTTATAAGTCATAGAAGCTAAAAAGAATTTAATACATTTAGACGAATTTCATAGTTCTAAAAATATAAACAACTTACAAGAAACACGCATATAGGCTGAAACAAATCGAAATGCTTTTATTTAATATTTTTATTATAATGGACAAAAAATAATTATTTATAATTGCAGACACTGCACACATTTTGTTATTTATGATTCACAAAACTAACTTGATCAATTTCAAATTTGTTTATAAGGTCAATAAGTATGTTTAGAAAATCTAAGTATGCACGATATTATACTTCAGAATAATTTAATTACCTTGTCACATAAATAATATCATTTAATTAGCTGTAGGTGCACATCATCTTTATAAGTAAATTATTCTTCATTAATAAGAATACTATAAATCACTTACTTAATCATGGCTCATAATTAAAACGGCGTGGATGATTTAAACGTACCTAGCCTTATCTGCGTCTTGAAAATGTGTTTCAAAGTTATATGAATCACGTGCGTTAAAATAAATGTAGTGTTTTCAAGGACCATTTGAGTGTTTTCAAATGAAGATATCAAGAAAGCCTATATTCTTTTAACTACGAGTAAGATTAGTATTTTTGTACTTAAATATTCATTTCATGTTAATTAACTAGTAAGAGTTATTGAGTTTTTAATTATGCATTAATATCGAATGGTTCTCTCTTCTTATCGAATGGCTCTTATATCTTTGAAGATATTGATGTGTGTAAAGCAAGTTTTTATATCAGTTTTATAACTACAAGTTAAAATGTTTTTAAAAAATGAATTCTAACTTATTTTAAGTTATACAATCATCTTATATGTTAAGCAAAGTTTTTATTTGTAACGAATCTTTTATGTATATTAAGCGGAGGTTTTTTTCTTTTTTTGTAATGAATATAATGAATAGACTTAAAAATTATGAGACCAAATTTCCAAAACAATTGGAAAATGGATTTACGTTTCGTCATTATAGAACGTTTTTAGAATTTTTCATTCTATAACTTTTTTAACTAAAAATATCAAAATTTGAATTGATATTTCTTTTTTGCTTTTTGTAGACTATTGCAGAGAAAAAAAATGTTTTTTCATGCAAGGCAAAAGATAAAATGCGAAACCGCGAATTGTTCAAAATATTTTAGATCAACAATATATTTAAATTCTTTTTATTGTTCCTTCAAAAGTACTTCTTAAGAACTTTCAACACCATCAAAACTTATTCCATATCCTCTGCTACTACAGTATTTTTTCTATTTTCAGATATCCCTTGTATCACTGGCAAATGACCAAAACGAATTGGAAGACAGTCTACAGAAACTGAATGACCTTTGTCATAAACCTTTTATGGTAAGATATTATTGCTTTTAGTGTGTATTATTCATGCCTTTAGAATACTTTCTTAATGACTTGAGGACAACAATGAAAGTACAAATTCAAACTTCATTCCACTATAACACTTGTGAATTATAGAAGAAATGAACTTATAGATTGTAGACATAAATTTTATTTACTTTTCTACACAGAGAAAATGTGTAGAAAAGTAAATAAAATTTATACATTTTCTAAAGCGAAATTAGATGAGTTATAGTATCTTATTTTACATTTTAATTTAATTTTAATACTTCTTTATTGATTAACAAGTCTGTTTTTTTTAACTTGACAAAAATAAATAATTAACAAAAGTAGAGGGGAGTATAGTGGAAGAAAATTTTATTGAACTATAATTGAATTTATATCTTTATATATTACTTAAACTAAACTAGCTAAAATTCTTTATAATTCATTGTAATTGGTTTTGCTGACACTATTAGTTTATTATTTAAAATGATTATTTCAAACTAACTTTTTTATGTACAGTTATTTTACAGAATATAAATATTGTATCCCAACTGTCTTTAAATAAATATGTATTTACTTATTTAATAATTCGTTTGTTTCATATTAATAGAATAAAAATACAATTAATAATCACAAAACATAACTAAAATCGGCTCGGTATGCCGGAGGTAAAAATAAAATAAATATATTTTCCTTTTATTTCTAAAGTAAACTCATGAATAAATATTTTAAACACATTTCATCAGATGATACATACTTAAAACTTTCATCTTTACCAACACTCACACTAACAACATAACAAACCCATTTTCCAAACTATCTTTTTCTATTTTTTAAAACTAAAACCCAGAATCACTTATTGAACGCCTGCTATTTGATATTCAATCATTTTATTGACCATCAAACACTCAATTGAATCCGGTAACTTACTACACCACTTCCGCGGAAAAGTGACGCAACTTACTTCCAAGATAATAGTTGAAGATGACATCAACGCAGCAACGCATTAATACATCAAAACACATCTATTTTGAATTTTCTGTCATAATAGGTTGAATCATTCATCACATTATTGTATTTAAAGATAAAAATTGATTTTAAAGTTGAAAAAGTTAGTAGTTCTTGCTCTTAATTTCATACGTGTAATTTAACGTTAATTCTGATTCATTATTCCAATTTAAAAAGAAGCAAATTCTTCCTCTGAATAAATCACCAAAAAGGTGCATTTATTTATTTTCCCATAATGTTTCGTTTTATAGCAACACTTAATCAGAAAATTCAAACGTTAAAGTATGCTACTTTTTTTTACTTTGCAACCAGTACCGTTATTTTTCTCTTGAGTAATAGGAATAAATTGACGATATTAACCTCAGCCATCCAAATATGCCCCTATCTCCCTTTATATAAATGTAAATCTCTTTATCTTAGATTCTTAACCGTTGTTTTACAAGAAATTAATACAAATAAAAATTCAAAGGACGTACAAAAGGTTTGAGGCCCACAGTTGGTTTGTACAACGACAGTGGACCTCTCTCTCCCCCCCCCCCCCCCTTGAAAAAAATACACAAACTCACCCTCTTCATTATCAGATGAAATTCCAGTATCTGGGTGTCCAAATTTCATTTAACAAAGATTATTTACATTTGAACCTGAGAATATACACTGAAAGGATGTTTCACTTATAATTCACCATATAAAAAAAAGTGTTTTCTTAATGAAGTATTAAAATGTGCCTTACTGATTGATACCTGACTTTTGATACTTTATTTATACTAAGACTACATATGCGTCTGATTACTTTGTAAACTTAGGTAATTCTTCAAGTTAAGCCATTTTTCCGAGTACACTGCCACAAGATCTTTTTTCTGTGGTACAGGGGGTAAATCGACCCTAGTTGACCCTGTCACCCATGCCGAGTTGGCCATCCATTACCGTCTTGTGGTAGGGCCACATGTGACAGGCGGCTTCGCCTTATTTGTCGATTCTCAGCGGGCCATCAGGGCTCGTTTGCAACCTCGCGCTGTTGCCTGCTCTCGCTTGACACAAGAGTCAACCAACGGAAATGAAATCTTTATGTTCAGTGGAAAATAGGTTGGTAAAAAGTTGGCAAAGAATTCGATAAGGTTCAGGGAAACCTCTTAAGGTACAGATATAAAATCATATACCTATAGACGATTTCTTCCAATTGTCAATTCTTTTGTGGTTGGGTCATAGGAAAAATCGTATTAACAGCGAATGAGACCTAATGACCGCGGGTCCCCAAACCAAAGTGCTTCTGTGTTAATCGAATGTAAAAAAGATATTTTCTAAGTCACATTTCTCGGGCTGTATTGAATATTTTTACAAAAGGTTTTTTATATGATTTTTGCTGACTTATAGGGCTCCCACTTTTTGAAACTGGTTCGATTATTTTGTTGTAAAATTATTTATTGAAATATTTTTTAAAAAAACATTCGAACCAAATTCAAAAAGTGGGATTATAGAGACCTGTGGTTAGCTACATTTATCATGTGAAAAAATAAACTTTTGTAAAAATATGTAATACAGCTGGAGAAATGTGGTTAAGAATTTTTTTTTCCTTTGGATTAGCACATATGCCTTTGGTTTGGATACCCCCGGTCATTCGGTTTCATTCGTCCTTAACTAAGGTATACCTCCTAAATACATCACTGGAGTATCGGGTTACGTCTTACGATAGTGCCATATTTATTAAAAATATTACGACACGCTAACTTTCATGTAAATACACTCTTATTTGCTCAACTTCAGATTCTTTTAAATTATCTCTTTGAAACATCTATGGACATCTAAAGCGACACTTATAAATATATTTCATGTGTTTAAAAAATAGATTACGTAGTAGCACTCTATTTTATTTTAATGCGGAAGACCTTGAATTCTAAAGATAAGTAAATGTATTTTACCTCATATCTTTCTTACCCTTTCGATCGGCAAGCAAACGCTAAATATAAAAGTAATCTAGCTTCAATGGGGCAGTGATAACAGCATTGAAGTGTGCAGGCATTATTCATATCAATATGGCCCACAAATGGTAGAATTATCAAGTTTTTTCCGAACCAGACTTGTAGTTTCATATCACTGAACAATGAACATTCTGTTAAAACTATTTCCTGCGTCATGTTAAAGTTATATAATTTGGCAAACGTCATTTTGAGAAATTGGCAATTGTGATTATAGCTGAATAGAGTATCACATTAAATTAAATTGAGGTTACTAAACTAAAGGTGGGTGGTGGTGTGTAAGGTGTTTAATTGTGGAAGAACAAAGCTGTTTGAACTCTATTAAGATTTTCTTTTAATTATTTGTTGTTGCTTATTTTAAATTTAAATCTATCTGTGCAATTAATAATAATATATTACGGTAAAAAAATAGCTGGAACATAAAATGCATTGTATGATGAATTTATGTCCGTTTCTCCTCCTTTCTTTTTATAATAACTAAATTACACAGACCAACAACGAAATTTTGTTGAATGGATATGATTTACCATTTTAGTCTTGAGTGTTTTGAAACTGTATAACAGCATTAATAAAATCCCCAATACTACATATTTTCTCTTAAACGAACGAAGAAAAGTAAAACAACGGTCTTATTTTAACTAGGACTTTTAAGTACATCAGGGCACAATTTGTCTCAGGTAACTAAAGTTAAGTTTTCTGAAGAACTTACTTTGCCTTTGTAGATTCTAATGTTCTAAAACCGTACAAAATTCAATCAAAAAGTTCCAACTTGCCCCCATTTTTCCAAACGGACAATGAAAAGTAATACAGCGGCCTTATATTCATATGGCTAATTCCATATAACTGTAGTGTAAGTCACAACTTAAGAAGAGATTACAAGCCCTTTAAATTTGAAAACTAAAATTAAATGAAGCACGTTATATTATTTAGTTTTAATGGGTGTGGATTAGCTATTACGCCAATTTTTTTCTTCATTTAATGTTAACAGTTGTAGTGATAATCACTCTTTACACACGTGGCTTCCACTACAAAAAGGATAATTTTGCATGGAATTAGCCATATAAGTACCGTCAGTAGATAAAGGGTAATTTAGATTCTTATTCATATATATTGTAACAAAACCTTCCTAAATACGCCATTTTCCCCGAACCTACGCAACTATTTCAATTAATGATGACAGACGAGATTCAGACCACACGAGTCAGCTGCAAATCTTCGCGACCCACTTGATGCAATTTGCGACACGCAGTCAGGCTGTCCGATTCCAGACACTTTTTAATTCCACCAATGTTTACATGTAACACCATAAAATGCTTCATGGAAGGACGTTGATTTTGTTTATGTGCCTTATTATGTTCTTTATATGAGAGATGGCACGTGAGTAGATTTCTAAAGTCGTCGGGGTCCTGGGTATAGGACCTGGAAGATTCCCCACCTACTGTGACGGGAGAATTATGCCCCGATCTTTTTGATTTGAGACAGAAAACAAGTTGAGAAGTTAAGTAACTAACAAACTGTTCTCTTTGACATATGATGTTTTTAGGAAGATCAAGATGTTCTGGAATTTCGAGTTTTGGTCCCTAAGTCTGCAACTGCATTAAAGCCATTATTTTAGGGCAAGGATATTGACAAATAAAAATAAACTACAGAATTGTTGAAAAAATGTTTCTAACTACTCCTATTGAGAAGTTTAATAAAGTCCAGGCAAACAATCATTCAGAGATTTCTTGATCCCTTCCACTTTTATACGTAATTATTAAGTTATGAGTCAGTTGTACGAAATGAGGATATTGGGGCTGTACCTGTTTTGAAAAATAAACTTTCGGACATATTTGATAAAACAGAATTTTAAGTGCATCAAAATAGTCGAGCTATACAAAAAGAGAAAAATAACTTTAAAACTCGTTTTATATTTAAAAAATAAATGTTTCTCTGGAATTAAATTATATTTTGAGAATAACTGCTTTTTTAAAAAGAACTCAAAGCTTATGCAACCTAAAAACACGAGAGAATTTTCAAGCCATCTAGACTTTCCTGATTGAATTAATCACTAAGTACCTATGAAAAAGGTTTCAATATGCAAAATGAAACTGTCCTCTACTTTATTTTATGTCTTCGAGTGTAGAGTTAATGCAATAAAAACCACTTTTAGCGTCTAGATAATTTGTTTTCTGAATATGTTATCTCTCTTAAAAGGTGCATTTGATAGCTTTATTGCAAGTCATAGGTGCTGGTGTTGATATGCAACACTTACAACCTGTTCTTTGAGGAATATACACTTTGGTTGTATCTCAACGGGGTATATTCAATACCCAAGCAGCACTGATCGTAAGCTTAAATGTGAAAAGTGAAAAATGTTATTACTCAATGTTATCAATGTTATTGTTGCTTGGCTTAGCAATGAGATAAATATTTTAACTATCCACCTGTATCGCTTATAACTTCCATTACCGTAAAAATATTTGGTTTATCATAATAATGTAAATTTTCTCTGGATTTTAGTTTTTTATTTTACACTTGGAAAAAAAGACTTTAAGCAGTCTTTTGTCGTGTTTTCATTTTAATTTACAGTTTGCAGTAAAACAAATGCTAGAATGGACTGTTTGATACAAAAAAAAAATATAGATCTTGTTTGCTTATTCATAGTACACAGAAAATGTATTTTTTAACCGCTCCAAACCTCAAATTCCACTAAATTAAAGTGTCCCTCATGTAATGTTAAACGTTATTTTTCTAAAAATTCCTTGCAAAACATACTTTAAATATATAATTATTTTTTTAAAAAAATATTTATACAAAAATATATATGTGTAGAATGTTTTTCGAGATTGAACAGGAAACAAACAGCCACCCTCCTCACATGTACCTTTTAATTATTTCCCGTTTGGCTTCAAAACTCCTCTCTTACACTTGATCACCCGAGCCATCTGTAGTCCCATCCTTGGATGTTACCATCCCTCAACATCACCATAAGGGTATCTCCGCTCGTGAGATTCAATAAGGGGCCGTCCATTAAATACGTGATTCGATGTTGACAATTTTTTGACCCCCCCCCCCCCCCCCCCGCCCCTGGTGAGATTTCCGTGACATTTGACTCATCTCCCCCAGCCCAGTAATCTCACGTGAGATTTTTTTCAAAATTCATGTATTTTTACTTGATTTTTTTTTGGTGAATTTAAATAGTTTTTATGCCTTCAACGTGATAAGATATGGTTCGGAGAGCCACGATAAATATATTATCATGTAAGAATTTTACAAATTTGAGTTGCGAAACATATTTTACTGGAATTTAACTATGCTTTCTCGCTATTTTTACGTGATATTTGATGGGACATCCCAACCCCTACGTGACATTTGGTATTATTCGGCTCGACCCCCTTCACCGGCCGCCCTTGAACGCGTCAAGCAATTCATGAGCGCCCCCCTAACTCTCTTCGTGTGCCGTTCCTCTGATGGCGATGGATCTTGACAGATGCTGGTAAATACCTTGCTTCCTCTGGAATCTCGTTTAAAATGTCCCCCCTCCACCTCTAAGAAAAGAAGGAACCTGACATCTGGTGTCGTGTGTCAACTCCGGGGATTCTTTTTTGTTCCCCTCCATGGCATAATTCCGTTCTGTTTTCGAGTAGGGATACTAATGAACAGTCCAGGAGAAATAGGCCCGTAAAGCCGGGGCTTGCCATAACAAATTTCAATTCGTTCCAGAATCTGGCCACGGCCACCTATATTTAGATTATTTTTAGACTAATAATTACTAACACTCTTATTCAACGTTAGTGTTTTCTAGTAGGGATACTAATGAACATGGTTGGGCAACCAAATAGTACCAAAAAGCCGGGGCTTGCCCTAACAAATTTCAATTCGGTACAGAAACTGGCCACGGCCACCTATTTTTAGATAACACACTTATTCATCGTTAATGAGTCAATGCGTGAAAGTAGTTAGATTTTATTGGTTAACATTGCGTGGGGGCATTATTATTATTTAAAATTTCGAAAATAATTTTTTAATGATTTTATTTATTTAAAACTAGAATTTGAAAACCTTTGCTGGTTAAAAATTTGCTTATAACCATACATTTATGAATTAATTTTGAAAACTAGAATTGATCAAATCTAATATATTCTATTAAATAGATGATAAACTCTTTGATATTTGATGCTATGCACTTTATGATTTATAACGGTTTCATTCATTCCCCCAAAAACAAATGAACGGCTGGCTTTCAAGCATAAATGAATTAAACCCTTGATTCACCAACTAATCACCTCACATAAACAGTCAGTAAACAATCATTTCATTTCGATCCTCTTTCTGGAATCGCACTATATTTCTCGATTTAATGAACACTTGCAAGAGACGTAATGAAAGTAACTCACGTTCCTTTCTGACTTTTAGTGTCTCGCAGGTCCGTAATGACGACAAACGTGGACACCCCGACGCCCCGTTTCTAAAATTAACGGGCCTGCATGCGTCTAGTTGTCGCTGCTTTATGGGATAAATCTGGCATTAACTCTCTTTCGTACGGAATGGATCCGTTGTTTCCTGTTTCGGTTTTGTTTTGGGTGCTTTTTAGACGGGGCACTGTAAAAAATTCTGTCAAATTACAGCACATTTTGCATTTATTTTTTACATTACAGGGCTGGACTGTTTGGTCAACAAAGTATTTCTTTTCCACATTGCTTGGGGAAAAGGAAACTATGCCAACAAAAGTATAGAATTTTTAGTTAATGAATCAAAAATAAATATTAACTTTTTTTTAAAACTAAATTAGTCGTTTCTTTTGTAATTGTAAAATTTGAACAAGAAATTGAGTACACGATATATATTAGTTTAGCAGTTCTTATTTAAATCGGCATTGTTTGCCTCGACGTACAGAGTCACATGAACGACTTACTAAAATAGGTTTAAACTTTAAACAGAGAAGTTAATTGCATCCAATCACCGTCAATGAAGCAAACGTTTTCGTCGGTAGGTACCGCACAATAAATTTTTTATCACATGTAAATTCACAGCACAGGATGATGGCAGAATATTTACCATCTCACTGTGATGGTACTTGATAGGGATATTCTTTAGTGTGTGGACTCGGGATAACAAATTTAGCAAGACACAACCGAGTTATTTCTCTAAGTGAAAATTTTATTCATAATGATCAAACAAATCACATTAATTAATGTCATCAAGCAATACTTTGATTGTAATTAATAACATTATTAAAACTATATTGCTTGTAGTTCATTCACTGGTACCTGTCAACGTTTACGTCTCAGTATCGTGGCTATGCAGTTCTTGCAAATTTTTAGTTAACAACTTGGCTAGCGCTACCTTAAAAAAAATAACAATTGAATAGTTTTGGTCCACTTATTTCTTATTTGTGTGTTTGATTGTGAATACTGAAAATGAATAAAATTAAGCATAAGGAATAAAAAAAAATAACAGTTATAAGATAGAATTTTTTAAAAAAAAACTAGTTTAAATACTTCTCTGGGATAATTTTCGAATCAAATAATTCGATTACACCAATGTTTCAAAATGTGAATATTATTGTCGACACTTTTGTGAAACTTAATAAAGCATTTGTCTTACGTAAAATGGGCATTAAATCATACGTATTTATTGAATTAATTCAATGCATTAGTAATAGAAAACCTAAGTTATTGTAGCGGCAAAAGACTGGGGAACTTTTTTTAAGCTCCTCGGGGAATGCAGCTCATTTGCTGAGATTTCTGTACTATCTTTTCCGCATTGCTTGGTGGAAAGGGAAATCTGCCAAAGAAAATATCAGTAAATAGAATTACTTTTTTAAAATGCATCAAAAATAAATATTAAGTTGCTGTTTTTAAGGAGGCAATTCCATACGTGACGGAATGACATTTTGAATCGTAGAATTGAAGTAAAACAATTACCACGAAGCTATTTTAAAAAAAAATATGGTTTTTCAGTTGAAATATAACTGTTAATGAATAAAAGATAATAAAAAAGTTGAAATTTTTTTTAAGTATTTTATTTTTTCATTTTTGACTAACTTCTTAACTAACTTAACTTTTGACTAACGGAATGACATTTTTGCAACCACGACTGCATCCTGGTACTTAAAAATGGAAACTTCTGTGAATTAACAATACATTGAGTTTTAAAACTAATGCATATCTTAAATATGATACATAAGCTATGTAAAAAATTATAATTTAGAGCAACCTTCCTGTAACATGGTTTAAGTTATTAACTATCATTTGACGTGACGGAATGACTAAAAGTTTCATAAACATATATTAAATTAAAAGTGTGTAAAGTAATATAAATTTAATATTTTTTTATTATCTAGAATGCTCATAAGATATTAAATATTACATTATATACATTTATTCACATGTGAAAGGTTTTCAAACAGGAGGGCGATTTCCAACTAGTGTAAATGCTGGCTGAATTTGCAGAGCCAACAAATCTTTTTTGTCCACTAGAAATCTATCTTCTTTTTCGGGAAATGTGAATGCATGTCCTTTATCATCCCTGCTTTCTTAAACCATAATTTGAAAACTTGGAATATATTTTTAAACATAATTTGTAAAAATTACAAAAAATTACAATGTTTTTTCATTTTATCGAAGTTGACATTTTTATGGAATTGCCGAAAACTAAATTTTTTTTCTTACAGTTGTGAAATTATGTACACCTATTAATATATTTAAATGAGAAATTCTTTAAATTGGTATCGTTTATATCAGATATAATGCTAAGAAATTATTCATTTTGGTATACCAAACTGATTAATTTAAAAATTCGAATTTATTGCTTTCCATTTTTTAATTCTATGTGCCGTTACTGACGACAGACTTTTCCATACCTTTATATAACTACAGCATGAAATGTTTCGATTAGTTAGACAACTTTTCTCGCTATTCGTAGCATAGATTAAAGTATGGCCAAAACCGTCACACCACTTGGAAATATTTGTTTTATCATAGTAAGGAAAAAAATATAGTGCTTTCATATCAATCAGCGAGAGAATTTCGACTCCAACTTCACTCAACTAAAACCATAGAATACAAGTATCCTTCTCTCTGAGTTTAAATAATTTTGAACAAACGTTAATTAAAGAAGATTTTCCTGGATGCTTTTAAAGATTTTATTCCTTAATTTTTACACTTTTAAGAAGACTATCCTACTATTTTACATTGACAATTGCAATATTGAATAAATCATAATCAAACTTTGTATCCCTCTTCTTTCGATGTTATTTGTGACTTCTTTTTGAAGAAAGTCTGTCGTTAGCTTCCAGTCATAGAATTCCAACCGTAACCGAAGAAATCTCTGTACTAAAGTGCCGCTACTGTTCTGTCGATCACGGCGAGAAGCTCATTTCACAGAGCTCAAACTTCAACTCAACAACAAACTCTAAATTTAGCTTCCCTTGAACCAATGTTAATGAATGCGAGATTTCCTTTGAATTCCTGAGACGCCTTCTTTTACCTGATTCTTCACGCATTTGCAAAAGAAGCCTCCATCTGGAGTTTTCGGGACACAAGGAATTTCTTGTCGAGGCTTATTTTTAAATCGCCAAATCTCGCTTGACAAATCCTTCTGCAAGTCTCTTTTGAGCTCGATCCGACGGCACGGGTTTTGTTTTGGTGAAGCCTGCATCTATCATCTAAGCCTCTTCAATGCAGAATGGTGTAAACTCTCAACAAAAATTAAGTCACTTTGCCTCCAAGCACATCCTTTTCTTTAAATTATTTTGTGCAGGACTTCTTAGAAGAAAACTGATGTAAGGCTAATGGTAGGTTTCTTCATTTTTCTTCTAATGAAGGCTTGTGTGTACATGTCGAGCACAAAAGCTCATCTTCGGGCGAAAAGGGAAGGCGGTTACTAAAATTAGAAACTCTCCCATTTCTTCTTGTAAGCGCAGCTGTTGGAAAACCAGAACTTACACGATGATGGGATTAGGTGAATTAAGAAAAAGAATGGCTTCTTGGAATTTCTCTGGGATTGATCTCGTCTTGTGTGTATCTAAACATTCAGATGCATTGGGTTTCGAACAGTTGCAGCTTTCTTTAAGCAATATTAAAGGGTTTTGCTGGATCTATGCTACCATTGTCTGTTCAGGTTTTAAAAAGTTTTTTGAATATGTTTTGTGGAATGTTACAGATAGGTACATCAGATTATTTGTGATGAATGAGTTGTGTTAGAGAAATTTTTTTTTTTAAAAAATGTAGATTGTTTTGATAGTTTTTACAGAGAATTTTTTAGCTCTATGTTTTGTTCTCATGAACATACGTTGTTATAGTGTTACTACATATTTTGTACCCCCCTTCAGTTACTGTTTCGACTTATGACAGAAGTCCATAAATCATATGCTTATAGAAACTCATTTGAGATATAAAAGCTAGCAACTTTTTCAATACAAATGTGACGCAAGTGGATAAAAAAATATGAAATTCGAAATTGAGAGTAGGAGCTGTTATTTAAGAAGAATTTATGTAAAAAAATTATGTCCTTATTTGAACGTTGGATATTTTAATTGTTCAACACTTATATTCATATTTTCATCATCTGAAAGTTATGCATTTAAAAATAATCAGTTTTTTATTGGCCTGATAAAATGCAAGTTAAAAAATTAATAAAATTTATTTCTAAGTTTTTAATTTAAAAGTTTTTCAAATGTTCTATGATTGTTTTATTAGTATACATTTTTAATAGTGATATTTAAATTATCCATATCGTATTATTAACTTAGTAAAGTGTATTTTTTGTACCTACTGAAAAGATCGTTCTAATTAAGACTTCTCAAAAACTTATCCACTCCCTACTTCCATAATCTCACCACCGTAACTGAAGTTTAGCTTATAGAGAAAAAAATTCCTAAGATTCTTAGTATTTAACTTCTCCGTGGATTTTCTGCCAACTATTTGCTGAAAACCGTCCTAAACTTCTTAATTTCTTTTGTGATTTTCTAGAAACTATTTGCGTATGCTAACTGATTTTACATTTATTGTCTTTGTTGAACGTTAGAGGTAGATGCTCCATGGAATCGGATCTATTTGCCGTATGAGCTGGAACTGAATCGATATTTTCACCCAACCAATAATAATTAGAAATAAAAACTCTTATGCTTGAATTAAACTTACATTTGTCAACTTTGAGGTAAAATTGTCCTCTTGTCAGTAATTTGATGCAACTCTACACGACTTTCAATTACCGCTCAATAAATCAAATTCACACATGTAAGGGTAATTATACCCTATAAGGTAATTTCGGTAACTTTAAAAACTAAAAAGTTCCTTAGCAGCTACCATTTGCGCATGCACGATTTTTTTCTCGAAAACCTTTTGATGACGTCTGACAGATGCTGGGAACTCGGGTACCAAACTTGAAGTCTGTAGCTCTTTTTGATTTTCAGTAATTCCTCTTCAAACCGAAAAGTTCTATGGCAGCTACCCCTGGGCAAACGCAATTTTCTCAAAAACCTTATTATGACAATTAAGAACTCGGGTACAAAAATTTAAAGTCCATAGCTCTTTCAATTAGAGCTGTACGTTTCAGACAGACAGACGGGCCAATGTTCAAAAACCGTCCTTTTTTGAAGCAGTACCTTCTAAAACGTGGGGAAAAACAATATCTCAATTTCGGATTTTTGACCCCATCGCAATACTTTCTTTACCTCATATTTCATATTAGTTAATTGAAAGTAAATTTTCTACTAATAAAGCCGTTAAAAAAAACTTTTGTTCGAAATTTTTCTTCGAAATTAAGTCGAAATAGACCGCTGCCATTGGTCTGAAGAGCAAGAAAAACAAAATTATTAAGATGCTTGGCATTCAACCTCTTCACGGCTGCTGCCAACTATTCACACAATCCTAATGCACATTTGTAAAAATGTTACTCTTCCTTAAATTCAAGCGTTACTGGAACCATTTCTGTGGAATAGGAGCTATTGGTTCTCCGATTTGACAAAGCTACAACTGGCTATGAACTGATTTTTGATGGAATGGGCTTGGAAATAATAATTTTCTCTGTAGAGAGCTAACTATACAATTATTTCATATCTCCAACGTATAACTTCTGTCAAACGGTAATTGTGGCCTTTTAGGGTATATGAATACAAAAGTTTTTTTGTTTGGGTATTTACATGCCGTTAGTGCTGCCATCTGTAGTTTGTGAACAATTACTAAAATTTTGTTTTAATTATAACTAATTAATATCTTTAAAATTATACTTATTATTCAGAAAACGAAACTAACTTCCTAATGTTAAGCAATGAAGAAATTAGATAGATTTTTTATTACTAACAGCCACAATTTCTTTTTATCTATCTTTGTTTCCGAACTTGTTGGCGTGATTAGGTATTGATGAGTTTCACGATTGTGTGTTTTTCTTTTAAATTATCTCTAAATTAATTAGAACGTTTTTATGAGCTGATAAGCAGAAAAATGCTTTACAATGGATTAAAATGATTTTCAAAACAATGTCATGGATTTTGCTACAGTAAAACGTGGAGATTATCAATACCAGATCAAACCAACAAATTCGGAACCAATGGGTAAAAAAAAAATGTGAATGCTAGTCATGAAAAACGCTATCCATTTTCTCCATAGTTTATCAGTGGGGGAGTTGGTTAGTTTCGTTTTCCTTAAGGGCTACTTTAGCCCAATCTTTGACATTTTCTTAAAACTGCTTACTGAATACACTTAACAAAAATTTAGCTTTTTTCCCAATCAGTGGATGCTCTCTTCTTTAAGTTATAAGCAAAAAAGTTAGTTATGTAGGATTTGATGTTGGGACCAAAGTTACCCTTTTATCTAAGTTTTCCCATTCTACGGTCTGATATCCAATTACTTTATAATACAACTTATCATATAGTAATAGTGTGACGTCACCCACAATAAAATTAGCGCTAAAGCTTAAAAATATTTCACTATGCTAGAATTTAAAATGTCTTTGCTCTCTTCTAATGTAAATTTAATATATCTACAATCATTAAAATAAAATTTGCAATCGATTACTATCATAAAACTAACATATCATCCATAGTGACTAAATTTCCTTTTTACAAAAAATCTCGTTTACAATATTTTCAAAGCAATGTGACTATTTACCGGCTGATTTGGAGCTGAAACTTTTAGAAGCAGGTATCATGAAGCGATGACCTCACATTTTGGCATCCAACAGAAACTGTCATTTAGCCAAGGGAAGTTCTTGGCACGGTTCAATTAGTCAACCCGACAAAAACAGTAGGAAGAAAATACTACAACAAAATGATCATGTCAGGTTCAAGGATGCATTTGCTTTTGTAACACAATTGAAGCAAAAATCGCCTTTTATGACAAATATGATTTTGTAGTATGCAAATTTATATCCTAATGCCGATAGCTTACAACCATGAGTAGATTTGATTAATGTACTACATAATTTTCTGCCTTAATAACAAGGAATTATGTAGGCTCTGCGTATACAAACACATGCACTGATATGAATTTTAAGCTTGGTTTAACCATAATAATGGTTCCTAGTAGCTTTAGCGGCTGTGTGGTAAAATGTTTAACCATATGTTCGGTATTTGGTTGAACCCTTTTTCAGGTTTTGAAAACAAAAACCTTAGAAATGGTTAAGATCCGACTTTTTACTAAGATTTCAATTACATGACTCTACCAATACCAATTTACACATTAACCTCTAAGGCTCATTTCACACGCTGGAAGTTCGCCGAACTTACAGCGGCGAAAGATTGCAGTAGCAATGTTAGGTAAATTCTATGTTTCATTTGCGATGGAATAGTAAACTGTATTTACGGTTTTACCTGCGTTTTTTACCCAGTAGTGGAAATGCCAAGTGAATTTGAATTGCGGAAAATTTGCTGCAGTACATTGTCACTGCAACAGCGTTTAACATTGGCATTACTTGAGTGCAAATCGCAAGTACAGTTTTCGCTTCCACCGCATATGCACTGTTAAAATTTTTGTGCTTGGTTTCACCATGATATTGCTTCCTAGTAGCTGCAACGGCTGTGTGGTGAAATGTTTCACCTTTTTTTCGGTGTTTGGTTGAACCATTTTTCTGGATTTGGAAACAAAAACCTGAGAAATGGTTCAACCGAATACCAAAAATATGGTTTAACGTTTCACCACACAGCCGTTGCAGCTACTAGGAACCATATTTTTGGTGAAACAATGCGCCTAATTTTTAACAGTGTGAAAGATCCAATTGACATAACATTGCCACTGCGATCATCGGGCATTTTAAGTTTAATTAGTAGAAATACGTCGGTTTAATTAGTAAAAATACGTCGTCGGTTTAATTAGTTTAATTTACTTTCAATTAACTAATATGAAATATAAAACAACGAAAGTATTGCGATGGGGTCGAAAATCCGAGATGTAGATATTGTGTTTTCTACACGTTTTGGAAGGTGTTGCTTCGAAAAAAGTGGGGTTTTTTTTAACATTGGTCCGTCTGTCTGTCTAAAACACTGTACAGCTTGAATTGAAAGAGCTATGAATTGAATAAGCAAACATTACCGGAATCATGTGAAAGGAGTCTAATGCTTTAATGGATATTAAACTCAAAGCTTAATGAATAGGACACAAATCCAAGAACAGTTACATGCGTCGCAACAGAAGGTCGCAATAATAATAATAATAAATAAATTGTAGATGATGACTCATCACACGTTACAAGGGAAAAGTGGCGTATGTCCCTTTAGGTTAACATGGCAGAAGCGTCATTTTTCTGCAATACTTTGCTATATTCATTCTCAGCGCGAAACAGTTAGGATCATTAAGTGACCATATTTATGGCTTATGTTCTATGGCTTATAGCAATCAGCTTTGGTGCATGTGATTTCTCAAAAGGTCTGCTCGTCTTTAGTTGTAGTAAAATATAGTAACGTTCACCAAAGGAACAATAGGGGAATTTTCATAAAAATGAACGTTAAAAATTTCATAAGAGTTTTAATCGAAGGTCAAATTTGCCATACCTTAAAACTCACTGACGCCATTGACAAAAAGCCAACATTTGCATTGAGGAATAAAATTGTATTTTATAAATCATTGTATTTGGCTTACCGAAATTTAAAATTAATAATAAAATAATAATTATAACAACAACAATAACGTGGGAAAAATCTTATTTAGCAAAATATTTTATGCTTATAAAATTCTCAAACTTAACTTGGCAAAAATAATATAGATTCCAGTATAACTAAAATATGAAACTTATGTCTGTTTTCCTGAAATGGCGTGAGTGAGAATTTTGTACAAGGTTTAAAATAATAATCGACTAATGTGCATACCATCATTTCTTATTAATCAAAACAAATCAAAGTGAATCATATCCAATTATATTATTATTTATCACTCCCACCTTTTAGTTCTTGGAGTAATGAACTTGCCGATAATCACAAACATGTTTGCGGAAGGAAGGGATACATAGACGCATCGGAAGCAATTTCTCAGTTTTGTTCCCTCGAGCACAATCAGTGCTTGAGCACAACTCGATCAATTGATCTCGTTAAGAGATAGAGCAGCGACCAATTACAAATGTTAATAATGACCGATTTGTTTCTCTCTATTTTGAAGAACTTGATGATGTGACTGATTGGTTTCTCTTCCTTTCTAGTTCTCTTTCTGGAACTGCGTCAATGAGACGTTAGAAGGTGAGTGATTTATTTATCTGTTTATTGTCTTATTTTACCTGTTTTATTTATCTGTCAATTTTAACTGTTTTGTTTTTTGTTTCTTCCGTCAGTTTGTGTTTAATTGCTATTCTACTGTGAGTAACCGGAACCATTTAGTCGATTAAAAGAAAATATACTAGAGAGGAAAAAAACTAATTTATTACGAATTATTAAATAAGATTTGGTGTAGTACAGGTAGTTCAGAAAACATTTACGTCATTTTAATAAGAAATATATGACGTGAAGCTTCTATTAAGAAGCGATGAAGCGATGAAGATTTGATTATTAATTAAGAAATATAAAAAAAAAACTAAGTACCTTAAAAATATATATCAATGATTCTTACGTTGATTACTCTAACATATTGCTTTTTTGATAAATGATTTAGCAAAAAAATCGGAACAAATAATATGCGATAAGTGTATAAGAAAGTACTTTTTTAAATAAACTGTACGAAAATTGGCATTTGTTCTGGTTTACACTTTGAGGTTTTAAGCTTCAAACCCAAGCATTGCTTCAGTTGCACTATTATTTCATATTAACTTCAATTGTTTTACATTAAATACAAATTCTTAGTATATTTAAATGGTTTTATCGTTATTTACTACAATTTTTACATTATGTGCTACATTTTGTTAAATTGGGTTGTGACAATTGCCGGACACAACGCTGTTTTCGCAAATTTTAGTTCAACATCTGTCGAAACATCAGCACATTGATATTAAAAAGACATTCTGAATATTACGTACTGGAGATCTTACCATTAGCTGCACACTTGGGAAAACTCAAAAAGAAATTATTTCCAGAATTGCTCATACACTTGTATCCTTTCAACCCTTTATATCCTAGTCACATTTAAAATTCTATAATACATTACTACTTAAATTCTACAAGAAAAAAACATTTAAAAAAAAACGTTAATAAATAATAAAACACTAAAAAAATCAAAAAAAGCGCTCTTTTGCCCATTAATAACAAGAAACTAGATCTGCTCATTTCTTATGTATTCATGACTGATGCCGTGGTTTGATTTGCCTTTTCGAGTGATTACCAAGACAGGTTATGATTAGGGTAGCCATTATCACAGAACACATCTTGACGCAGCGTGACAGATTGCGTGGCCAAAGCGTAATCCGAGCTGTCCGTCAACAAACAGGGTCTTCTTCTGGATGGCGTAACGAAAAAACGGTAGCCCGAATGCTCTGTGGTTCGTGTTTGAGGGATTTAATAATTGTGTTATTGTTTCATAGCTGTTATTCACTGTTATCAGGGTAGTTAGGTAGGTTGGTACATATATTTTCTGTTTTGTGTGCTTTATCAGAGACCCGCTTATAAACTTTCGTCAAGTAACACAGACAGACCGAATTTTTTACTAACACACAGAGAGAAAGTACACCCAGGGCGAAGTCGGGAATCGCACCCAGTACAGTGCGCAGACTGTTAGCGTAATGGGCTGCGATCAAACCCACTAGGCCATCCGGGCATATGTTATCACGGTTAATTTGAATTATTTTAACATTAGATCTACACGAGGGCTATTGGCGTCATAATTTAGAATAACAGTCAAGTGACGAGCCGAAATCTGAGTAGGCACCCAACGCAACTTGTAAGGGCGACATCTTACACAGCGTCGGGTCTTTAGAAAGTATTTAACGTGCACTCTCTTTCTACACGGGGTATTATTCGTGGGGCATTTATTTTTTTGGTTGCACGGGCTGTTTATAGGTCGGAAGTTATTTGGGCGATGCCCAGACCCGAACCTGGGACCTTCCGCATGCAAGGCTAACGCCTTAACAAAGTGGGATCCCCAGCCCTCCCCTTGGGGAGGGGGGAATTAAATGTACCGTTTGTGTGAGCAATGTAAATTAAATAGCAATTTTGGTGAAAATTCAAGTTTCAAACAGCAACCTTTACCATTCGGAAAAAAAGATGTTGACATATTTGGTTGCAACTTCCAAACAATTCAAATCCCAAAATGCAAAGTTGCAAAGATTTATTATGATTGACGAAGGAACAACGAAATATTTTTACCTAATCACAAAGTTTCCCCAAAGATATTTTTAACGAAACAGAAATGCACCGAATTCAAGCAGTTTGCAACCTTTTTAGAAAAAAATAAGTTGGGATGTTTGGTTGCAACTTTCAACCAATTAAAATCCCAAAATGCAAAGCTTCAAAAACTTTATTATTATTGACGAAGTGCAACTAAATAGTTTTACATAATAGCAATCTTTCAGCAGCGATATTTTTTACCGAAACGGAAATGCACTAAATTAAACCATTTTTCAATGTTTTCAATCCGTTCTGCGCTAACTAAGCAACCAATTATGTATATAACTGAATAAACAAAGCGAAAATAAATTACTCGCAACGGAAGAAATTTAAAGATCCTTCTGATCTTTTTCATTAGAGAGAAACATGGAACTATAAAACTTAATTACTTATTTAAGATCTATATGCCTCGAAACTATTTTTTATTGGAGTTGTAACATGTTCGGTGCTATTTAAATGCTGTTTATAGAAACTTATTTCATATTAAAGATAGTGGCATTTTATTTCATGCTTAGGGATGGACAGAATTTTTATCTTTAATAGAGGAGGAGAGAGTTAGCTATTTACTTGATAATTAAGAGTAGTGTTTTGAAATACTATAAGTGTTTTAATAAAAAAAGTATATGAAAAAATATGTAAAGTGTTAAGACTGTGTGAGATTAGATATTTGTAACCCTGTTACTAAAAAAATCTCATTCGTTATAAATTTCAGACATTAAACCCTTGTCGATTGGAAACTTTTCATACGGTTAAATTCATAAATCTTTAGAGTGGTAATTTTTTTTTCATATTAGCTTAATAATCTGCTTTTAATTTTAAGTCGAATTGCAACATAAAATAATATTTTTAGGAGAAATAACTTTTAGTAATACATTGCAAAAAAATAGCGAATCAACGAAGAAAAAGCACTAATTAGAATTAACAAGATGTCAATTTTCCACTGTCAATTTTCATATAGTTTAGCGCCCTTGCAAGTTTTAATTGTTAGGCTTTTTTATATTTATATTTTATGACATTTAATCATTTAAAAGTATTCTCCAAAAATAACAAAACAAGTAGGTTTGTTACAGAATCTGTCACTTAAACCGCTTCCACAACATTTGTGCTCAACAGGAAACAAACTATTTATATACCTAAGTAAGAAATTCACCAAACAGGTCCTTTAGCTAGTTCTAATTTAAACTTTTAAACGCCAAAGTTAACTATTTTCCTTAATCTTCTTTCGCAGATTTAATAATTAGTCTTTATCGTTTGCTAAATTTGTTTGAAGTTCGAAGGATAATGATGTAATTTTTTTAATAAATATATTTTAGTCGCCACATTTCCCATTTTTATTCAAAAATTCAGTTAATATTTATCGTTTGTTAAATTAATTTACAGTTCAAGAAATAAATAATTAGTAAAATTGGTGCTTTAAAAATAAAAGCGAAACGTTGCATATTTTTTTATGCAAAGTTAGAATTCTTTATGCATCGTTCTTCATACATATATAATGAGCCATCAAAAGAACTCTATTGTGATATTACAACAATCCAAACTAAATTATATCACATAAATAAATATTCTTTCAAGAGTTTTATTTTTATTTTAAATAAAGTTTCTCGTACGTTTGACGAAATGGCAACAGTGAAAATATTGAACGAAAATGGAATTTGCATGTTATTTCAATGTAGATTAAATTTTTAGTTATTTAAATTTTAAATAAACTTCTAATTCAAATTTTTTAATGAAATTTGGAATGTAGCCTAGTCTGATTTTTTGCTTCAAAATGACGTATCCCACTTGTATGTAAGACTAGCGGTTCGTTTGGTGAAACTGGGTGACAGACGGACGGACTGAACCATTATAATACCTTCCACTTTTTACGTTATAAACGTAGTGTGGAAGCTAACAAAAAACTACAAGGATTTCATAAAATTGACTCATTGCAATTTGTAATTTTTTAGCATTTTTTATAAAAGACAACGAAATATGTAAAATGCTTTTGAAGACTTGTTACAAGCGTTAGGGCACATATTTTCGAGCAAAAATATAGTATCGAATGTAAGAATATCCCCCGACCCACTCCCATAGTGAATTGTTGGCGAAAGAGCATTGTTGCATACTGCATAAAAATGTTCATAATGACAAAATAAGTTTGACATTTTAACTGTGCTGTAAACATAAAGATTCTCTGTGATAAATTATAATCCTTATTTATCAAAAGTTAAAAATGATCAATTCGATAGTGCTGCCATCTACATTACATTAATAAAAATTTAAAAAAATTTACGGCTGATATGGTCGATTAACTTTTTAGATTTCGATAACAATTTTTAAAAAAAAATAATAATAATTTGTTTCGCAACGCTTGGTAATGCGTAGCCGTGATCGTATAGTGGTTAGTACATTGCGTTGTGGCCGCAATAACCCAGGTTCGAATCCTGGTCACGGCAGCCGTTTTTTTACTGGGTTCACCATTTAAGTCTGATTTATTTTATTACTTTGAGTTTTTTCTTTCATTAATAAAGTATCATCATTGCTGTTAATGGAGTAGGAAAAAACACACACACACAGCTTCATTAATCAGTAAACATATTTAGGAAATATGATCTGTGACCATTGTGGTCACGCTAGGTTTTCGTGTAAGCAAAATTTCAGAACGGTATAGTTTAAATTGAAACATTTCTTTTACTTACAACTTGCAAATAAATTATAAAACGGCTATGTATAAACAAAGCATATAAATGCCAATTCTTAACCCTCTGAGGGATAATGGGCCAAAGTGTAAACTTGTTTTCACTGTATAAATTTCAAGTTATAATTACACCGTGTGTTTTATATTTTAAAATTCTTATTCATGTAGTAAATATTCTCAAATGCCTCCTCCATACTTTAAATTTTTTTAATTTATTAGAAAAATTTAATTTATTAAATCCATAAAAGTTTAAAATTTTCAAACGTTACGTATGTTGCTATAAAACCTGATGATCAGGTTTATTCGTATGTATCCTTCAAATGATTAAAAGCAAATTGAATGTGATATTTGGCTAAACATTTCATACATAAAGAAAACTCCACGATAAAAAAAAGGACTACATGAAAGCTTAGTCTTAGCTTATGATAACGGAATATTAAAATGCCCGTAAAACCTATGAATTAAAAAAAAAGGCTTACAAGCCATTTGGAGCATTTTTTAAATATGAATATGCAAATAAAACTGTTTCAAAATATATTAAGCAATCTTACAATTTTCATTTTTAACTTACATTTTCCCCGCGTCATTTTAGATTAGTCGATTCAAAGTTCTATTTTAAAACAACTACAATGACACAAATGACTAATATTTATATGGAATTTTAAGATCAGTGTGCTCCGAAACGTTTTTTACCTTTAGGTTCATTCTGCACACAGTATCGTTACTTTAGAGACTATATATATTGAGGGAAAATGAGTGCCATAACACGTGTTACAAGTCGTCAAAAGCATTTTACATATTACTTAGTAGTTCATGAGAAATATGAAAACATGTAAATATTGCAAAGAGTGTCAGTAATTTTGTCCAACCCCTGTATAAAACAAAAAAAAAACACCCCTGGCCCTGATCATTGCATTGGCCTACAGCCCGGGCCTTGAGCACATTATTTTAGGGGGCCCCAAAATTGGCTGCAAACCCGTAATTTTGTTTCCTATGTCACAAGTTTGTATGATTTTATAAGAAAAATTTAAAGTATTTAATATTTTTGATTTTTCAATAACAATAGGTACAATAATTGGTTAATATTATTGACGATTGACTTTACTTTTAAAGGTCAAAACTTTGCAGTATTTAAATTTTTGTAACAATATCACTTCGAAAAGGGCCCCCGAAATTATCCGGGCCCAAACCTGTCATGGTCAGGCACTGCCTCATCCCCATAGTGAATAGTTGGAGAAAATGTATAGTTGCATAATGCATAACATCTTATTATATAGTTTGGAGTGCCTTATTTTAGTAATGCTTAAAAAATCTATGTAAAGACTACTTTTAAGTGGAATAAGTTTGACACTTTAACTGTGCTGTTGTATAAAGTTTCTCTGCAATAATTTACAGGTCATTATTTAGCAGAAGTTGAAAAGATTATTTCGGTGGTGCTGCCATCTATAACATATTAATGAAAACAAAACAATTTTAAGGCTGATATGGTCGATTAACTTTCTAGATTACGATAACAGTTGAAAAAAAGTTAAAAATTCAAATGTTTCGCAACGCTTGGCAATGTGTAGCCGTGATCGTATAGTGGTTAGTACATTGCGTTGTGGCCGCAATAACCCAGGTTCGAATCCTGGTCACGGCAATCTTTTTTGTGCAATTATTTTTATAAGGGCAGTTAACTTAAAAGCAAGAATTATGTTTTTCTTTTCTCTAAAAAACTTCATTTCTGGAGTAAAAAAAATATTAATCAGTAGTCATATTTAAGCAATATGACCATTTGATTACGCTAGGCTGTCGTGTAAGCAAAATTTAGACCGGTTTAATTTTAAATGAATAGTTTATTTTACTTGAAAATGAAGTATAAAATGGCGATTCAGAAACAATACATACCGATGCTAACTCTTCCCATCAGAGGGATTAAAAAATATAAATAATAGTCATTGTTTGCCTATGACCATGTGGTAACGATAGTCTTTAATGGGTTAAATGGATGAAGATATAACGGTTGTATATATAAAAAAAATACTGAGCTAATTTTTAAATATAAAACTACTAAAATCCATGTTATGATTACAATAATTAACCAATCTAAAAATTAAATGTAGGATCCCAGTTGGTAGGGCGTTGACCTTCAGGCCTTTGGATGAAATTCTGTCTTTAGCACTGACACCTTTAATGGTTTGTATTATTAAAAAACCCTAAAAAGTATCTCTGTCTAGAGGGGATGGTGCACCTTAAATCTATTGTCTACTACAACAAACAAAAATTCAAATTATTTTAATTTCTTCATTGTTCAAAAAGTCAAATGGTTTAAATACTATTAAATAATAAACGAATCCATGCTAACATTACTTCTGCTGCACTATTTTGTCTGGTATCTAATAACATGGTATCTAATTTAATTAATAATGTTTATATCACTTCCGAAGAAAAAACTTAACTACTAATTTTATTTTAAATGCGTTAAAATTGTCAGATACCGCAACGTACCGTTGAACAGTTTTGTTGCATTGAGTGTTGCTATAGTATAGAATGTAAAAACAAAACTTTATGATGAAGCTTTAAAAAAAACTAGAAATTGCTTTTCTTTTCCAGAAATCGACAGAGGCAAAGGTTGGATTGGAAGACCTTGCTGTAAACATCCGCAATCGGAAAAATGCACGAGAGCTTGTTTGCAAGTGAGGAAAAGTTTCTAAATATTCTGTATTTTTTTATCATATGACAATTTTCGTGCTTAAATAAATATTATGTTTAAAATTATGTTATTATGTAACTATCAGTTTTTAATTATTGTGTTTCTTTAACTTAAGAAGAAGTTCACTGATTAAAACAATTGGGGAACGCATGTTTAAACCCTTTAAACCTAACGATTCCATTTGGAATCAGCAGCTAACAAGTTTTTTTCTCACTAAGTTAATATCGCACTTTTTTAAATAAGTTTTATCAAATTCTCCATAAATTTTTCTATGAAGTTATATGCTCCTTTCGCATCGTTATATGGAAGAATCAGGTCTTTTGCAGAATTAAATAATGTTTGTTTTAATTAAATGAAAATATTTAAAACATGGCAAAATAAAATTAACTCTAAAAAAATTTATTAAATAAATTGACCCTAAATTCTTTATGCTTAAATTTTTTAGATATTTAAAAATTGATTTGAACTTTTTTTAACAAATAAAATTTTGAAAAAATTCTTGTTATAATTTAATTTATATAAAGTTACGGTGCTAATTTTACTCCTTAAATTTTAGTTTAAAAAATTAAGATTTTTTTTACCATTTCATTCTGAATGCATAATGAATTGATTTCACAAATTTTAGGTTTTTAGAATAAAAATAAAATTGGGACTGAAAAGGTAACAAAAGTACTCAAAGTGCTCCCCAAATTGTTATGAGCAGTGTAAATGATATTCTTCACTAATAAGTTGTATTTATGTGCAGGCTCAATCTACCCTTGATCTCACTTCAGCCTGTCGCAAGAGCGATGAAATTACCTTTTACACTTGCATTGAAAGACAAGAAGGTAGATATATGAGTTGTATTTATTAATATTCTTCTAGTTAAACTCATAGTTTCCTTGCACGGAAGCCACGACCATGGGGCGGAACTATGAAACACCCGGAGAAATCAGATGAAAAGAAAATTTCAGCCGTTTTATTTTGTCTTCATCTGATTGCTCCGCGCGTTTTATAGCTCCGCCCCATGGTCGTGGCTTCTGTGCAAGGAAACTATGAGTTTAACCATACTAGTTTTAGTATACATGTAACCAGAGTGGTTCGATTATCCATTAGTTTACAATTGAAGAGCTTAGCGGAAGAACGTGCTAAGTGACAGAAATATGAAAACGTGAAAATGAGCGATAAAGTTTTTAGTTTGCAATTATATCTGTAAACAAGTAGGCTTGTTACAGAATCTGTCACTTAAACCGCTTCCACACAACATTTGTGCTCAACAGGAAACAAAGCGAAACTTTGCACATTTTTTATGCAAAGTTACAATTCTCTATGCATCTTTCTTCACATATATAATGAACCATCAAAAGAACTCTATTGTGATATTACAACAATCCAAACTGAATTAGATCACAAAAATAAATATTATTTCAAAAGTTTTATTTTTATTTTAAATAAAGTTTCTCGTACGTTTAGCGAAATGACAAAAGTAAAAATATTGAATGAAAATGGAATTTGCATGTTATTTCAATGTAGATTAAATTTTTAGTTATTTAAATTTTAAATAAACTTCTAATTTAAATTTTTTAAGGAAATTTGGAATATAGCCTAGTCCTGATTTTTTGCTTCAAAATGTCGTATCCCACTTGTTTGTGCAACTTGCGGTTCGTTCTTTGAAAGTGGGTGACAGACGGACGGACGGACTGAACGATTATAATTCCTTCCACTTTTTACTACAAACGTAGTGTGGAAGCTAAAAAACGGAACTTTCAAACGGTAAAAAAATACTTAACTTAAATTTTATGAAATTGTGGACACTTGTTATATTTTAAGGGGGAGCCATGTTATATTTTAAGGAGGGGAGGGTACCATGGGTTCATTGACTCAAAACTGTCACTTAGCACGTTCTTTTACTAATCTCTTCAATTGTAAAACTAGATGGTAGCACGCAAACAGTTCGCGTAAAAGCTAATCTTAAACTAAATTTAAATTTTTTAAAAATAAAACAAATTTATAAAATAAACAGAAAAAAATAGTGCAAATAATTCTGGCATACTCATGTTATATAAGCAAATTGTGTAATATTCAGCTTTATTTAAAACTAGAAAATAGTTATTGCGAAATAAATAAACAGAAAACAAGAAGGTTCACGATAGTAGCTTTTACTTAGAAAGCTGGACGACCAAAGGATGACCATATCGTCTATGATAAATAAATAGATTGCTGAGAGCTATATTTAATTTAAAGTTTTAATGGAGAAAACAATAATTTGTGTTTATTTATTATAGACACTCTGAAACCTACAGAGTTGATTAAAGAATATAATTGATTAAACAACTTAATATTCTAATTGCAAACTTAATTTATGGACGCCCCCTAAATAGTAACTCTAACGTTTAAGTTAACTTTTAAGTTTCTGTATGAAAAATACGCGCGAAACTTTAAAATTGAAAATTAGCTGATCAATAAATTAAATGGCTTAAGAGTCAGAAATGATTTATATCTTGTAATTACGACAGGTTCATCAAAAAATCCTGCCGTGACCAGGATTCGAACCTGGGTTATTGCGGCCACAACGCAATGTACTAACCACTATACGATCACGGCTACAGTTTGAATGGAAGAAAAGACTATTTAAATGCGTTTTTTAGATTAAAAGTAACATATTTTCTTCCTGATCTGAAAAGTAAATCAACCGTATCACACCCAAAAGTCAACTTTTGTTTAAACAGAATCTTCATAGATGGCAGCACCATAGAAATATACTACAGCAAAACTTCAATGCTACAATGCACTATGTACTGACATAGTTTAAACCAGAGTCCATGTATTCAGTCTATATGTCCAGTTTTGAAATTGAAAAATAAATACAATACGCAAAATGACTTAGATATACATTTTTTGGTACATTAGAAGCTGTAGATTCCAAATACAAAGTAAACAATCTTCAGAATTTATTATTTTTTCTCGATATATGCAGATAAAATTCCATGAAACTAACGTTACGAGTGGCATCTGATGAAGAAAACGAGTGGCATCTGATGATGGCTTACTTAAATATTTAAGCATATGGTGCTTTTTCTTATAAAACGGCGCTACAGTTTGCGTACCCCTTCGACCCCTTCAAGTGGCGCTGATTTAAGTTTACTATGTTAAATGTTAGAGTTTTACTGAAAAAGTTGCCTTAAATAATATAAATATTAACAACTCCTTAAGCACAGTGTCATTGTTTGTACAAAAAATGAGTGATACTTGTCCACCTGCTTAGGTATCGGTATTTTTGAAAAGCTTGATCATTCTCCTTTATACCCGCAGAATTGTGTGAGTCAGGTCCTAAAGGGATACACTTCATTAAAATAAACATGCAACCTCTTTCAAAATGTTCTGTCGAGAAGAAACTACTAATTTGTTTCAGTTTTAAAGGAAAAAATATGGAACAGTCAGTTTCCCAGTTTGATTGCTTAGTTTAAAATCAAACTAAAGCGCAGCGTAGATATTTCATACCTAGTTAACTGTGTAGGATCAATCGAAATCGTCGTAGAAAATCTACAAAAATTAAACAAAATAAATAGAAGTAACCGTTAGAGAGAAGAATAGCCGTTTTTTTTGCTAAAATGTAGATTTTTCGTAGTGATATCATTAAAAACAAATTTCGTACTTGTGCTGAGAGCTATATTTAATTTTATGGAGAAAACAATTTTTTCTTAGTTCATTTATCATAAACTAGTTAACAAAACGAGTTGATATAATAATATTTTTGAATGAACAGCTTAACATAGGCACTTAAACACTTAATAAGCACTCTAAACGCATCTCGACAATTTTTAGTGTCAAGAAGTGTACATTTTATAAATAAAGGTTGAAAAAATTACGATATTTTTTTTAACAGGCAAATGAATAAGAGGGTGTGTACTTTGTGAATGGGATGAAATGGCAAACTGTATCTCTACAGAACTATTGGTTTTCATATTAAAAAACAAAGAAACTTAAAAATTGAAAATAAACTACTCAATAAATTAAATGGCTTGAGAGTTGAAAATTATTTAAATCTTATAATTACTGCAAGATCATCAAAATTCAGCAAAAGAGTTCTGCCGTGACCAGGATTCGAACCTGGGTTATTGCGGCCACAACGCAATGTACTAACCACTATACGATCACGGCTACGCTTTAAATTTATAGTAGACTATTTAAATACTTTTTTTAAGATTAAAAGTAACATATTTCCTTCTTGATCTGAAAAGTAAATCAACCATATCACATTCAAAGGTCAACTTTTGTTTATATAGAATCTTCATAGATGGCAGCACTACTAAGTTCCAGCAGAAGTTCCTGCTGGAGTTTCTACTTGGTTTTAAAAACGAAAAATATATACCGTGAGGAAGTTGCATTGCGCATTGCATAAAACTTAATTTTCGTGAAGTATAAAATTTGGACTTAGAATCTGCAAATATTGCTAAAATTTACCAGATTTAATTTGAAAATAATGTATTCGAATAATATACATATAAAAAAATACACAATATATTTGTGCTAGTACCATTAACTCTTCAACTTCGCTTCCGTGTCTAAAATTAAATGTTAATGTTCTTAAATGTAAAATGATGTCAGCCGTTTCTTTCTTGTTTAATGGGCGCGCTATTTCTTAAAAACTTCTGTACGGTATAGCTGTTGAAATTACAAAACTTGTAAAAAGTACTTGTTAGCACAAATTTGTATAAGAAAGTTCCGGTTAATTTCATCACACTTTATAGATTTCCAACACCAATTTCGATATATCCAACAACTGACTATTTATGAAATATCTACAGCTTGCTCTAGTAAAATTTAACTAAACGACCAAAGAGGGAACAGGCTGTTCTAATTTTCTTTTTCTAATATCTGGTTCAAATTTGCAGTTTGTTTTTCGCGACAGAACGTTTTGGAAAGTGCCCGGGTGACCTAGTGGGTTTGATCGCAGGCCATTGCAATATTTGTCTGCACACTGTACTGGGTGAGGTTTTGATTCACGCTTTCGCCCTGGGTGTGCTTTCTCTTCAGAGTGTACTTCTTCTGTGTCAGTAAAAATTCTGTCTGTGTGTGTCTTTCTTGACGAATGATTATAAGTGAGTCCTGACAAAGCACACAATCCGGAAAATACATGTTCCCACGTTTTGGAAATGGTCGCATGTTCATTTTGATGAATTCTATCAAACCGATCTCTTTTCCAGCCGGTGAGCGCTGCTGCAAGAACGCTCAGACGAGCGGCTGTAAAGAGGCTTGCAAGAACGTATTCGCGGACTCGTTCACACCCTCCAAAGATGTTCGCGAGGCGGTCCACACTCACTGCTCGGAGGACAACCCGCGGATACAGCAGTGTGTGAACGTCTACATACACGTCACTCCGGCCGACCACCCATTCAGAAGTGAGTGCCAAAACTCCAAACCTATGTATTTTCTTCTTCTTTTGGGAAAATCTTAGGCACGCGTGTCATATGATTCTGTGGCATGTAAAAGATCCCTGGAGTATTCATGTGGCTTGGGTTCTCTCGGCAAAATTAAATCTCGACATACTTTAACATCCAGAGAGAGCTCAGATTCATTGTAATCTGTAATCTGAGCGTCAAAATTTCGTAGCGAGAGTCGCCTAATGGTGCCACATAAAAATGTCTCCCAGTTCCGGGGAATATGCCGAGTTTGCAAAGGCTTGACCGCCAATATTGCAGCCCCATTGGAGGAAATATATATATTCTTTCCATCCGGTACTGAGTACTCCAAACCAAATATTACTATCCCCCATAGCGTACAAGTGCTAATTGACCACATGCAGAGGATGCGAGGATTTTCCAAGCCACATATCTCCGCCTGTATTGAATATTTTTCCATCAGTTATTTATTTGATAAATATAGCTGACTTACAGGTCTCTATAACCTCACTTTTTGAAATTAGTTCGAATATATTTTTTTTAAATTTTCAATAAATAATTTTACAAAAAATATTCGAACTAACTTCAAAACACTCTTAGCGACTATACTAAAAGGTGAACTCTGATGAAAGTGACTTATTCGGTGAACTATTAAAACACTTAATCAATATCAGTAGATAGCCATTAAATGGTTATAGGTCACTAGCGCAATCAATTTATTCAGATAAATAACCGTATTTTTTTTTATTAATTGCCAATGTTTCCTTGACTTACAAAGTCAAACCCGACTTGTTTAGTATGAAGGCAGTAGTAAGCTTTACACTTCGTTCAAAATTAACGCTCTGACCAAATTTTCGTTATATCAGTTGACAATGTAGAACTTTTCGATCTGAGGGATCAAACTAGTTTAACGTCTTCACACCAATTTTCTCCTGCAATAATCTATACAATACCTACAGAATAAATGAACACTATCAGAATCTTCCAACGTTATTCCAGACATGCACTGTTGCGACAGATCTCCGTACAACCATTGTCGTACCGCCTGCAAGGAGACTTTGAGGACAGAGACCACCACGCAAGAGATAGTGGACGGGCTCACAAGAGGAGGATGTGGACCGCCCCTGCCTCAAGTAAGTGGGACACGTATGCCCATCTAGGCGAAAGTTTAACTTCATCTCTACAAACTTTAAGAAGATAGTGTATTGTTGAATGTTATGAGAGAAAATTTATGCTAATTTGGTTCAACATTAAATTGCTCAGTATTTAAGGTAAAAAAAAAATAATCAATCCAGAATACATGTATAGAAAATTAAAATTGTAGTAATCTATTTTTTTAGTTTTATGAAACCATGTTTTTTTTTTATCTTTATAGAATTAACTAATTTACTCTTAAAAAGAACCAATGTACTTTTAGAAAGAAATCTTTTTAGAATGCTATTTGTTTTTCTGTAATTATAAAATCTATTTTGTTCAATGTTTAACCAACCTATTTTCTTTAGCTGCTTTGGAAATCAGAGTAAGTTTCTCACATTAACAAATACTGTTGATTTTTTAAACATTCGTTGAAATTATAATGACATAAACTTACAATTAACAATGCTATTAAATCCATTAAACTTTTACTAAAATTGAGAACTGGTGCTTTCAGGACCGTCTTTGGCAGTGTTTTCTGATAAATTCTGCTGCCAATGAACCAGGTGGATCACTCATTCAGTCGGAAAGGGTTGGAATAGACAGCGCCAAGCTACAGTGCTGCTTCAGAGCCGCAACTGTCAACTGCAGAAGACTTTGTCTCGAAGTAAGTATGTAGTTTGTAAATAGTCTTGCTCTCTTGCTTGCCTAGCATGCGAAAGGTCCCAGATTCGGGTCCAGGAATCGCCTAAATAACAGATGATCTATAAACGGTTTGTGCAGCTTAACACCCCGTGTAGAAGAATGTGCAGGCGTGTCACTTGGCTGTGGTTCTAATTTATAAAGCCTGTGGCCAATAGCCCTTGTATAGCTCTAGTGCGACGACACTTCAACATAAACTAACCTTAAATTCCTAGCATAGTTGTAGTCATTTAAACATTTGACATACACAATAACTCATTATTTCAAGTCTTAGCCTTACTCAAATATTCTAATAGGTTTAAATATTCTTACTGTCTAAAATAATGTATTAACTGATGACTCTTTTAGACCTACAGCAATGAATGGGCCAGAAAATGGAAAGAGTTTGAGAATTATTGTCAGCATCAATTAGCCGAATCCGAAATGAATCGGTGTTTAACTGAAGGTAAGATATTATATATGAAATATAAAAAATATTAGGAAGAACCTTTATCTAACATCTAAACATTATTAGAAATAAATACTTAGAACTTAATATTAAAAAGTTATACCAAAATTGTTTACTGCAAAATATTTTTTAGGTTTGCAGTGTTAATTCAACAGTAAATTATTTCGCTTTGAAACAGAGGAGTCCTTAGAAAAAATATTAATTCGGTTTCACTAAATTTAGAATTACTGAAATTTATTGCAATTCTTAAATTATAAATACTTTATGTTATTCGCATTGAAATTACCATCTCTAAATGTTGAACTTCATAAGACAATTTACTTGTTCTTTACAATCAACAGAGAAATACGCTAATAAGATTATATTTTTTAATACTATTTTATCGATAAATATTAAAAATATCGATAATTTTAAAAATAAGTGCAACCAATGCCAAGTGCCGGGCGACAACTGATTTAATTTCTCTTTCTACTCTGGTGCTGTTTTCGGCAACTTTTGATAATAAATACGCACTCACTTTATCACAAACTGGCCACAGAAGTTAGTATATTTTCTGGTTATACATATTTCTGGTTATACATATTTCTGTCAGCTACTCAATAAGTTAAATGGCTTAAGAGTTAAAAAATAATTTAAATTTTATAATTTCGACAAGTTTTCATCAAAAATCTGCGAAAAAGTTCTGCCGTGACCAGGATTCGAACCTGGGTTATTGCGGCCACAACGCAATGTACTAACCACTATACGATCACGGCTACACTTTAAAAGTAAGAGAAGACTATTTAAATACTTTTTAAGATTAAAAGTAACATATTTCCTTCTTGATCTAAAAAGTAAATCAACCATATCACTTTTAAAGGTCAACTTTTGTTTAAATAGAATCTTCATAGATGGCAGCACCACTTACACTTAGATAGTTCCAGCAGGAGTTCCTGCTGGAGTTTCTACCCTGTTTTAAAAACGAAAAATATATACCGTGAGAAAGTTGCATCGTACAAATTTACGTACTTATACCTTTTCAAAGTACACAGAAGCTTCAGATTTCAAATATCAACGAGTCCACAGTCCGACGCTGCGTTACGATGTCGCCATTTACGGTTTCGTTGGGGGCCTATTCAGGTGTCGGCTCGTCGCCTGACCGTGGTTCTAAATTACGACGCCCGTCGCCAATAGCCCTCGTGTAGCTCTAGTGCGACGATAATTCAAACTAAACTAAATTTATTTGCGCCACCCTGTATTTCGATCCTTCTCTCTCTTCCAGTCGACGAGCCATGCGAACTGGGCTGTTCCGATCTCAGCTACTGCAGCAACTTCAACAACCGGCCTACGGAGCTCTTCCGCAGCTGCGAGGGCCGATCGGACATGGCTGCCAAGCTAGACGTGCAGCGATGGGAGTCCGGGACTATCAAGCTTCCCTTCATAGAGGTCCCTGTTCTAAGTGTGTCGGAGTGTCAGCCCGAGGTGTGGAAGGCGGTAGCGTGTGCCTTACAGATCAAGCCGTGTCATCACAGATCGCATGTCAACAGGATATGTAGGTAAGCAGGCGCGGATCCAGGGGGTGGTCAAGGGGTCAGGTGACTCACCCTGTCGTATTTCTTTGATAAAATAAGTTTTCTTTTTTAACCCCTTTCTACCCAAATCTCTGAGCCCATCGAATGGATGTCTGTTGCTTTGTGTTGAGTGTTTGAAATCCCATAGAGTCCAGAGAGATAATTATAGGTTAGGTTCGACTAATGAACTTATTTGTGCACGCCCGCTTCTTATGGAGGTATAAACTTCTCATGCAAATCAAGATAGTTTTTAATTTAAATATAACATTGATTATTAATGACCATTTAGTTAAGTGTGTTTATTAACTAGCAGCATATTTGATTGAACTGGGGGTTCCGCGTTTAACACTGGGGGTCCCGCATGAGGCTGACCACCTTACCGGGACATATGCCTAGCACCCCAGAGCCCTAGGTCACGTAAGCTAAAATAGGCACGTCAGGCCTTGGCCAACTAATGGGCTGTTGCGCCGAGGAGTTTAGTTTAGTTCTATATTTGATTAAATAAGTTTTAGTGATAGGTTAAATACTAATGTTTTAAATCTTAAACAATAAAGTTCAATACTGAATGACGAATCCACACATTAGTAGATTGATGAATTTTATTGGTGTTTTATTATTACCAATTACTTTTTCTATAAAATTTTGTTTCTGCGTAAAGAGCAGTAGAAACAGACTTATTGAACTATGCTATGTTATGTAGCTCCAGTGTGATATCTGTTTTTGAATGTTTTAGTTGGTACCAGCTGGGGGAGTTTTCTCTTTAGAGGAATGAGGAATTTTAACTCATCTTTTTCGATTTCGTATTGTATTTTAGAAGAATAAATGTTTGTCTAAAATCAAATTCGCAAAAAATATTACGATAAAAATATTTAACAAGTTATAAATTAAGAAAAAACGTCAAAAAATGACATTCACAAACATTTCCCCAGGGACCATGTCAAAACTCTTAAACCGCTGTAAACTCGTATTGGGCAAGTTAAAGCATAGGGCTGCGGAAAAACTTGGCTACGACCTAAGTCATCAGCTGTTCTTTGTTTTCCCCGAGCTTTTGAGATCGCTGAGTTTTAGTCGCTGTAATTAAGTAAACCATAGTTAAGTAGAATAACGAAATATTTTGGATTTAGGAAATTCTCAACATTCTGATTCGATTAAAAATAGAAAAAAATGCTGAGAAATTATTCCTCAAATGTGGAAGAGTCTTTTTTTAACTGTAGTTTTACTATTAACTGTATGTGTTTAAAATATATGATAAGTAAACAAATTCCTTATTTGTTAGATGTATTTTCATCATAAAAAATCGTCAGATTTATGTATATGAAAGCCAAGAGACCTAATGCTTCAAGTCCAAGTAAATCAAAATGTAACACATATTCCTCCTGGTCTTAGTGCAAATTTATACAGATCGTTGACGACTTACTTACTAAATAATTTTTTAATAAATAAAGGATTTCTCATTTTATTTCGTGCCATCAATTGGATTTAAAAAACGCACCGTAACACTGAGTAACACAAAATTTTGAAATTACGGTGCCACATAAGGACAACCGTTTGATTTTATTGAAATAACAGAAGAAAGCCCATTTAAAAATTATAAGGATTTTATAAATATCTTATCATAACTCAAAAATGTCTAAGTATTTTTTATACATAACTTTTTTATGTTTTAGATCGGATTGCATCGATATTTTAAGTCAATGTGTGGATCGAAGCCGCTTAGAAAAAGGACAGAATCCCATCTCGCTATGCGAAATTTTATCTCCTTCAAGAAACGACACGCCTTGTATCTCTTTGAGTCCATATCTCGGTAAGATTACGAATTTAAGTTTTTTAAATGAAAATTATTATTCATAACTTTAAGAAGATAAATTATAAATTGCTAAAACAGATGCATACATTTAAGAAGGGTAAGGTAGTAATTGTTTATTTGGGACATAAACTATACTTTTAGCGAATTGATAAACTTGTTTTAAATTACAGGGTGGCACTTTTAGAAGAGGCTACAAAGTGAATTGTTGATTGGCATGCTTCTGCATCTCTATTTCTACCCTCTGCTTTACTGATCAAAGGTTTTCAGTGATTTCACTGACTCACTTCGCTTTGGGAGTTTCTTTTAAATGTGTCAAACTGCAATGTGTTATTCATGCCTTTTAGTATTTAATTAGTGCTCGATGAAGACTTTTCCTTTTATTCTACAAACGTTTTGTCATAGTATTACTTGTAAAGTAGATGCCTCTCCATTTCGAAGAAATAGCATATGAATGGAGGCACTTGATCCTACTATAAATCAATAAATATGTCACCTATATTTAGGTATATTGATAGAATTTTTTTCCTTTTATTCTCCAGTCCCTAGTGATCACGAGCAGACAGCTTCAGAAATCACCCACCCTTGTAAGCCGAACAAGTGCAGTCCGAACCATGTGTGTATGGTCGAGAGGAACTGTCATATTGGGCAACCGTGTAGCCCATTCGTATGTGTTCCAGGTAATATTGCTTATGAATTTTGAACCCTTGACATAAGAAAAAATTCCATATCAATAATACATATATTAAATGAAAAGTTAAGTTATTGGGTAACTGGTATACCCATAGCCTTAATCAGAAAGGTGTTACAGCAGCTGCTCTGCTATGATAAGGGGGGGGGGGGACGTTTCTTTCTCCAAGTGAATTTCAGAAATTGCATTAACTATGCATGTTACCAATTGCTTCTCTCCTTCTTTGATTAATTATTACACTTAATTATTAAGATAATAAACCAAGTTAAATGTGCATTGTTCAAGACTAAATCTGATTTAGTTTTACTTATTCTTAATATGAGGTGCTGATTGCTGCCAGCAGTAAGTCTCAGAACCTTGATTTGGTTGCGTGAAGTTCAGACAAAGTGCGTCTTTATAGATGGCATCAAGTCCGATGTCACCACTGAAGAGGTACTGAATGACCCGGTTTTAAGCTCGACACCTCTTGCATGTGAGCCCATAGCCGCAGCCTCAGCAACCCATAGTCCACCAAAAAGATTCTCAAGGCGGAGATGAGTTACTTCGGCTTTTATTCTGCAATTACTATTATAATCTAAATGACTGGTAGTAACTTAGTAGTAATTTAGCGCCATCTAGCGTGAATAGAGCGTGCGGTGTACCGCCACACCATAATAAGTTTGTGAGAGCGCCCCAAATATCCAAGTAGCGAAAACTCTTGACATTTTCTATCACTAAACTTATAAAATACATTAGCCTAACTGGTTTGAACCATTTCACTTTTAAAATACTCCCTAATTACAACCGATAAGAGAGTGTAGCAAAGAATGAGTGCTTCAACTCGAAAAATGGTTCTAGTTTTGTTACATAGGTATTGTCACTCCAATACATTTATGCAACATGTGTTGCCTATAGGTTGCCGAATGGGCGACATGTCCCAACTCATCGTGGCTCGCAACTCTTACATACGTGTGCCCAGCAACACGTATGGACCCCAATGTCACATGGTGTGCCTCTGCAACCGCGAGGGAGTACTGGAGGACTGCGTCTCTCAGACATGCCACACACCTACGGACCACTGTTGGCACGAAGGACAGAGATACAGTGAGTATACCACTCTTAACACTCACATCACAAAAACATTCAAAGAGCTTGTTTGAGGAGCTTAGAAGTCAAGGGTACAAGCAGGGCCTGATCTACCATAAGGCCAGTTAGGCCCGGGCCTAGGGGCCCTAAATTTTAGTTGCTATTATGGTAAATGCTGTAGACCTCCAAAATTTTAGTAAATTTTAAAATTTTCTGAAACCTTACTTTGTTTTTATCTTGACTTTTTACTCAGATATTGACCTAGCGTAATTGGTCTGATCGATTTTAAGAGAAAGTCGATAAAATGATACATCGGCCAACTAACACCATCATTACGGGAACAATCATACACAACATTTTCTGTAAAGGGCACCCAAAATTTGTTGTGCCTATAGTCTGAGTATTCCTAGATCAGACCCTGGTTACAAGTAAATACACATTAATAATGAGAAAAACAATCTTCAACACAAAAATGGTTCTTGTTCTTTTCGTAGATATTGCTACCTCCACAGTACACTTGATTACACATTGATAATGAAAAAACAAGGTAAGTTAGGGTCTACGGAAAGTGGCTGACATAGGAGGCTGTACTTATACCATTCGCTAGATAGCAGCACCATACAGTCATTCACTTGTATGCTTTTATCACAGCATTTGAGTCTCAAAAACTACTTAGTGCACTTAACTCCCAATACTAAAAAATTGCACTTGTACCTCTTGGCTTCTAAGCTTCTCAATTTAGTTGTTAGTGAAGCTTATTGGTTCGTGAAAGGGTATCTAACTGCGTTTCTGTAGCCATAGGGATTGATTGGTTTTGGTTGAAATAATGTCGTACTAGAGTTACACTGGGCCTGAGGAGCAAATACCAGTAAATGTCTCTGTGGCTAGTTTGAAGGTGAAACCAACATAAACAGTAGACACGTTATAACATTAACCTCTATTCGAACCCAAAAAAGCAAATTTTAGCTATTCTTAAATAATGAATTCAAATATATTTATTATTTTATCTAACTAAATTCTATTTTATTTGCAGTTCACAACTCTGAATTCAAAGTGGAATGTCGGACTTGTTTTTGTTATGATGGGGAAGTTACTTGCTCTCCAAAACACTGTGGATCAGGTAAGGACTTCATTCATATCTTTAAAAAAATAGTACCTAGTTAGAGGTGAAAATGTGCCTAAGTTGTGAAAATACCTATATTATCTTAAGTTTGTTCATAAATATGCTTTTCAAGATTTTCAATAATAAAACTTCCTTACACAATCTGTTGGATAATTATTATCGGTGGCACACAAAATCTCCTATTAAATAATAACATTTTATTCCATTTAAATACAGCACCTCTTTAAAAAAATTCAAATAATTTACAAACTTAAAATCGATTACTAATACTAAGACTTATACAAAAATATGTTATTTCAATATCTTATTTGACTATATAGTAATTTTATTCTTCTTATATAGGTTTACCGTGTCATTGTCAAGACCACTATGTCCCCGTTTGTGGTGCAAATGGAAAAACCTATCCGAGTGCTTGTTTAGCAAGGTAGATATACTACGATTTTGAATTTAGAAAAACGCATAGCTAATGGAATTTTATAGCTTACGAAAACTGAAATGAAATAAATTTTTTAAAAAATTAAAAAAAATAATATGTTTTTCTCTCTAGCTAGCTCATTCCTGTTAATTAGTTTCCCAACAATTGCTTCCTAACTAAAAATATGTGAACTTAGTTAAATTTGATTATTATTTACTTAGCATTTCTGGGGTTTCAGATGTGTGGGCCTTTCAGATGACCAGTTCGAATTCGGTGCATGCTACGACTCTGACCCATGCAGTCCTAACTCTTGTCATCCCTACCATAGGTACATTTTATAAAATATATAATTTGTGAAACTAATTTTTTAATTTACTCAAATTTAATTTAATTTCTTTATTGTTTGCTCTTATTCATAGATGTGTGCCAAAGAAAAGAGTTTGCCTTAGTATAAGGCACAGAAGTTGCAAGCAGTATGATTGTGGTAAGGCAAATTGTTTGCGACATTTGGTTATAGTATAAGTATTTAAACGAAATATGGTTTTAAAAAAAACTATGCCTGATTAGATGTGATTTTCTATGAGTGAATAATTTTTTTAAGTAAATTTAAAAACATTATTCAAGTGTTCCTAGTTCACTGAGTTGAGAAATAAATATTTATCTGTTAGCTTTATCTACCTTTGATCCGGAAGAAGCTAGCGCATTTCATTAAATAACTTTTAATTATTAATTGATTGAATATTTAAATATTTGTTGATCGTATAATTTTTAAATATAAATTAATGGTTAATCATGACATTGATGTAAGAAAAATTAATAAGATTACATACTGATTAATAGTTTAGAATATATATATACATTTTTTTTAATTGCACAACTAATGCATTATGCTCTTTTCTACAGTAAATATGCAGCATAATTGCAATCAACTTCCAAAATCTCCTGTCTGTGATACAGACAACGTAGAACATCCCAATATTTGTTGGATGCTCCAAAAACGAAAATCCCTTGCTTATTACGGCAAGTGTATGGTAAGTTTTTGCTATAATTGTATCTAATTGCAAAAAATGTTATAACAAAGTCTATCTTGGGAAGGTTTACCACCTTATCAGGGAAAAAAATGACTTGAACCCTTTTTTTTTAAATCTCAATAATTACCTACAATAAGTGTAGAATTCCATTTTGGAATTTCAACCTCATCGCGATGAGGTTGAAAATCCAAAATGGAATACTTTCCTTACCTTACATATTAAGTAATTGAAAGTAATAAATTACATTTTCCTTTTTTAGTCTCATTGTCGAGGCAGTGGTCTAGTCTGTGGCCACAACGGCGAAACATACGCAAGTGAATGCGCTGCCTGGGCAGAGAGAGTTTCTGTGGACTACAAAGGGCCATGTTCAGCTGTAGGGTCGAAACGTAAGTTGACCATTAACTTATTATACTCAAATGAAAATAAAACTTATCATTTCTCTATTAAATTCATTTCTATTCACCTTAGAATGTCATTGGTTCAGTTTTATTTATAGGTTATGCTTTTGTTGATATTTCTTTCGCCTTTACAGATGGAAAACATTCGCGATGTGGAGGTGTGAAATGCTCGCCATTGCCATCTGAATATTGCACAAAAGTGTTTCCCCCTGGAGGCTGCTGTCCCATCTGTGGTAAGTCATGCTGCAACAAAACAGGTTGTAAAATTAAACCGGTATATTTTATTTTTCACAGAGATCTCGGTTTTATTGTAATTTCTGCGTCAATTGGACGTGAAAGCAGCCTAGATAATGACACAAAAATATCTCTCAGTTATGGGGAATCGGAATCTGCAAAGAGGCTTCCACCAACAAAAGCAGCCCCATTAAGAAGTAAAAATCGTAACAATGCTTATATGTATTGCTACTATCGCTTTTCTACCAAGTCAAGAATTTTTAATGTGACTACTGTAATTTCTCATGTTGATAGTGTATAAAAGTCACATATCACGAAAAATGAGCATGTTGAAATTAAAGTTTTATACTTATTATAGTAACGTAAAAGTAACGCAGTAAGATGAAAATACATTTTAGTATCCATCTTTATCAAAGTTTCAGAAAATCCAGAAAGCAAACAGTTGCACTGCATAAAATATAAAATTTTGAACGTAAAAATTATTGGCAGAATAAATCTCGACCGCAACAAACGAACAAACGTCGGCGCGATTTGAAGAGTGCAGGGGAAGAACCCATTCAATGCATATTTGTCCGTGTCCATCAGATTTGCTTCGCGAAGATAGCGGTCATCGCCTAAACTGGTGTACAGAAACCAGTTTTGCCTTGTTTCTAATCACGCGGCGCACGGGTTTACAATCTCTATAGAGCCAAATAGTCTGACGCTTGAACCGCCAAGCAGATTTCAATACGGACAGATTCCCTGTCGATGAAGGGTTTTTTCCCCTGTACCCTTCATTTGTATTCGCACTAAAAGCCTCTCGTTCCATCTCCAGGTGCTGCCCTCCGCCTCCTCTACAGTCAGAAACTGTCCGACTGGTCCGTGGAGGTGGTCCGCGACGTCGACCCAGTGGTCATTCAGACCATCGCCGAGAAGTTCCGGCAACACGTCAAGGTCACCGAGTGCGAGGTCTTCGCCTACCTCAGTCTCGAGTCGGACATTGTGGTCTTAGTCATGGCCATCACGGACAGCCCAACGGAGCTGCAGGTGCAGGCTTGTGTCCACGAAGCCGAGAAGCTGCACTTTCTTATACAGCAGCATAGCCCCACGCTGCTCACAGAACTGCCGCTGTCCTTCTTCACCAGTACCACCATGATAGACCCGGTGTCGGACAGCAGCTCCAGGGTGGCTTTTTACGACTTGCTCAATTTATGTGTCGTGGTGGCTATTGCGTGGGGCAATTGGTGGGTTCACAGGACATTGTGAAAGTTTTTTCTTGTTTGTGTAATGTAATTCTTCTAGTGAATTCGTAAGCCTGAACATAATGATATTTGTTTTGGTGAACAGAACATTTTGTTTTTTGATGTCTGTCATTCAAGCGTTGTTACAAAACAAGCGAGGACAATAGAGAAAATGTTATTTTTTTCGTTTTGGATTTGTTAAATCCAACTTTTCGTATCAGTCATTTCTAGTTCCATAATCAAAAAGTTCTAAGAAAATATTTTTTTGTTTAGTAAAGATATATTATATTATAAATTTAATATATTAAAAGCCATTGTGGTCCAATAACAGCTCTACTGAGAACTGATAAGAAATATTTTAAAAAAATCTGCTAAGTAAAATCTGGCCTTCGACCAACTGCACTACATTTCCAAAGATTTATTATGACAAGCCATATAATAGTATGAATCACTAACTTTGATATGGGACCCAAGAACTAAGAGTTAAACGTAGTTGTCCTAGTCATGGTCATCACGGACAGGCCCACGCAATTGCAGGTGTGCATCCAGGGGCCAAAAATCTGAACATACTCACCCAAGCAAAAAAGTCAAATGCTGGTAACAGAACTGATGCCCTTTTTTTCCACAAGCACCACCAAGTTAAACACGGTTCAAAATACAAGGCTTGTCACCTATAGTCCATGTGCCGCTTTAGAGTCAGAAAGTTCATTTCAGCCAAAAATGACCATGTATGACCATGACGGAAATCGGATGTGAAAGAAGCAGCACCAGGCAGGTTTTCAGCAATGAACTTTCTGACTCTAAAGCGGCACATGGACTATTGGTGACAAGCCTTGTATTTTGAACCGTGTTTAACTTGGTGGTGCTTGTGGAAAAAAATGGCATCAGTCATGTCAGTAGATGCTGAGAGCATTTGAAGCGCTAGTTGTCTCAACATTTTGAAAGTCTTATCCGAGTCCACGGTCGCATTGTCAGGTGGAAAAAGATATATTCAGTTAACAATTTACCAAGTGTCTACAATTAAAGAGTTGTTACCAGAAAAATTTATTTGTTTTCAGGAATAACTTAGAGTGGCAAACTGCAGAAATTATGAGCAGCTTTTTTTAAAGAATCTGTAATAAAGTTATAATTGAAAAGTCTTGAAAGTAATATGAATGTGCTCAGAGACAACATAAAATACAGCTAGTTCATCTACGATTTTTTTAGTCATTTTGTATCAATCCAGCACACCTTATCACAATCCTTTTTAAAACTCTAATATTTAATACATATTTAATTATATTTTTTTGGTTTTTCGTATAATTTATTCAATTTATATATCCTTATTTAATTTATATAACATTTATATACATCTGTAACAGATTTACAAGGTAATTGCCTTAGTTTAGAAAAATCTGTCTAAAAAAACTTTAAAAAACAGAAGCAATAACCATTCAGAGCAATTCTTGAGTGTTAGTTTTTTTCAAGAATATGGTTTTGATATTATAGAAATGTGTGCATATGTATATAAGAGATTAAGAATGTAAATAATATATTTAAATTTTATGTGTGTAATTGCTGTGTTTTGTGTTGAAATTTTATTTTGTGATATAAATAAATTATTTTTATAATTATGTTCTCTGTTCTAACATATTACATTATTAAAAAGAAATACATAATCACAAATAGTACATTGCAATACTGTTCAAAATCAGAATAAAAAAAGTACTATATAACAAATTTTTAGTACTCTTCAGATATTAAATAGTAAGATCTTTGTTGAATTTGTGGCAGTAACTTAACATTAAAATAACTTTTATCATTGAAAATGTACTTTAAAATAATTTTACAAACAAAATTAGGTAATGAAAATTTTTAGTGTTATTTTTTAAAATACAAGAAAAATTAGCTAAATGTGTATTAACTATACATAATTTGTTTAAATATTTTGAATTTATTTAAATATACTGAATATTTTGTCAAAATATGGCCGGCTGGCCGCAGCACAAAAGTTTGAGCAATATTTTCAATGGTAGAATTGTAGTAATGAACTTTCCTTAGTAGTGGAATCGTATTTACAAAAAAAAAAAACCGAATTTATAATAGTGTATTGGAGGGAAGCTGAAACTTAGCTTAAGACTTTTCAAATCCTACTATTTTAATGCCTAATGAGTCCTAAATACCAGAAATTTGTCATAAATCTAATATTTTTTATTAATGCCCACTAGTTCATTCCCGATTCATACCTTTTTCGACTACGTATATATTATGTATTTTTCCTACTGCGTTTTCGTATCATAAAAAAAAACATAATAATCGTAAACTTTAATTCTGTTTTATCCCTCCATTCCCACACACCTAATTATTTTTATCTTTCTTATTCCACTTAATTAAGAGACTTTGCTCTATATAGTTCAAAAGATAGTTTACCCGCAGTTGAGTCTGTGAACCTGGATCAGCAATTGTTTAAAAAAACTTTTGTCCAACTCAAAATAAGAGAGCAGAGAGTAGTCTGGAGATAAGTAGTGGTAATTGAACTCCTTACAAACATGTTTAGTGTGTGTAAGTGTATATGTGTATTGTTTTCAAAGTTTTATTTTCTAAATACTTGTTTGAGAAGGGTAAAAAATTTGAGTAGGTGTATCAATTGATGGTAAGTAATACAATTAACAAAAACCTCCGAGTGATGGGTAAAAAAAAATTCAATATAAAAAAAACATTTACATACAAAGCTTTTCACACTTTTTTTAAAAAAGACAAGTTCATGTTGTTTTACAGAACAAAAATAGAATATAATTAAACTTACAGAGATTGCAGCAAAAACATAAAATTTACACAAAATCTATTGTTAATCATTAATTAAAACAAATATTTCACTTACTATGTTAACTAAAACTTCAAACATTGTGATGTTACTGAGTACGACACAGCTTCAAAAAATCATTTCCGAGCTGACACTGCATTGCTGTTTGATTTTAAGCAAACAAGATGCACTAGAATTTAACCCATTTTTAAAAGTTAATATCATTTATGAGTTTTGAGCTCTCTTTGTTTTAAATTTAAAATAGTATTCAACAATTTTATTTTTTTGTTAGCTTCAGTCAACTTTTTCCTAGTGTCTTCACAGTACTTGTTCAAGTAATCCAGATCTGTAGTTTTTAAATCAGTTTGCACATGCACAGACACTGATGAAGTTTGTTGAAACTTTGTTAAATTATTCAAAAAGGAGGAGCTTAAATTGCAGTCGCCCAAGTCATCAACACAGCCAGAAGGCACTTTGTCATTAACATTGTCAAAAGGCAATTTGTTATCAACATTGTCAGAAGGCACTTTGCCAAAAGGCAATTTGTTATCAACATTGTCAGAAGGCACTTTGTCTAAAGGCACTTTATCATTGCTACACTCTTGGCGTTGACTATCATTTATATCACTATACCTGTGAAGTGTATATTGATGATCATCAGGTACATTAACAATGCTATTATTCCATTGACTGCCATTTGTATAATCACCATCAGTATCGTTTTTAAACAGATAGCCATTGATATCATGAGTAGAGTCAGTAATGCTAACATCTATATTATCGACATCGTCATTAGTACTTTTAGCAACAAAAGATTGAAGTTGAACAAGCTTTGTTTTAGTGTGTTTTAGAACTTTATTTTTTAAGAAACGGATATATTTACTGTCAGAAGTTTTTCCATATCCCAATTTTATGGACGGTACCCAATCAGGATGGTTAATATCCTCCATTAATGCAGGTTTTCCTAAAAAACAGTTTTTGTTAAGTATCACAAAAAAAAACACTCATAAAAACAATTTGTTTTAAATGTGATTCTTTCATACCAACATAAAAAGAAAAAAAATTTGGGAATCTCATTTAAAAATTGATGATAAACCACTAAATAATTTTTTAAATAAATATTTGGTTTGCTATTGAGAATTAAGTTACAGTTCTATCTTACTAGTTTATTAGTTAATCTTGAGCGTTTTCCTTATTAATAATTTTTAAATAGCATTAATATTATTTGAAATAATCATACATTGCTTTAGAACCTGTTATGATTATTTACTTCATGCAACAAATGGTTAATTTCCGATTTTTTTTTTAAATATCGCTTCAGTCGTTTATGCCAGATTATTGTTTAGTTAATGGCAATTTTCCGGTTTCTTTAATCGTTTTTGTCAGATATTTTGGGTCTTGTTAGTATTTCGGCAAGTATTTGTTGTCACTTCAAGGTGGTAACAGACTTGGCTTACGCCAGGTTTGTTGTGGCGACAAATTTTGACTTGGCGACAAGTTTTGAAATGTCGCCAATTCCGGGACCTAAAGGTTACTTTAACCGTTGTTTAAATAAAGCTAATAATTTTAAGAAATTTAAGATCAATTAATGCACACAAAAAAATCTAAATTTATTACACTAAAAGGAACCATGTGAATGCAAAAATCTGAATTATCTTAATACAAAGCTTTCATTTGAAAAAAAATCAAGAACCAAATAGGTTCAGTTTTACTGTATGGTTACCCTTAGCGCGATTTTTTTCACATTGGGCGATAAATAACTTTTTCTGGCAACCATTCTCTTAGTTGACGCAATTAGGATAAAGGCATAGATATAGAAAGTGTAGCAGATATGCCATCGATTGCGCAATCCTACAACGCAATACAAATCCCGCGATTGTGTGATGAATCCGCTTTTCGCCGTTTCGCAATGCATCACGGGATACTGCTGGCAAAAATTGCTTTTGCCGAAGAGTTACATGCATAAAATTGCATTTTTAAATGCTTCTTTTATGAATAAATACTCATACCTACCAGAAATTATCAAAACATATCTAGTGATAAACTTATGCTAGCAAAACTGGCAAAAAGGTTTAACTAGTTAATATAAAATATAATTTTTTATAAGTGAATTTATCTCATGGTGCCATCTGGCGGTTATGGCACGCCCTGGGCGAGCGGGATGTTTCGGCTTGCGAACTGCCTTATGGGATACTGGTGAAAAGTAGCTTCACCTTTTCCCTAGAGGCATCTATCTAGTGCATATAATGTATCAAAGTAACTTGTTGTAATTCCCCAAAATTTACATATGATAATACATTTCGTCAGAACTTTATAAAGTTTATTTAAAGTGAGCTTTTGAAAAAGCTATCCAAATGCTTTGAAATCACTAGGGCGCGATAGAAAATTTGAAATTTTGGGTTACACGGGACAGTAAATTTTAATATATATTAATAATATATACTAACTAAATTACTTTTAATAAATGTTAATCCTGAAAATAATACATTTTTTAATTAATAGAGTTCATCATGTATCGTTTATTATGCGAACATTTTTCTTCTACATTTGGTACTTAATTCAAGTTTTTTTGTTTCATAACTGAATGTTAGGCATCATTAAAAAAATAATTTACTTTTTGGATGAAATCCACAATTATGGCTATAGAAAAAATCAATTATTCCAGAAAAATTCATGGCATTTGAAATTTACTTAAGATAATAAATATTAATTTGTATACACGACAACTAAACGAAATAAACTAATAATGAAATGTAACAGTATTTCGAGTACAAAAATTCATTTTAAAACTTTTAAGTATTTTAACATTCATGCTAATACTCAAGAAATTATGGACCTTTATAAAAAGAAATTTCGAACGAGAGCTACAAGGTGAACTGAGACACTGCTTCGAGGTCACACGAGCAGAAACTGATTAGTCATTACTGTGCAATATTGGCCATTCGGTAATTTTGATAATTTTCAAGAGCAGGTTAATGAAGAATCGGCACATTGCGATTCTATTTAATTAGAAGTATTGCTGTGGCAAGATTTGATAGAACTTTGTGTACCTAAGTTTATTAACTTCCCTTGTTGATTGAATTTTACGTTCATATTAAATAGTTAGCTTTAACCATACTGATAACTAGTTTCCTAAAGGTCAAAAAATGTACGTGTTCCGAAGTAGTAACAATGTTAAAAAGGAATTGCAGGTCATTTTTATTTTCCATCTGTATCGCAAACGATACTACATGCTATAAACTATATGCTGCTGAATTTCAGAGGCAAAAACTAAATAGAATTATTTAACTACCTGTTCTTAAAACGAATATTTATTCGATAGTTACAGGGAATTGAATGAACTTGTTGAAAATGTAAAACAATTGAATTTTTCCACGAAATTCACAGAATTGCTAACATTTCCCCGATCTAAATGCCGATCACAAGTCTGTTGCATCTTTATTAATAACTATGAAAATATGTTTTAATTTAAAATTGAATTTAATTATTTGTCAGATCAACTGTAATCAATACGTACTTTTCATTTAATAGCATGTCCAATAAAGTTGCAAAAGTTAATTACATTTTATATATATAGAAATACAATAAGTAAGTACTAAATTCATACAATAATAATATATTGATAAAAAGTAACAAAGTTCTGTTACAAATGACTAAAAACTAGATTTCTTTACAAATCAAGGAAATTAAAACACTCTTTTCTTAAAGTTTTTCGTGTAATGTACAACAAGACTTGCACATCTATGACTACATTTTCCAGAATTGCAATTTTAATGATTGAAAAAACTCGATATAAAAACATCAAACGAGACAATCGTCAAAGTTGTAATGTAGCGGCGCTCTTCTCTAAGGCTTCCGCAATAGTTCGAATCATACTGACGTTCACGCGGGACGAGGTGAACCACGACAGCGTTTCGACATGGCGGGCAAATCGACTTTCGAGAATTAATACAAATAAACTAATGGTCGGATTGAGGATATAAATTTGCTGGTCGGCATGTTCTTAGAATAACGCCATGGAATATTTTAAATGACATAGAAAGATACATGCAAGGGCGCTCAACCATTAGGATAAGGCATAGATTTGAAAGTGTAGAATTGTCAACATTAGAATTAAGCGCATTTACCCAACGAAACGCTAATAAAATGGCAATTGTGAGTTGAGGTAATCCGCTTTTCGCCGTTTGCGCATGCATCACGGATTACTGCGAAGGCAAAAAAATTGCTTTTCGGCGAATGAGTTAATCGCAATAAATTGACATTTAAATCTTCTATCTGATAAATACTTCTACCTACAGAACATACAAAAACATATCTAGTGAAAACTGTGTAGCAAATGGGCAAAAAGTTTTAACTATTAATATTTCAATCAAATTTTGATAAAGTGAATTTATCTAATGGTGCATCTGGCGATTATGCACTCCAGGACAGCGGGATGTTTTCGTGTGCGAAAACTGTCACTATGATTATGTGGAAAAAAAAAATTGCTTCACCTTTCAACCTAGAAGGAATCTGCTACTCTTTATATCTAGGAATAAATGGTATTGGTTTATTTTTCATTAGTTATTACGATATATGGATTTTGTTCCATTTTCTCGTTAGTCAAAAACAAAAACAACTTTTCAGTACCCATTTCGTTAAATCGTGGTTCTCGAAAAAGTTTGCCAAAATTTCCTAATGACCCCCACTTTTGGCGGAGATTTTTAGAAAATTTTGCAAGGAGTAACAGTACAGTAAATTCTACCGAGAAATCTATATGATTAAAAGTAACACAGAACTTACCTGATACAAAGTTTGTCTGCGGCTAATTGTAAACACTTAAGTTATTGCTTCGGTAAAACGCAAGCAATAGCGAGAAGCCAGTTCTCCTTCCACGAAATTCCAGCGAACGAAGAGCTAAGAAATAAGTGGCTGAAAGTCATTTCGAGGAAGAACTGGAAACCGAACTTTACTTCTAACTACTCTCGTATCTGCAGTAAACACTTCTTGGATTCTGATTTCAGTCACACTACGAAGTTTAAACGACTTTTGAAAACTGCTGTACCAAGTGTTTTTCCGGAATATCCGAACTATTTACAGCCTCCATCTAAAAAATTGCCATCAACAGCTGTGTTGGAAAAACGAAACTGTTCTGAAAGTGAACAACTTCCGAAATTAAAGGTGCAATCAAACGAACAGAACTGTGACTTTTCATTGATAGAAGAAAAAACTAAAGATGCAGAAGCTCAAGTTGATTTTATAGTAAAGGAAAAAAACAAAAAACTAAATGCTTCTAAAGTTCAAACTAAAAAATATTTGAAAAAGCTGCAACAGTTGCAAGTCAAGTATGACCAAACTAGAACTTTACTAAATGAGTATATGGACAATCCTTTAATAACATCTTTCATTAAAGTTTTGAATGCTAAACGATATAATGAGCCTTCAGCTTCATTTGTAGTGGACTTGGTAAAAAACTTTAGTAAGAAACATCCAACCTACTCGGAGACCACAATTTGTCAAAGTCTGTTGTGGAGGGCTTCTTCGACTAAAGGATATGAATATGGCCGAAGAAACATTTCCCTACAGCTGCCATCTCGCACAACACTCCTTCGGTACATGGGGAATGTTTCAGCAATTAATGATGCATGAATAAATCCTCTAATTGCAGGAAGAATTAAAGCTGAGGTGGCAAGTTTAAATACACACCAAGAGAAGATGTGCTCAATCATCATTGATGAAATGGCTATACAGCAGCGGCAGACCTACAACAAGAAAGGGGACAAGTTTGTTGGTGCTGTAGATGTGGGTAACATTGAAGTAAATAAGCCAGTTTCCCGAAAGAAACCTAAGAAAAGTGAAGCAAGCGAAGTTAGCGTAACACCAGTCCTTGAAAATCCCCTTTTATGCTTTGTAGCAAGTGGCTTGTCGATATCTTAAAGAATGCAAGTGGCCTATTTCTTCACTAAACAGTTAAAAGGAAAAGAACCGTATGAAAAATTGTTAGGTATGTGTGTAATGAGGTTGAGTTATTGGGTTTAACGGTTATCCGCTTAGTTACTGATAATCTGAGTGTAAACAGAACAATGTTTCGACGCCAGTGGTACCACATCCAGTTGATGAAGAAAGAGATCTTTCTCAGCTTCGACTACTGCCACATCATAAAAAATGTCCGATTCCAACTTTGGCGCCATCAATATGGTACTTACGTAAAACAGCTTCACGAAGAACAATATAAAGCCAACAACACTGTAAAACCTGTTCGGTTTCTTTCAAAGAAACACTTCTATCCATCAAGCTTTGAAAAAAAGAATGTGAAACGTGCTGTTCAAGTTTTCTCTCCACCTGTCACTGCTGCTCTAGAGGTATTTAAAAGTGAAGCTGGAAAATGTACTCCCGAACATTTTTTCAATGCTGAACCAGCAATTTCTTTCATGAAAAATATGTTCAAGTGGTTTGATCTTCACGATGTAAGCAGTTGTGCACAACACATTCGTCAAGCTAATCCAGATTTACGTCAGTATGAAAGTATTACAGATAGTAGATTGGATTGGTTGGAGAATGCCTTTTTGATTTACATCTACAACGTCCAGAAAGAAAATATTTTCACTGCAGAAACATACGAAGCTCTGGTTCTGACAACCAAGTCGACTGTGGCATGCATAAAGTACTTACTAACAGATGGTGACTTTAATTTTATTTTAACCAGAAAGTTTTCAAGTGATCCTTTTGAAGCCCTTTTTGGCTCTCTTCGACAGGCTTCAGGATGCCACAATCAGCAGGATGCAGCCTCAGTAACCTCAGCACTTAAAAAAATGCTCGTGACTAGCATTATTGCATCTACAAAAGATGCAAATGTTGTAGAGGAGTCGCAATCGTGTCAAGGTTTTATCTTTTTGCCAGCCAGAGCCATCAACATCGAAAGCTGTACTGCTACAAGATATCTTCCCATCATCTGCCATACAAGTTTTAAACTGTCTCTTACAAACACGTAGAAACCACGTTATCCCTGCTACAGTATTAAATATTTCTTTAGCTTTAGTAGCTGGTTATATAACTTCTGGTTTTGAACGAAAACATTAGTTGCAACTGTTGCATTAAACTTATTGAGTGCCCTCGCAAGAGAACTCGATTATTAGAACTGATTTTTTGTTAAGACCGAGTAGGATTAAAGTATCCATCAGATTCTTGAGTATCAATATTGTGTACATTACAGCGATTTGCTGAACTCTCGTTACCAAACGTTCTAAGTTGTATTAAACTGCTTGACAACATGGCCCAAACTGTTCTGCCATTTTTGTACAAGTGTCCTGCTTTGCAATACAAATAAAGAAGAGTGTCACAGTGAAAAATCATCCGAACTCATTGTAGTTAAGTTTTTATGTCCAATTCTGGGCAACTATGCAAAGAATGTTACTGAACAACAGCAAAAAATAAACAAACTTAAGAAAAAGCCACTTTCCCAAAAAATTCTTACAGTTGACCCTTAAAATTATTTTGTGTTTATATTTTAAATTTCGAGGCGTTTTTTTTTCTTCACAAATTGGATTTTAAATTGTCTCATTTTGAATAGGGTTTGTTATTTGTGACACTCTTTTTTATTTGGATTGTCACACTTCAAAGCAGGACAAAAACAGCAGAACTGTTTGGGTCATGTTGTCAAGCAGTAATGAGAGTTTGGCAAATCTTTGTAATGTATACAATGTGAAAGAATCTGATGAATACTTTATTCTAACATATTTCTCTATGCAATGCAGCATGATACATCAACCAGTCGGATTATGAGTTCTAATAATCCTTCTAAATTGTAGGGAAATTAATGTTGTTGCCTCAATTGTTATGATATATGTATTTAACTTTTAAAAATATTTCCGTGCTGTAAAATCTAGAAAAGAGTAGGGGAGCACATTGGAACAGATTTTATATTTTTATCCCAATTTGCCAATATAGCCATTTTTATTTTAAATCATACATAATGTGGTTACTTGTAGGTAGTACATGTTTTTCCTCTCGTCATAATTTAAAGCTTAAAATGTGTATGTTATTACTTTTTAAATGCAATTGATGTTATTCTTATTTTATTACAAAATAAGAACAACACAAATTACATTTTGCTGTGAAAAATGATTTTTGTCTATTTTCTTCTCTTTTTCAGAAATCTTTCATAATATTTGTACAAATAAGGTATTGCATTACCCTGTTTGTACAAGTAGGGTATTGCATTACCAACTTTTTTTATTTTTCTAACTATTTTACTATACCTTATTTATGGAACTTCTCATGGAATTTTATAATTTGTTTTATTATTTCTAATAAATTGTTAATTGTAAACTGTCTCTCTAACTTCAAACACCACCTTTGAAATATTTAACTTATCAAAATAAATCTTGAGAACTAGTTAAGGAAATACAGTTGCAACTCCAACACATTTGTAATTTTTTCTTTCTTTAATTTTTAAAAAAATATATTAAAAATATTCAAATTTATTGTAAATTCAAGGTACTTCTCACAAAATTACTACTGTTGAGCAGTATGATTTCATAAAATATTTTTATAATCTATGGAAAATAACTATTATCATTAGGGTGTATCGAAAAAAGCAAATTTTTTATGATGCCTTTAGGGTAGAGCGGAAAAGTTGCCTCTATACATAAGTAACTTCTACTCAAAATTTCATCACCCTAGGATAATGTCTTCTGTTCTGGCAAGGGACGTGAAATTTCAAAAAATTTGTCAAATCGCCAATTTTTTAATTTAAAAAAAAAAAAACAGTCAAATGTCACAGCACTTTGCGGTAGTGTGTAAAAGTTTCACATAGGTATGGTTAATTACTGTGCAAAATTTGTAGCCCTACGTACAATATGTTCTGTTCCAGCAAGGAGCCTGAAATTACTCAAAGATGGACAAATACTTTTTTTAATTATTTAACATTAATTAAACATAAACCAGAAATGTCATACTCGCATAATGTTAGACATAAGAATTAAGAAATAAGTATTCAAAATTAAAAGTATGAAAGTGTGTGTTTTGTTAGGTCTTTAGGTTTTGTACATGTACATTGTACTGTCTCTTGCACATAAACTCAGGCATGGCCTTTCTTGATTTCAGAGTGGAGCGAATAAATCCGTCCCATTTGTTATGACCACACACTTTATTTGAGGCCTCCGTAACCAATTTTACTGTTCTTTCCACAGCTTGTGTGTGGCATGGGAACTTTGTAAAAGGCCAGTCAATTGGTATTGGTTCTTCCAGCATCCTACTTTTCAAATCTTCTGTAGTCACATCATTCAGTATTGGTGGTTTAGTTACTTTGTTGGACGACCAGTCAATTAGTTCGAAGTAGTCGTTTGATTCGAAGTTTATTTTTGGAATATCAAACTTTCCTAGGGATATTGCTCTCGCCATTAGTTCAGACATGTGTCCTCCATGTCCCTAAAACATGTTCCGCTGGTTGACAGCAGCCAACAGGATATACAAGATACAAGACTGTATGTATTCACTACAGAACAATCAGACAACTTACGTACCATAGTAGAGTTCATTATCAGGGTTTATGTGTCATCTTGGTTCAGCGTCAAAATCCATCATTCAATTAAGGATGGAGCTCGGCATATTTACCATTTCATTCAGTCATCCAGATAATTGGATCAAGTTAACCTCAACGTCATTGACCCAGTGATTTCTCGGAGGGGGGGGGGGATGCTTACTTCGCATCCCCAGAAAACATACTGCTCGCAATGCTGACTGATGAGAGAACACATATCAGAGCCCTTGGCATTCGAGGAGTCATAAAAGCAAGAGAATCATGTGACACGGTTGGACAAGTTGGGATTAGAAAGTTTGATATTCCAAAAATAAACTTCGAAGTAAACGACTACTTCGAACTAATTGACTGGTCGTCCAGCAAAGTAACTCCACCACCAATACTGAATGATGTGACTACAGGAGATTTGAAAAGTATATCCTGGAAGAATCAATACCAATTGATTGGACTTTTACAAAGTTTTATGCCACACACAAGCTGTGGAAAGAACAGTAAAATTGGTTACGGAGGCCTCAAATAAAGTGTGTGGTCATAACGAACGGGACGGATTTATTCGCTCCACTCTGAAATCAAGAAAGGCCATGCCTGAGTTTATGTGCGAGTGACAGTACAATGTACATGTACAAAACCTAAAGACCTAACAAAACACCACTTTCATACTTTTAATTTTGAATACTTATTTTTTAATTCTTATGTCTAACAATATGCGAGTATGACATTTCTGGTTTATGTTTAATTAATGTTAATTAAATCAAGAAAAAAAGTATTTGTCCATCTTTGAGTAATTTTAGGCTCCTTGCCAGAACAGAAGACATTGTACGTAGGGCGTCAAATTTTGCACAGTAATTAACCATACCTATGTGAAACTTTTACACACTACCGCAAAGTGCTGTGACATTTGACTGTTTTTTTAAAAAAAATTAAAAAATTGGCGATTTGACAAATTTTTTGAAATTTCACGTCCCTTGCCAGAACAGAAGAAGACATTATCCTAGGGTGATGAAATTTTGAGTAGAAGTTACTTATGTATAGAGGCAACTTTTCCGCTCTACCCTAAAGGCATCATAAAAAATTTGCTTTTTTCGATACACCCTAATTATCATCCTTCTACAGATAGAGATATATAACTAGAACTTTTATATTTTGCATTTAAAATTCCTACAAGATAGAAAATTATGACTATTTTTGGGATCATAACCTTGTGATTTTTAAGTGATTAATTTATTGCCACACTAATTTAATTAAGATTTTAAACGCGAAAAGAAGTTTGAATTCCCTCACAGTTGTACTATAACGAGAGAGCGAGATTGATTATACGCTGCGAGCGCTCGTAGTGGCCGATTGGTGTACTATCGTCATCTTGTCACAAGCACGGGGAGAGTGAAAGTCGGACAGGCAGTTTCAATAGAGAAGGCAGTGGCCAGAGACCCGCTTATCGCTCACCTTCATCAAGTAAGACATACACAACACACACACAAATAGTAGCAGACAAGGCCCTGAGCAGACTCGATCTCTATAGAGAGCAGCACTACCGCACGTAAGTGGATCCATCTAATTTTTGTTGTTGTTGTTGCTAATTCCCATCTGATCTGACGGAGTCGGACCAGATCAATAAATCCGTTGACATTTAGGAAGTCCGAAACCAAAAGGGGAGAAGAATGTATGTCGTCCCAGTCCAGTCCTAGGCAGTTTAGGATATGATCAGGTGATGCCTGGTTTTGATGGGCAAGGAGGGAAGATCTTTTGATTAGCAGAAAACTTAAGACTTTTCAGGTGTCCGCTGGCTAGTCTGGACAAGCAGGTGTTGGTCTGTCTGTCACCAGGAAGAGTAAGAGAGAGTCCTGGCCTTTTTGCTTTGTACCAGTAGTGAGTAGGAGGTTGAAGCCAATTCTGAGTTGTCTAGTCCCTGCTTTGCTAAAGTGTCTGCCAACTCATTACCGTGGATGTCGACATGGGATGGGATCCATTGGAAGTGGACATCATGCTGTTGGGAAAGGTGTACAACTTTTTGCAAGATCGAAAAACTGGTTTTATCTCCAATGAGAGCCCAATTTTTTAGGTGTTGAATCGAACTACGGCTGTCTGATAGAATCCAAATATTTCCATAGTTCCTTTCACTCATGATTGTCCCTAGTCTTCTGTCAATTGCAATAAGCTCGCTTCGAAAAACTGAACAAAAATCAGGGTTTCGTTGTTGAATGGAGTAGTTCTTGAAGCCTGCAATTCCGGATCTGCTTGGGCGAAAATCCCCAATAGGGAAATATTGCGGAATTTGCTCTTCATTCCACGGATTCGAAGACGCTAGGTGTTTCAATAAACACTCCGCTGCCTGCCTGTTCATCCATTTTACTGCCATCCAGGCGCGCAGCCAGGGAGGGTGCTCGGGGGGCTTGAGCCCTCCGAGCCCCTCCTCCTGACTGTGACAAAATGCCCTTTCGTCCAAATTCATTTGCCCAAATTTGTGTAATTTTAAAAACTGACATCCTCAAAAATGTATTTTAATGCAAAAAAGCCAATTTTCACAATATTCTTGAAAAACTCAACCAAAAACGTTGCTCATAATCACTTTCCAAAATAAACTATTTGATACGGATTGCCATGCAAACGACTGACTAAACGGACGACAGCTTTAAAAAGTTGCTTTTGCCTGTTTCTAGGTTTCTACAACTTAAGTCTCTAGTACTTATTCAGGCTTTAGTACTAGTGAAAGATTTTAAACGTGTTTTTTAGACATATTCGAAAAGGCATTAGAACACTTTTCATCTATCTTTAAAACGGCAGAAGCCCTTAGTTTAAAACACGATTTTGAAATCAATGTTCTCCGAATGGCCAAACGGCAAAATTTTAGGGAAACCCAATCTGCTGAAACTGCCGAATCATATTACAGAATATCTTTATTTATTCCGTACATTGACCGTACATTGAATAAGGTTTGAAGGTAGTATGGCTACTTCATCAAAAAAAATTTTCAGTATTTACTTCCATATTACTATAATAAGGCTACTTTTGATGATAAGTGGGGCTGTGAAATTTTATTCGAGTGATTTGAGCAACGATTAATTAATTATTATGAGTGAAGTTGATCTTTGGAAAAAAGGTAGGAAAGAATTGACGAATCTCAAAAGTCAACATCAGCGATTGAAACTGAGTGTTCCTGGTATCATATCCATTTCTATTTTGAAGCACACAAAATAAATCACTTTCAGGCAAACAATTATATGTATTTATTTTGAATCATTAGTATCGTTAAATAATAATAAAAATAAAAAGAAGAAACTGTTTATCTTTTATAAATAATTTAATTTGAAACTTGAAACATACTTTTGAATTTAAATGTACCTTTTGGGCGCGGGTTTGTTTTTAATAATTAACGGAAATGGCAACATGTAAAATTAGTAATTTTCCTTTATCCCATAGCTTTTGGAATTCATTCGATTTTTAGGTAGATGAAAGAATTTTTGACTAACCTAACTTATAGACATATTTTTAAAGAATCGCTGTTAAAAATGTCATAATCGTATACGTTAAAACACGACACAGATATCAGAGAATTGCTTTAAAACATTTTATTCCTTTTCAACTCCTTTCACAAATTAGAATTTTTTGTTGTGATAATTTTCCCTGGGATTCTAATTCCGGTGTAAGAACAATTTTTGTGCCATTTTCAGAATTCCAGTAATTTTAGTTTCATTTGGGAATTTTTATCAGCCACTCACTGTCTTAAGCGTTTTTCCCAGCAGTCTAGTTTGTAAAACATGATTGTAAATTTAGTATATTTACATGTATTTCAAAAATAGCATTTTGGAAGATTAAAATTTCAAAAATTTACCGGACCCCCATACAAAGAATTCTGTAAAAGTGCCCTTCTGAGGTTCAGCCCCCTCCTTGAAAAAATCCTGGCTGCGCGCCTGCTGCCATCAGTAAATATTTTGATGTCATTTGGAGGGATTTTATTGATGATTTCTAGGGACAACTGTTTAAGGAAGCTGGTATAGTCCAGTCTTTCTTTTGATGCGTGGTAGGGAGGTTTTCATGGAAGCTAACATTGGAAAGATCTACACAAGAATTGAGAGTGCAATGAAGAAAATGATGTTCTATATTTTCTGCGATTAACTGTTGAGATTTAACTTGACTAAAAGGACTATTTTACTTTAATCTTTGATTGCAGGTCCAATTATGAAGGTAATTCGAAGTTAAGTTGCCTTGGTCTATACCATACAGTTTATTTTTAGTATTTCACTAAATTAGCTTGTCTTCTTAAGGAAAGGGTTGAGGAAAGGGTTGAGGTAAGGAAAGGGTTGCTTCGTAAATGACTATCTCTGAAGGACAACTACGTTTCAGTCCAGTGATGATGCGAGCGGCGCTCAGTTGAACCCTCTCCAATTTGTTCAAGTTAGTTTGAGAAGCACAACACTAGACAGGAAAGCCATACTCAAGAATTGGTCTAATAAGCGCTTGATAGAAAGTCCTAAGAGTAGTTGCATCTGCGCCCCTGTCCCACCAGAAATACACTTAATAATGTTTAATCGTTTTCTAGCTTTTGATACAGCAAAATCAATATGTTTGTTGCATGTGAATTCGGGAACGAGAATGAAGCCCAGGTATTTTGGGTGTTTCTCGTAGGTGAGTTTCTGGTTATTGAGAAACAAGGTGGTTCATATTAACGAAGCCGCTTGTTGGTGCTAAAGAAGGTAGTTATAGATTTAGTTGGGTTGAAATTCAATTTGAGTTCGTCTGTGTACTTGGTTAGGCCTTTTAAGGAATTTTTTAGCTTCGACTCAATGTTGACAATGTCGTCTCCGCTGCCCCAAAGAGCAATTTTTAAAGACAGATGCCAACTAGAGAATCCCTTGTCACCCCCAGAGGTATTGATTTGGTATGGAAACTTGGAGGACTTTGTGACCACGGCGGAATTTAACGTGCACCAGTCACCAATAGCGTACACGGGGGTTTTCGGCCAGGACTCGAACTCGCAACCTTAGGAGGGATACCAGTCCAAGACCTTACCAACCAGGCTATCGCAGCCCCCACACAAACGTGGTTGGTTGGTAGACATATATATTCAGGTTTGTGTGCTTGGTCAGCGACCCGCTTATAAACCTTCATCAAGTAAGACAGACACAACAGACAACACACACACATAAGTGGATCCATCTAATTTTTAGAGACAGAGGCCAACTAGACACAAACGTTAAACATAGCCCCCTACATATAATGCCGTCCAAGCTCGATCAAAATTGGAAGTCGTGAGAAAGCTATCAATAGATGGCGCCATGGCGCGACAAACAATGTGCTCGGTGACATGTGTTGTTTGTTTACACCCAGTTCGAAGTGATAAGAAATTTTGGTTACAGAGTTCGAAATTTATAAAAAAAATTTGTAAACTGTTGTAAATGCAACAAATAATGGCTATTTTTTTTGCATCATACTATCCTATAAGTCAAGGAAAGAACACGGTGTTTCCATATAGGAATTCCTACGAAATGGAAGGTAAGGAGTTTTTAAAATTATTCTTTTTTGGTGAAAATTTCTAAATATTTTTATTCTTGAATCTTTTCGTAATGCATAAATTATTATTGTTTTTTTCCTCATAATATATAGTTTAAACACATATTTACTTTTGTTCTATCTAGATTTATATTCATTTTAGTACGGGCATTCTGTTTTCTAATATATGTGTTTTTTTAGAATTAATAAGTTTTGAAAAAAAACTTTTCAATATCTATATTCGCATAAATTCTAATATTTTAAATGCATTTTATAGTTGAGATTTAAATGATCTCATCTCATCTATCTCATTTAAAAATTTTGTTGTTGTTCGAAATTATAGTATTATTATTAAGGAACTGTTATTCTTAACAGAAGCATTTTTATAATTTTTCTTTAAGAAGCCAAAGCTAATTTTTTTTAAATAATGGAACGTCTGACCAAGGTTATCATTACTTTAAATTACTTCATTAGTGTTTTAATCTCCAGTAGAAAATTCTTATACGGGGATTTTAAATGAATAGTTCTATAGCGGTTTTTTTTAAAGTTAAAAAAACAAAGAAACTCATTACATGATTATGTTTTTAAAAATATGTGCTTGCTGTTTTAAGCTTTTTAATCTTAAATTTCTAAAAATTTTGATTTTTGGCAGTAGTATTCTGTAACAGTTTTTACACTATGCAAAAATGTTGAAAAAGATTTTTTTAAATTTAAAATGGTATTTTATGAATTTCTATGGCAAATAATATTGCTTGGAAGCAGAAACAAAATAAAAAAAGAACTCATTTGTTTAATATGTTACTCGGACCGAACGGTAGTCGAAATAGTCCGCTGGATCCGTCATTCACTGCGAATACATTCGTACTAAAATATGCGACCGACTACCAACAGATGGCGCGACCAGAGTACTTTTTGAGGACAGCCTGTGAATCTATGTTATTTCTTGAGTATACGCGGCATTCTATGTAGGAGGCTATGCGTTAAATAGTTGTTTGTCCCGCAGTAATAGTTGCTATGGAAACGAAGCAGAGGGGTCACAGATGCAACCGCTATATAAAATGATTGTAAAAAAAATTGTCATAATTGTAAAATTGAAAGATATTTTATTCAATAATCATGTATTTATTCACGAACGTGTTCATCAAAAAGCAAACTTGTACGAACAGATTTCAAGAACACCAATGAAAAAATTACTTTTAAAAATGTAGCCGTACTTTCAAATGGGTGTTTTCTCTCTGGGATAACCGTTAACTGTTACGAATTTGTCAATCGATTGTAGATATCTTTATTAAAAACGATTATATTTATTCGATATTAATATATTTTAATATTATTTTTTAATAAAAATAACTCACTAAAAGATTGTCTAAAGCATTTTTTCTTTCTTTGAGAAAAAGGATCATGTTATGAAAAGAAAGCGCATGGACCAACGCGCCCTTTGTTGGATAACATTTCGATTGAGAATTTAACGATATACATGTATTGATAGAATACGATAACTAAATTTATTGATACGCCAATAACTTTTGATTTGATACGATGGCTTCGGAAACCGAAGTTGTTTGGAAATGTGGTTCTTGTGATGAATGCTTCTACGATCTTCAAATCTTGGCAAGCCATAAATGTATTGGAAATGGAACTGTTGCTCTAAGTGAAAGCTGTATTAAACAACTACAGGCACAGTCGGTGACATTTGAGTCTGAAGTAGCGGATTTGAATAATTCTAATGATCAAGTGCAGGTTTGTTTTGTTTTCTACCTGGATAGTTTGTAATGTAAACAAACGCACATGTATTTTCTTTGAGTAACGTTTTGACATGAATTATAAAACTTAAAAAATTTCTATATTTTGGAAATCTGTTGTTCTTCTAATGATATAGCTTCATGCTATTTTAGTTTCCATTTTTTTCTTATTTATTTTCAAAATTTAATTTAACCAAATACTTTAAATAGTTATGGTCAGTATATTTTAAAAGTTTGTCTTTTTTAAATGTAATTTGAATAATTATAACTTTTCTTATAGTTCAATAAAATTTCAGCTATTTAATTTTCATACTAAAACGTAGCGATTAAAATGGGTTGAGAAGTTGAAATTTTTAATAAAAATATAATTGTTAGAAAACGGAAATCCCCAAAAATGCATCTGATTTTTCACCCTTCGCCTTTAGTATAAAGTCTTAGTAATTCATGTTAATTGTTTTTAATAGGATGTTGAAGGCTTGAATATAATTGATGAATCAGATATATCAAGTCTTCAGTTTGAAAATTCATCCTATCACAAACCCACCATAATTTCCATCAAGAAGAATACTGATCTGAAAAAGCATCAGAAGGGCAAAAGAAGTATTGTTTGGACCTATTTTTCCGCCTTGGATGAAAAGAAGGCCATTTGTTGTGTAAGTATAAGTTTTCATTGTTTATGAAATAATAACAAAATATATTAAAATGTAGAGTATAAATACATAGTGAGTTTTTTTTTGCTTATTACAAAAATGTTTGAAAACCCTAGAAAATTTGTATGAATGTGTTTAACCCTCTGAGGGGTAACAATTCAATTTGGAAAAAGTGTAATAGTTTTTTCACTTCATGATATTTAATTTTAATTATTCATTAAATTTTAATTCTCTAAATTTTTCTTTTCTTAGTTATAATTCTGCAGTTAATTGTTGGAAAAACTCTGCAATACACAAATTTTTAAATTTTAATAAATTTCTTTAATAATTAGTGTTGCTGGGAAAACTGACACTTCCTTAACAAGTGTATAAACCAGAGATCCCCCAACACTTACCTATGAAGAATGGCGGACCGCCTTTGCTGCCATTTTTGGAAGTAAATACTGTCCTCCTTCCCTCTTAAGGGAGCGTCCATTAATCACGTGATGCGATTTTGAAATTTTTTTAACCCTCCCCTCCACAGTCCCCCTGTTGAGATATGCGATATTTGGCTGGACTCCTCCTGTAATCTCGCACGAGATTTTTCAAGATTTCCTATTATTTGTTTTTGTCTTTTGGCAAATTTTAAATGGTTTTTAAAGCTTCGTAAAGACACAATACATAATATAATGTAAGGATTTGCCAAATTTGAGTCAAGAAACATAAAAACATATTTTATTGCAATCTATATATATAAAAGAAAGTCGTGTTAGTGGGACCATTTATAACTCAAGAACGGCTGAACTGATTTGGATTAAAATTGGTGGGAAGTGGTGGAAGCTTAGAACCAGGAATAGGCTGTAGGATACTTTTTATTCGAACCCAAAGGGTGTAGGAGTGCAAAACGTGAGCTGATTTCCCCATAGGAATAGCATTGTAAGATTAGAATTTATACTTTTTAATTCAATTTAAAGAAATTTCAGCGTGAACAAAAATTAAAAAAGAAAAAAAGAGCATGTCGTTTTAATTTGCTGGATTTAATTGATGATTTGCTGGATTGCTAATTTAATTGATGTTTACAAATGGTAAGAAATGATATGGAAGTATATAGGTTAACCTAAAGAATCGTGACCGGATTTGCCGAATTTTCAAAAATGTCGCCAAGTCGAAGTGATAACAAACCCCGGCACTTGCCGAGATGGTTACCATCTCGAAATGACCAAAAATACTACCTAATTTCAAAATGGCCGACTTAAAACAGCGGAAAGATTCATTAAATTGCAGACCAGATTTATAAAAAAAAGTGAATTTTTAAAATGAAGAATTGATTTTAAAAAAAGTAAATAATTATTTAAAATCAGTAAGCATATAATTAATAAAATATTAGTATAAGAAAACTTCAGAATAAATTATATGCGTTTAAGATTTAAATAGATTAACATTTAGAAATTGTCAGTGCAATTGCTAATTTCGCCAAAGGTTGCCATCGGGGTTACCAGATTTGGCGCAAAATTGCCGGCCATGATTCTTTAGGTTAACCGGAATATATTCGGCATAAATAAGGAATTTGTACTTTATATAACTTTTCCAACCATACAAGAGGATGAATGTCTGTTTTTTTTCTGATGTTAAGATGGCGTAACGGTCGATTGAATTTTGGCAATGTCGGCTTTTGGCGAAGTTGAAAATTTAACGTAGGGTAGCTATTCCCATCCATTTGTATGGGTTAGGGTTAGTTTGAATTATCGTCGCATTAAAGCTACACACGAGTGCTATTGGAAGCGGGATTCGTAATTTAGAACCACAGTCAAGTTACGAGCCGACGCGCGAGTAGGTACCCAATGCAGCTTTTAAGGGCGACATCGTACGCAGCGTTGGGAATTTGGAGGATATTTAAAGTGCCCTTCCTCTATACGGGGTATTATTCGTCGGACATTTTTGGGCTGCACGAGCTGTTCATAGGTCTGCAGTTATTTTGGCGATGCCCAGACCTGAACCTGGGACCTACCGCGTGCAAGACGAAAGTCTTTACCGACTGGGTCCCGCAGCCCTATCGAGTTGTATGAAGTGGAATGTTTACCACATTTGGGCAGTTTCGTTTTGCGCTAATTGCGAAATATAAACAGGCCATTATAACATATAGCTGTTCTGGCAATTTGAATAGGCCCTATGGGAAAGCCCTCAAACTCCGGAAGGAGCTGGATAAAATCAACCCCTCATATCAGAATGGGAGGAGATTATAATATCCTGATAGTGGACCACAGTGGAGGGACCAATTGGTATAAAATAAAAGTTTACATAAAAAAACCCTACTAATTAGGGTTATTAAGGGTGCACCCGTGCAACGCCGGGTTTATAAAGCTAGTTTAACTATATTTCTTGCTTAACTGTATTTCTTGTATGTTGATATTTTGGCTGGGAAAATGACGTGATATTTGACAAGACCCCCTCTCCCCCCCTCCTACATGAAATTTGGCTCACACCTATCCCCCCTGAACGTATAACATAATTTATTAATTTACATACCCCCCCCCCCCCCCTGAACTTCGAAGGCCGCTCGTCTAGCTTGCCTTTTCTTTGTACTTGTTGCACACTGTTCCACGCTTGGAAAAAGGGTTATGGCTAATGATTCCCCTCTCTCTTTCACCCATGGTAGGTTCAAATTATCAAGACCTAATCCATTTGTTCACTTGAATCTCGCGTCGTAAATGTATCAGGCAGTCAAGGTTTCGCTGAAAAGTTTTTGACAAAGAGGCCAAAGCGTAGGAAATTGTTATATTGTTTAGTTTCAGAGCCCAATAATGGAACATAAAAGGGGCATCCACCCATGGCATGACCAAATAATTGTCTCATGTGAGTAATATGTAATTATCACTTGTCGTAAAAATTGCTGTATTTAATTAATTTTTGGAATTAAATGTTCAATTGTAAAAATTGATAGGAGCATTCTAAATTGCCCTTCAAAATGGAAGAAAAAGAGCTGCGACCCTACCCTCATGACAATCCTGCATGTTTGCCTCATCAAATGTCCACTGATTACTCGTGAAAATCACTCTATTGTTTCTGTAATGCTTTTTTTTTGTTACAAAATATTTACAAATCATCTTCTAACTTGAATGGTAGTGTAACACTTATAGTGTTATTCTGTTTTAGCAGTTTGTAACAATTCAAAAATTATATGCTTTTTGTTATGCTTTCATATCTGTGGCTTCAAAGCTATAATTTACTCATAGAGCAAAAGTGTCAATGCACAAAATGTGGCAAATTTTTTATTTTCTACAACTTTAAAAATTATGAATTAATATATATATTTTTTTACGCAAATGTAGATATTAAGTAAAAGCCTATCATTGACAGAATTTTCCCATTTTCAAGCTCGATATAGGAATTGAAGATAATTTTTTTAATGGAAAACTTTTTTAGCTATCTGAGAGCAGCTTTTCTATTGTAAAACAATTTTTATAAATTTGAGTTTGACACACCTTAATGTTTGCACGGAATAAAGTTAATTTTCTATGTTTTGCAAACAAACTTTTGCATTCTTCCATTTGAATAAGTATATGTAATTCACATAGTTATAACTAAATTTAATTAGAATTTTTTAATATAAAATTTTTTGTTCGACTTATTTTTTCTTGTAAACAAATATACTTTTTAATCAAATTTTAATGCCAGTTCTTAATACTTATTGTAAAATTTCCAGAAAACTGAAGATATTGCAACATGAATATTTCTCTTTCTCTTAAAATAAGAAAAGCTAAATTAGAACGTTGTTGGTAAATAAATATTTTTTAATTTTTGAAGAAATGGTATCCCTTTAAGTCTTACTTAGATTCTTTATTTAAACATCATGTTAAGTTTTTTTTAATCTATTTTTTCAGATGTGCCACAAAGTCATCTCCTACTGTGGCACACCTACAAACCTAGTCTATCACCTGTCACGATACCACCCAACTGAAAGCAATATTGTAAAAAGCAAACAAGCCAACAACATCAAATACCAATATCTCTCCAGTAAGCTTCCCAAACCATCTGAAAAAAAGAGAACCAGGCCCAACATAAGCATCATACCTCAAGCCTCCATTGAAAATGCATCAGGCCTTTCGATTTTTGCTAAAAAAGGAAATACAACAGAAAAAATTGTTGAAATGCTTTTAACAGATATGTTGCCTGTTAGCATAGTAGAAGGAGAAGGTTTTAAAAAACTTATTGCTTCACTGGAACCCTCCTATAGACTGCCAACAGTTAAAGATTTTTTCATTGATCACATTCCAAAAAAGTATTATTCAGAGTACAAAAAGGTACAGAACTTGTTAAAAGAAGCTGAAAAAATTCACACTTCTATTGAGCTCTTTACAGGTTATGATAATAAGAGTTTTCTCACGTTGTCCGCTCATTTCGCTACTGCTGATTTTCAATACAAAAATTATGTTTTGAACACTGTCTGCCTAAATGATGTTGATCCTGAACATTTGATGACAAATGTAGTCACTAGTATTTCACAGTGGGATCTCTCCATGGATGTCATGTGTATTGTCACTGATGGCAGCGACATCATGAGCAAAACAGCCGAACTTACGGGTTGGAAAACATTGAACTGTTTTGCACACATTCTTGATGATATCATCAAGACCTCTTTATCCTCCACACCTGAACTTATTTCCCTTATAGATAAATGCAGGAATGTGGTTAGTTTTGTTCGCAGCAATGATGCAGCTAAGCAGCAATTACTTGAAGCTCAAATGCATGACAAGAATCTTAAAATGATATATTCCCAGAATGAGGCCTTGGATATTAATGCTGCAGTCGAAGTAAAATATCCTTTGAAAGTGAAAAAGGATCACCCAGATGAATGGATTAGTACATTCTACATGCTACAGAGGATAGCCACATTAAAAAATGTATTAACCAAGGTGCTAGGCAATTTCTCTAATTCTGTTTGGGCTCTTACAAAAAAAGACTGGACAGCAGTTGAGGAAACCATAAGTCTCTTAAAAGCCTTTGAAGTGGTCATTCTGGAACTCTGTAATGAACCGTACCAGTTTGCCTCAAAGGTGATACCAGTGACATTGGGTCTGAATTCCCTCATCAACAACTGCAGCTCCTTGACCCTTCCTTTTGTTGAAAAGGTCAGGAAAGACCTCTTGGTGGCTCTGCGTTCTCGTCTAGGTCAGGTTGAACATAATCTGATGCTGGCCATGGCTACTGTCCTGGACCCAAGGTTCAAGAACATTGCTTTCCAGTCTGAAATGGCCGTCGAGACAGCCATACAAGAACTGACTTCCGTTGCAAGTAAACAGGCGTCAATTGACCCTGTAATAGAACAATCGCTAAAAACAGAATGCAGGGATGTGCCTTCTTACACGGACAGCTTGTGGGAAGGGTTTGAGAGGAAAGCCACTCCTAAGAAAGCTCCCGGAAGGTCTAATGATGTAGTGACTAATGAGATTAAAAATTACCTCGAAGAACCTCTATTAGATCGGAAGAAGAACCCGTTTTTATGGTGGAAAACCCAAGGACAAGCTCAGTTTCCCATTTTAGCCAAACTTGCCAAAAGAATACTGTGTATACCTGCAACTTCCATTCCTCCTGAGAGGGTATTTTTAAAGAAGGGACGTATTTTCTCAGAAAAGCGAAAGTTAATAGTACCAAAATACATTGACCAATTTATGTTTCTTAACATAAATATTGATTGACTGTTCAATAGATTGTTAAGTTTTATTTTCCCCCCTTAAGTTCTCCAAGTGAACTCTGCTTTTCCAGTTATTTGCTTTTAAACATACCTATAAGGTATAAAATGTTGTAGTTAGTATCATAACTCTTTAACAATGTAAATTTCATGAATAAAAACCTATTTTTCCTTTAAAAGGTACATCATTTATTAAGATAGCACTGTTTATATATTCCCATTTTCTAATATGAATCGGAAGCAAAACTATTGTTAGGTAAATCCATTAGTATTTCAATAGATAAACTTTTGTTAGCTAATATTTTTCTATAAATTGTATCGTTACAATAATGCATCATTGTCTTGTCAATAATTGACATTATATTTGTGTAGTTTGTTTCAACAAAAATAACTTGCTGGAATATGACATGAAGCAAATTACCTGATCATTATGATTTTGTCACATGAAATGCACTGATTAATGTTTAGTATTTTCTACTTATTGTAACTATATTCGATAAAGGTTAGTTATTAATATTACATTATTTTGAAACACTTTGCTTATTGATTTAGTCTAAATAGAAAACAAATAGCTTAAAACCAAACGCTTAAAATAATTTAAAGCAAATTTTACTTAAAAAGGGGCCCATCTTCAAAGTGTTATCTCTATTATTAATATCGATATTCTATTCTTTACTACTCATTGTTTGATCTTAACTCAAAACAATGTATAGTACAGCTGGGGGGGGAAGCGATCCACCCCTCGTTACTCGGCTGCTATTGATCAGGGAATTTTGTGGAAGGTGTCATTTTTCAGGAAATAGCGTATGGAATTGAGAACTGGCAACAAAAATTGCATGAGGGGTCGTCTAGATATTAAAATGAGTACCAACTTTGAAAATTTCAATAGCATTACCCAATTTTTTTATATAAAAATGTTTATCTTCAAAATACCCCAGATCCAAAAGAAAATTTATTAATTTGAATTAATTTTTGAGATATAAGCATTCAAATTTGAACGCCCATAATGTTAAAAAAGTTTCACAAACTTTTATTCATACCTCCACAAATAAAATGAATTAAACAAAGAATTTTTTTTTCATTATATACTTCTCAATCTTCCAAAAACACATCACAAAGGTTTTTCATCAATTTTTCATTTTTAATATTTTTTATTTAAATTTAAATAAGAAAAAATAAAACATGAATAGCAACCTCAATTTTTTTTGCATAAATCTATAAAGTAGATCAAGTAGAACCAAACTCCCGAATTTTTTAATTCATCAATTATTTGCCGAGTTATTGTAAAAAAACTGAAAAAAAACCCACAAATTTTAGGGACCGTGTAAAAAATACTCAGCAAATTTGATCCTAACTTGCATTATCGTTTGGTGGTTGGGTAGGGGTAGGGTAATCGTTTCCGGCTGCCTATTTCTAGCCTCCTTCAGGAGCTTTAACACAGCCAATAACGCCTCGTAATTTAGAACCCTGGTCAAGTGACGAGGTCGACACCTGAGCGGGCACCCAACGGAACTTCGAGCGACATCGTACGCTAACGCCGTCGGGACTTTGGACTCCACAGATTTAACGAGCACGTCTGTCCCTGTGTACTCGGGCCCATCCGTGATGAGGATTTTTCTACTATTTCCAGCACGGATCCGATTTATAGGATGACTGGCAGTAGGTGGGATTCGAACCCCCGCACTCCTGAGAAGGTTGAATCTCTAGGCTGATGCCCTAACCACTCGGCAACGGACGGGCCAGGTGGTTGAAAAGCGTTTATTTGTAAATGTTTATTCAAATTATTGATGCCTGTCCGAATGTCTAAAAATCTTTTCTTGTTTCAAGTGCATAGAATGTATTTTGTTTGTATAATTAAATTATATCGATTACTATGTTTTTAAATGTATGTTATTTACAATACAATTTCGAAAAACACGTTTAATATTAAAAACTAGCAAATTTATACCCGTTCTTCGCACGGATAAAAAAAATGTCAAATCGATCCAAATATGTGTACTATAATATAACTTGTTATAGGATCATAAACTTATGTTATTGTTCCCATTCGTTATAAAGTACAAAATCCCGTTTCATTGCCTTAAAATTCCAAAAATGAAAAATACGCTATAAAATGCACTCATAAATGTCATCACAATTCCCTCATAAATACATAAAACCTTTTAGCTCATTTGGCGCGTTTTGGGAAATAATTTGGCGAGAAAATAGATATAGCTACAAACACACCCATTATACAGCTTTAACACAATGACCTTCGAACAACCAAGCAGCTTATAAATTATTTATATAAAAAAAATTGCCCATTTGGCGAGTTTTAGTTAATAATTTGACGTATTTGGCGAAAAAATAAAGACATAAAACCCTAATATGCAGCTCTAGTGCGATGGCCTTTATTAACCATCATAGTTCAGTAATAGCTTAACTATAAACATTTATTGCTTAAATATGCATACATGCAGTCAACAAAAAAATCCAATGAAAAAATCATGAAATAAACCCACAATAAAATCCGGGAATGGAGACTGGCAGAATTACGTCACTTGAAACATGTCAATTATTTTTCAAATAATGAATTTAGTTTCTGAAGGTAATGGAAACAGAATAAAATAAACATTTTCAATTTTAATTATATTTTTGTTAAAAGTTTTATTTAATTTTTCTGGAAAATCTGGCATCAGGAAAGTAAAAAAAAAAATTAACGGATTTGAGCCAAAGTGGTGTAGTTTTTCCAGAAAATTCGAATTTTCTCTAAAAATTGAACATTTTGAAACCTGAAAGTTCAAAAATCATAATCTAAGTATGAACTACGAATTTGTGCCAAGGTACGAGTCAAACAAATGTCTAGTTTATGAATCTATAAGACACACATACAAAACTTCATTTTTATTATTATAGATTAAATACCCTAAAATATTATTGGAATTCGGTTTTTAGTATATTTCATTGTTACCACATTGATTATTTAAAATGATTAGTGCCCACTGCCTTGGTTAAAAATCATTGCCAAATCATTCTGCGTAATTTTATTTTGATTTCCTTAAATATCGTGTTAAGATCGTAACCCTCGTTTTATAATACGTGATTTATATTACCGATAAAGTGCGTCGAATTTTAAAAAAAACTTTTTGTAGCAATATGAATGAAACAAAAATTTGCATAAAAAATGTTAAACTTAAATGTAATAATCACGTTTGTCAATCTGATTGTAACTAATCGCATTTGAAAATGTGTTCTTTATAAATAACCGTACAATGTGACTTAATTTAAAATTAAAACTTTTCCTTTTCTAGCCTTTATTTTATTCCTGAATTTTAAAATCCAAAATTTAAAAAAAAAATCATTAAAAAAATCGCAATATTAGTGAAAAAGGTTAAATTCTAGCATCCGTTGGCGAGAATATGTTAACCCTTTTGTTAGCTTGTCGTTTTGAAAAGACACAACCTAAATATAACCTTTTTCGTTTTGGAGATATCCCCCTAAACGAGTTCAAAATTAATGCTTTACTATCTCACCAAATAATGCAAAATAAAGAATTATTTTTTACGCATGGGGTATTTTGAAGGTGCTGAACATTTTTATGTTAAAAAAAAATAGATGTTGCCATTGGAATTTTCAAAGTTGGTAATCATTTTAATATGTAGACGACCCCTTATACAATTTTTATTGCCAGTTCTCAATTCCTTACGCAATTTCCTGAAAATTGACACCTTCCACAAAATTACCTGATCAATAGCAGCTGAGTAACGAGGGGTGGATCGTTTTTTCCCAGCTGTACAAGTGCAGCTGAACTAATTATTGTGTTCTTAATCTATTATTTACTAAAGAACTATGGATTTCTACAGTTTTAAATAACCGGAGGATTTCTTTTTTTTTCTTCAACTTGTTACACACGCTCCCCACTCTTTAGGTAGGAAAAAAATGATTATTACTTGTCAATAAAAGTTGTAACATAGTCCCTTTACCTCAATTTTTAAAAAATTAAAGACATAATTTCAGTTTAGTTTGATACACTAAATGTATTAATGTAAATAAATGGGGGCATCTAATAATGAATAAAAAAATACAAAATTATTTTTTAAAAATACAAAATTATTTTTTAAAATTACAAAATAATTTTTTAAAATTACAAAATAATTTTTTAAAAATACAAAATAATTTTTTAAAAATACAAAATAATTATGAAATTTTATTTTGATGATTATATTTGGAACAGTAATAAGTAGTTAATTAAAAATAATTAGCTTTTCCTATCTTTTATTTTCCAAGTTATAATAAAAAATTTGTGAAACTTTTTAACATTATATAGATGTTTAACTTTGAATGCTAAGAATTATAAGTCAGAAAATATTAAATGAAAGTTTGCAGAGTTGACATTTAAGGAACTTTGGTGCAAAATATTTTTTGTCAAAACAGTTAGGTGTCGTCTTTTTTTTTATAATTTTGTGCTCACTTTATTATCTAGACGGCCCCTTATGCAAATTTTGATACCAAAAACTAGCTCTACACATTTTCCTTGAAAAATGACATCTCTCTCGAAAATTTATATTCAATTACAGCCGGCAAATAATTGATAAAACGTTTTTTCCGCAGCTATACTACTATGTTCAATATCAATGCATACATATACGTTTATATATCATGAGGACAATTTAAACATTATCGTTGAAGTAAATAAGCCAAAAGTTAAGGTTATGTTGTCATCGATTTGTTAGCAAAATATAAACAATTACATGAGTTATAATAGTGACTAAGATACATTAAAATGTACCTATTTTTCTATTCCTTCCGCATGCTGTGGCACATTAGAACAAATGGTTGACATCTCAGAGTATAAGTAATACAAGTAATAATAAGTTTTTAAGTTAGTTTTTTTTTCAAAAAATAAAGTGCAATTGGTCTAGGGCGCTAACTTGCAACACAAAAAAATGAAATTCAAGAAAAATATAAATATGACTACAGGAGCCCACCGTTAACTTTAAAATATTACCTTATTATTAATTAAAATAGACTTCTTCGTTCAGTTTGTCAAATGAGGTCTTTAAAATAATTGATTTTATATGCGATAGCTCAATTCACGGGCAATGAATCTTGGGAGAGATTAATTTGATTTCCTTTAGAGCATCGGATTTGCAACGCACTGGTCCCCGGTTCGAATCCCGGGTACTCCAAGATAAGAAAAATAAGTTTTTCGCCTTCGCCTCTTTCCTCCTATCCGCGGCTACGGGGCTCGAGTCGCATCACTTAGCAAAATCGACACTGTGCAGATGCTCGAATAACATTAACTGGGACAATAATGTGATTGTAAAAGGACAGAGTTTAGATTTCCTGGATGTTTTAGATGATTGCTTTTTGTATCAGTTAGTTAGAGAGTGTACTAGAGATAATGCTATTCTGGACTTAGTTTTAAGTAGCTGTGAAAATAGAGTTCATAACCTTATTGTCAGTGATCACTTAGGGGAGAGTGATCATAATAGTATTAAATTTGATATTATTTTTCAGGTTATACAGATTAATAGTGAAAGAGTCATCCCATGTTTCAGAGATGTTAATTTTGACAACTTGAGACATGATGTAGCTTTAGCTTTTGATAAAGGACTGGTAGGTACCCATACTCTTGAGCTATGGATGAGTTCAAGGAAAAATAAATGATGTGGTGAAAAAGCATGTTAAATTCAAGCGTAAAGTTCACAAAGGGAATTGTATCCTATGTGGTTTCCAACGATATTAAAAGTCCCTTAGGACATTGCAGAGGCTTACAATATGCTAAGCAAACTGGTAGAGAGGTTGATCAGGAAGCTTTCAGAGTTTGCTAGAGAGAGTTTAAGAATCTTAGTAGAAAACACAAATCTGCATTAGAGGAAATCTAGCTAGGGTATTAAGGATAACCCTAAGGATTTGTTTGCTTATGCTAGAGGTAATGTAAAACAGGTAACTCCATTGAACCATTTAAGATAGTCACGACAGTTAATCCATGACGACATGAAAATGGCAAATCTTTTGAATAACTTTTTATTAGTGTTATTAGTAAGATTTTAAATGTGCATGTTCAGGGAAGTAACTGAAGAACAGGATTGTATTGAGTGTGATTTTTTCTAAACAGGAGATTATTCGTCTATTAAAAACTATGAAACCTAACAAAGCACCTGGCCCTGATGATATTTATCCTAAAATTTTAGTTGAATGTGCAGAAGAGTTGGGGGATGAAGTTCTAACTATTTTTAGGTCACCATTTATTTCTGACAGATGCACGACTGAATGCATTACCAGTACAGAAGGGCTAAATCTGATCCGGGTAATACAGACCAGTTAGTCTTACATCTGTTTTAGGTAAAGTTTTTGAGACATTGTTGAAAATGCGAAAAATGACTTTTATGGAAACTAATAATTTGCTTCAGATAATCAATATGGCTTCAGAAAGGTAGGTCTTGTAAACTAATCTTTTTAAATTTATGATACTGTTACAGAAGAGATTGATAAAAGGCAATATGGTGATGTTATTTACATCGATTTCCAAAAGGCTTTTGATAAAGTTCCTCATGAAGCTTTGTTATTTAAGTTGAAAAGATTTGGGTTAGGGACTGCTGTGGTCCGTTGGATTAAAAATGGTGACCATAGAAAACAAAGGGTTCACATTAATTGTAAGTACTCTGATTGGAATGAGGTTGTAAGTGGAGTGCCTCAGGCTCTGTATGGGCCAATTTTATTTATTATGTTTATTGATGTATCAGCTGGGGTTGAATAGCAAGTTAAGTATTTTGCAGATGAATTAAAGTGACGAGTACAGTAAATTCTGTTGAGCATATCGAGCAGTTACAAATGATCTTACGAAAATTACTGAATGGGCTTCAAGGTGGGCATGTCGTTCAGTGTTAACAAATGTCAAAACTTGCATTGGTAAGAACAATGTTAATCATTCTTATGTTTACAGGAGAGTATCCAAGATAGTGAGTTCGTTAGAGATTTAGGAGTTTGGTGAGCAATGATTTAAAATAAGAAGCAGTGTGTTGAGGCAAGTAAGGAAGCCAATCGAATGTTGGGATATATTAAGTATCACTTTTAAATCTAAGGAGATTATTTTGCCATTGTATAGGGGATTGGTATGGCCACATCTGGAATATGCTGTTCAGTTTTGGTCTCCCTTCCTCAGAAAAGATATAGAGTTGCTTGAAAAAGTTCAGCATAGGGCTACAAAAATGATTAAGGGTCTATCTGGTATTGATTATGATAGCAGATTAAGATCTTTAAACATGTATTCCCTGGAAAACAGGAGAGCTAGGGGTGATTAATACAGTTATTCAAGTTCATAAAACAGGGAGACATGGAAGGCTTAGGTTTTACCTTAAATAGCCGGACCAGAGAACATGATCAGAAATTGAATAAATCGAGCTTTAGAAGGGAGGTAAGAAAACATTATTTTTACAATAGAGTTGTCAATGAGTGGAATGCTCTACCAGATTATGTTGTGCATTCGAAGAGAGTAGAAGATTTTAAGAAGAAACTTGACGGTCATTGGAAACTGGTAATGTATTAGATTTATTATGGACCAACCTTGCTGGGCCTCTGGCCTGTTGTTGGTCGACAATTTTTGTATTTGTATTTAAACAAAATAAATTTCTTTATTTCGTTACCCAAAGAAACCTTTGCCAAGTAAAAGTGATGTAATTATTAAAATGTCAATTCATTTGTTACTTAATATTTTTCATTCCTTTTAAATCTTGGCCACATTTTCCAATAGGATAAAAAAAAAACTTTCGGGTATGTAACTCTGCCCGGCTTTTTCAAATACCACTCAATAAACCAATAGAATAAGGCCATCACTTTAAATATGACCCTATTTTGAAGTAAATTCAACAACTTCTAAATAAAAGTTTTATAGCAGCAGCGATTAGCACAAGCGCGATTTTCTCAAAAACCTTATTATGTCGTCAGACAGGGACTAAGAAGTCGTATACCAAATTTGAAGTCCGATAGCTCTTTTAGTTCGAGCTGTAAAATGGTTTCAGATTGTCAAGGCCAGCCAATGTTTTAAAACCCCTTTTTTGGAATCGGCACCTTCCAAATCTTGTAGGGAGCAAAAAATATCCATTTCTTATTTTCGACCCCATCTCAATGTATTCATTACCTTGTATTTTATATTAGACCAACTAGCGGCCAAGAGGTATTACGTGTCCACCTTATAAGCGCAAAATTGCGGGTTCGAGCCCCGGCTGAGTTATCAGATTTTCTGGATGGAAAAATCGTAGGCGCGCATGTCATATGATTATGACATGTAAAAGATTCATTGAGTACTCATTTGGCTTAGTTTCTCTCGGCAAAATTAAATCTCGACATACTTTAACATTCACAGAGAGCTCAGACTCATGGTAATCTGAGCGTTCAAAATTGGTAGCGAGAGTCGCCTAGATGCAAAACGCCCTACACAAAAAATGGCTCTCAGTTCTGGGGAATATGCCGAGTCTGCTTATACTAAGCCGTCAATAAAGCAGCCCCTTTGGAAAAAAATTTATTAGGCAATTGAAAGTAAAAAATATTTGAATGCGTCTTTTCAATTATTTTGTTTTATCTATACGGAATAAACCCCATAGAAACTACAATTATCGGAAGGAACAATGTTTAAAGGAAGACAGGAAACCGCACTCTCCATTTATCACTAAAAAAAAGGATGCTGACAGAACGTTATAACTTCTCCGGAAATATAATCTTCGAACTTCAGATATTCACAAACCGAAATCGAAGCAAAAAATGTCCGCATTTATCGGACAAAACACGCATCCTGTTTGACCGATAATTTTAAGAAATTCTTAAAAATCTTATATGCAAAATGGCGTGTTTTCATGGATAGTTTTTTGTGCATTCTGGACAGAAGTTTCTTGGCCATAAACTTTAGCAGCAGCCTAAGTTGTAACATGAACACACGCAGCTAATATGTTACCTGTAAATTTTGGATCGTTGCAGCTTTGGGCTATTGTTTGCGTGGTATTGTTTCATGGATGCCTTCGGTAAGACATTTTTTAATATGCATTTAGAACTCATAAAATACAACTTTACTAAATGACATATTCAATATGACACTTATTTATCTTGCTAAGGTATTTTGTAAAGGTACCCAAAAAATATTTTTTTCTCTAAAATCCTGCGGATTTTTCATTTCCAAAACTAATAAATTGCCTACAATATTTTACTTCTTAAAAAATAAAAATATAGATATTGGGAATCCAATAAAAGTCATGTAAAATAAATATGATATATTTACCCAAGTAAATTAGGATATTTTTATAGCTATTTATCTTTTACGCAAAATTTAAGTTTTATGTAAACAAACAATCGCACTTCGCTCTTGCAACTAATACTTCAAAAATTCTAAAAAATCTTTATTTTTGAAATTCCATCACAATTAAAGTAATGAGAAAATATGGGTTAGAAAGCTATATGCAATAATATATTTTAGGTAATATCCCGATTGACTCTTTTGTATCCCTTCATAAATTCCTTATAAAAATTGTAAATGTTAACACTTAATAAAAATAAGTTAAAAATGAGTATTCTTATAAAAATATTATTGACAACTTATCATAGACAATAGCATTGCAGCAGTTCAATTTCTCTAAAGTTTCAATTTTAATAAAATTATGTTTGTTTCTTTTTTCATTATTTCATCAGTTTTATACCAAACTTAATACGTAAAATTACGATTGTGATCAAAGGACAATTCCTTTATTTTTATAGATTAGCTCACAGTGACAACCAACATGAAGAAGAAAGTGATGGTACGATATTAAAAATTAAAATGTCTTCTTTCTCATTTAAAAAAATTAATTGAAAGTTATTTTTTTATGTAAAGCATTATTTAAATTTTCGAATGACTCTTTTAGATTTGGCCTCAATGGGTGCCCATGAGTTTGATGATTGTAAGTTTACTCAATATTTATTCTAGCTCTTTATCTCTTGGAAATTAAATAAAGATTCAGGAGTACTTTTGTTGAATTTTTATTTTAGATATAGTCATGCGCATTCTCATGAAACTGTTCGAAACCTCTATTTTATTTCTATTTTTGATTCAATTTTATAGTGCACATGTGCGAAGAACCACCGCCACCAATGAATGGAGACCTCTTGTGTTCTAAACACAAGACGCGAAAAAATAGGTAGATTTTCCTTTCTTAATTTTTTTTTAAATATAGCTATTCTAAAGCGTAATATTTCAGATTTTTTTTAAAAAAAACCTTTCTTGATAAAATCCTGGTGTTCATTTATTCACTTGTATGAGAAAATAACCCTCTGAGGGATACAGACGTGAATGTCAGGTTTTCCGGCAACACACAGAATTTATATTTTTTTTGTAAAAAAAAATTTAATTTAATTTTTTTAAATATTAAGTATAGAGGAGCCATTTATTATTCTCTTGTGTATAAATAAAGTTTCATTAGATTTTTTAAAAAAAGAAATCAGTAACACATTTTAAACTCGTGCAGTGAAAACTACATTTATCAGTTTACATTTGATACAATTTGTTTTTCCCTCAGAGGTATAATACACGCTGTCTAGCTATACTTGTGTGGGAGAAGCTTCTTTTTTATTTAATATCTAGTAATAAAACCTCTCACTGTTATGGAAATATTCCTACAGTTAATTGTTAAAGAGTTTCGTTCTGAAAAGAGTCTTTAATTGTTTTTTTTTATCCTTATCATTTTTGTGTTTTTTTTATAAAATTGATACATTTGCATTGTAGATATGTTTGCAAAGCAGAATGTGAAAAAGGTTTCCAGTTTCCAGATGGTAAAAGAAAGGGAAGGCACCTGTGTGACTTAAAATCCGGAAAATGGTCGCCATCTTTCATTTTTCCTGATTGCATTCGTAAGTCTAGAGTATAATCGCAATTGATAAACATATTTTACATTTACTTTTTTACTCTTTTTTTTTTATAGGACTTTTGAAAAAAATTAGTTCTTCATTAAGATATGTTAGAGCTAATATTTTGTCAGCAATTTGTTGATAAAAATTATTTACTTTTGAAATTTCATCAAAATTAAAGTAGAGGGGGATGAGGGTAATATATAATAACATTTCTATTTTTAACAATAACTCTTTTGGTTTTAAATAAAAATCCGCACAATCATTTTCAGTACATACTTTAACTAATGGTAATTAAGTGCCAATTTTGAAACAAAACAGTATTTTTTATGAAAAAATGTACTTTAAAAAAGTTACAAGTGGAGGGTAATATGGGATAGTCGGGTAATATGGAATAGTTGTTTATAATTATTGAAAATTTAATTATACTTCACAGAACATAGTTAATTTTAACTACAAAGCAATTATGAAAATTTACGCTCGAATAGTTTTGTTTTTAAGTCTATTTACAAAAATCACAAACATAATCTTCTTTCTATGTTCCAGTACAGTCAAAATGAGCCTATAAAGAACAGCTGATGCGTTAAATCCAAATTTCATTGGTCTTCGGAAAATTTTCCGTTACAAAAGATGCATTCAGCAACTTTGTTTACCGGTTATTTAGTTGATGGCATGAAGGCAATTTCAGATGATATGTATTCCATATTACCCGACACACCATTTTGGATTATGAGCCATTTTACTGACGGATAAAGAATTAATGGCTAAAAAACGACTACAGCATAAAAAACTACTATTCTTTTAGTATACATTATTCTTAACAATAAAATTAAAGTCTCATAATTACTAGTAGACTAAAATGTTTGAACACTTTCCGACAAATCTTTCAAAAATCCGAAAACACGCTTTGTTTTGCAGCGACTGTGACGACAGCAACAAGAAGTTAACTCTTTGTTCACTGCGTCATGGGGGATTTCTTAGGTCTTTCATTGCATTTCCACGTAATGGCAACACGAGAGAGGGGTGAAACTTCAGTATTCCATATTCCCCGACTATTCCATATAATACCTTCTCTCCTCTATTATTAAAATATGTCAGTTCCCCTATATTCAAATAGTACATTTGTATTTTTTTTAAATATAAGGTAACTTCTTTTCAAGAAAGAGAATGCAACATGGCAAAAAAAAAACTATTTTAATTTAAGGTTTAAGTTTTAAAAAAAATTCAACTATCGAATTAATCAAATATAATGCATTAAAATTCTAAATAAATATAGACTTTCGAACCATTAAAACTTGTCTTTGCTAAAAAAAATTATTTTGCCAAGAAATATTTTTAAAAGAACATATTTATGATTGCCTATTTATACAAGGTTGGTTATAATTAATTCAAATTTAACATGGCTGCAAAAATAAAACTGCTTGTAAGAATAATGTAATATTTAACGTGAGGGATGAAGTTTTATGTGCAAACAAAAAGAAGCAATGGATTAATGGAAAGATTGAGCAATTGTTTACGGCGAAAAAAAAAAACCTTTTCTGGTCAGATCAGGCGGCATTATCCAAAAAAGAACCTCGTAATACCAGTTACCCCTCATAAGAAGATACTTGACCGGGACAAAGGGTATTTTTTTTGTATTTTCCGTAACTTTACTGTTTCCAATGCAACATTCTGTTATGCCAGTCAAAAAAAAATTCCATTGCCTCACAGAATTGTTCATTTTAAGTTTCACATCAATCTGATCAATGGTTTCTCTTTCACATTTCATTTAAATTAAAACTATAATCATGCCACTATGTATATTAAAAGGTTCACTGATATACCTATATTTTTTTTATGTCACTTTTAAATTTACAGCCGTGTGCAATCCACCTTGCAACAATAACGGAGAATGCACAGAAGGCAATCATTGCATCTGTACTCCTGATTATAGAGGAGAGAGATGTCAGTATGGTATGTATCTTGCTTTATTACACTTCTTTACGCAAAAGGTTGTAACAAAATAGCTTTCCCATTCAAAAATTTAGTAAACAGATAAACAGCAGGTTTATACGTAAAGCTATTTATAAAGTAATAATTGCGAATCTGTATTCAAAGTACGTTTTTCAAATTTAAAAAGAGAGAGAATGATTTAACTGAGAAATTCGTATACTTTCTGACTTGGAAAAGTACTAATTACTAAAAAATGTTAATCTAAATATTTTGTTTTTTATGGACTTTTATTTAAGTTCGTTTCCACTAACTAACATACTTGCAACCATAAAATAGTGTTGATTAAATAAGTAGTGGTAATATACTTTTAGAAAAGTCAATTAGAGTTTTAAACATTCGTTGTTTAAGAGTATTACACTTTTTTTGATTATGCAATTCGAAATTATTTTTTTAATAAATATAATCGAAATTGATCAATTCGAATTTATTTATATTCTACTCTACCACATTGCTTAAGCTCTTAATTGGCTTTTTTATTGGTTTATTATTGGTTCAAGTTTTCTCTTGTATAAAATATGTTTAAAGAATTTTTTATCTATATATTTTTTTAATATTTTAGATCTTGCTTTGTGCGATCCTGAAAAAGGTTTAGGGGTTTCTGGGGACTGGTCCTGTAACCACACTTCTACCACCACTCAATGCATTCTAAATTGCCTTCCCGGTACTAAATATGAAACACAGCCAGCCGACCAGTACACATGCACTTTAGAAGGTGTTTGGACACCAAATTTTGCTCCAAAATGTACACCAAGTAGGTCATATTTTTTTGGAAGTTTCGGTTGTATGTATTTTTCATACTGCATGTGCATTTATGCATTGAATTGCCCTCTGTTTCTTTTCAGTGAATGTTATTGAAGGACCTGGAAAATCTATGCCCTACTCATTTTTAAGTGGTAAGTAGCTTTAAAAACATTTTAAATCAATGAATATAATTGCTACAGTTATATGTATTTGGCTGTATACGTTTCAAAAGTTATTAAATTATCAAAAGATATTAATATCTGTGCTAAGTACCTAAAAGACGTTTAACAACGTGCTGAAAGGGAGTCTAAAATTAATAAAATCTAACTAATAAATAAATTAATAATTGATAAAATTTAATTTCAGCAAATAATAGTATGAAACCTTGACACAAAATTCACTATGATTTTTTTACGTTATTGGGCTGTGGCATTATCGGCCATAAGCCTTATCGCCGCCCATTCATAAAATTAGCAAGTGCAGATTTAGTTTAGGACGTGTATAATTTTTCGATAAAAAACTATAATTATGGCTTAAAACCTAGCTTAAAATCTACTTCTCTATCAATTCCTCAGTTGCACAATCCACTGGTCCCAGCAGCGGTGTCTGTGCTACATGGGGCACATCCCACTACCGAACATTCGACTGTGACCAGAATATAAATCATAAAAATATTTCTCTAATTTTTCGCATTTTTCAAATGGTAGAATATACAAAAATGCAAGAGGTAGTGCAGCATAAATTTAACCAACATTAAAAATAAAAATGATCCCAATCATTTTTTCACTTTCTGTCTATCGACATGTTCATGGCAAAATAGGCTAAAATACAGCTGATAACGCATTTAATTAACCAAACCTAAAGCATACTTTTCTGCACTGTTACAAATTTCGGGCTTGGTTCCAGCATAGAAATGGTTCCTATGGTAGCTGCAATGTTTCACCATGTTTTCGGTATTCGGATAAACTCGTTTTCAGTTTCTGGAAACATAAACCTGATAAATGGCTCAACCAAATACCGAAACTATTGTGAAACATTTCACCACACAGCCGTTGCAGCTACTAGGAATCGTATTTTAGGTGAAACAAAGCTCTAAATTTTTAATAGTGTATACCGATTCCTCGTTTTCAGTAACCCAGTCTACTAGTCCCAGCAGCGGTGTCTGTGCTACATGGGGCACATCCCACTACAGAACATTCGACGGCGGCCTGTACACTTTTAAAGGGGGCTCTTGCCCGTACCTATTCGCCAAGGACTGCGAACAGAACACCTTCTCGATCCATGTCCAGAACGGGGAACCTTGTCAGCATGCGACTTCCTGCAAGTCGTACGTCAGCATCTATGTCGGGACGGAGGAATATCTGCTGTCGAACGGACTGGACGGACCGACTGTCGAGAACGAAGGGGAGACTTATGTCGTTCCGGCTGCTGTAGACGGTTTGTTGTTCCAGATGGTGTCGGATTATGTGACGCTGGAGAGTCCTTTGGGATTCAGGTGAGGGTTTTGATATTGGTGTTGATGCCTTTCGAATTGTAATACCTTTTAGAAAACAAGTTGAGTTGAATTATCGTCGAGCTAGAGCCACACGATGGCTATTGGCGACGGGCGTCATTATTTAGAACCACAGTCAAGTGACGAGCCGACACCTGAGTAGGCACCCAACGCAAACGTTAAGAGCGACATCGTGCGCAGCGCTGGGTTTTTGGAGCATATTTGACGAGCATTTCCTCTACACGGAGACGTCGGACATGTTTTGGATGCACGGGTCGTATATATGTCGCAGAAATTTTGGCAATGCCCGAACCTGTGGGACCTACATGCAAGGCGAGCGCCTCAACCGCTCTCCAGCCCTCTTTTTATGATAGCATGATCAACTCTTAAAGTCCACCCTGTATAACAATGTCAGAACGATGTCTAAATTTTATCATTTTGTAGTTGGAGGTGATGATGATCGAAAAATTTAAACTTCCTCTTGTGATGTGAGAATGAAATATCTTTAGGGTGTTCAAACCATGAATAAAACTATCAATATCCATTAGGTATCCAAGCCATAAATAAGACTTTTATGTGGTTTTTACGAGGGTTTTCATACACATTCTGAGCGAGTGGCTGCTTTGTATTTAGCAATTAGGAACTGCTTTATCAAACAAACCTCCATCTGCTACTTTCCTGCTTTAATATCTTTTTTTCATTCACGAAAGAAAAAAAATATATGCAAATGATTTTTGTCAAACAGCAAATTTAAATTTTAATAATTTTATTTTGTAAATAAATAGTTTTGTAAGTTGTCGAAAAAGTACCAAAGAACTTTTTTTTCAACTGAATAAACTAAAATTTGTTTTTCAAATGTATTTTATAGACTCAAATGGAACAGGAGGAATACACTTCTACTTGAAATCACCGGCATCTTAAGAAACAAAACTTGCGGATTGTGTGGTAAATTTGACGGTTCTGTTATCAATGACTTTGAGACTTCTGATGGTACCATTACAGACAGCGTCGAAGTTTTTGCCAACAGTTGGGCTATGAATCATCTAGGAGGTAGCTTTATTTATTTGTAACTGTTTATACAATAAATTTAAAAATCAATTGTATAAATCTTAATTTGGTATAGTTTATATATAACACGAAAAAAGATATTTTTTTCATCGCTAAAAAGTGAAAACCTCTTACCGAAATTATTTTCTTTCTTGTTTTCCAAATGTAACTTTATAAAAAGGTTCCAACTATCTTAAATCGAAGAACTTTATTGGGGAAAATTATAGCATTACATTTCGTTTCCTTTTTTAAATCTTAAAATAATTTGTAATTTCATTGGTATTCGTTTTCGTCGTAATTTTGTTGGCTCAAAAAAACATTTCGATCCGGATTCACCCCTCATTTCTACTTATGTACTTGTTCAACATAGAAAGCTACCACGTCATATTCAAAATTAGGCTACAAACTATTTCTTTAATAAGAAGTCCAGACATTCCATTTATTCTTTTAGAAAGCTTTTCAATGTTTGGAAGTCGTCAAACTTAAGCATTTCTCTTAAACTAAAAATCTATAATGCAGTTATAAAATCTATTCTACTTTATGGTTACTTGGAAAATTACAAAACAACAGGAAAATAAACTAAACGCATTTCACACTAATTGTTTAAGAAAGATTCTAAAAAATTATTGGCCAGAAAAAATTTCAAACCATAATCTATATATCAAAACAGCAGACAACCCTTGACAAATAACATAATGATAAAAAGGTGGCATTGGGTCGGTCATGTGCTAAGAAGGAGCCCCGATTCTAACGAACGGATCGCTTTAACGCTTGGGTGTCTCCTCACTGGGCAGTTGCCAGGGAGACCGCACTGAACCGGAGGATCTGGGTTTCAACAATTGCTGCCTCATGCGCCTATAAGGCGTGACGAGTCTCTAGGCAAGGCCAGACATTCCATGGCTCATTCTTTTACATCATCACATCTGACAAAACGTTTATATATAATTAATAAATACAGCTAATACTAAGTAAAATATAAAATCTGTCTTATTTTTTAGAAACTTGTGACAGCAAAGCTGTAGTTTCCGATACTTGCGGAGAAAAAAGAGAAAAGGTGTATGAAGCCCAACTTCACTGTAAAATTATTTTTAGTGCCAGGTTTTCAAGTTGTCATAGTGTAAGTTTCATTCAGTTTTAAAATTCTTGTGAATTATCTTTATAGTTATTTAAAATTACAGTATGATTGCGTATGAGAAAATTAAACAATATTTAAATTTTATGGATAACGCTTTCCTGTGTTTAATGAATAACTTTTGAAATTTAAAGGATAATCGTCGTTATTTGGTTGTTGTTGTAAATTAAAACAAAAATCGTCAGCATTACACATTTATAACGCCATAGAGTTGACGAAGTAACCTGTTTGTCGAAATACTCTCTACCTGGACGATATAAATTTGAGGATTTATTATCATTATTATTTCTAGTGTACATACACAAATCCATAGACACAATAAAAACAGAAGCAAAACAATTATTAAATGCAAAATAAGTATTAAGTGTTAATGAAGTCCAGAACCTGAAATGGGTTGGAAGAGGAGAACAGTTGGAGTAGAACAGGCTTGATGTACATTGCAGATGGTGCACGTTGGAAAAACCCTTTTACCATAAAAAAAAAATTAAATGACTTTAATATGGTTATAGTTTCTTTGACTGTTTCAGCTTGTGGATCCTCATAATTACTTCGAGGCTTGCAAATTTGACTACTGTGGCTGTGGGTTTTCTGATAATTATTCTTGCTCATGTGACTCGTTGGCGGAATATTTCCGTGAATGCTCCCGATTAGGAGGGAAGGTCGAAGGAGGCTGGCGGAGCGAAAACTTATGTCGTAAGTTTATTGGATGGGTTTCTATGGTTTAAAAAATATTTTTAGTACTGAGCAAAGCATGACAATCTTAGCGGTTAAGTATTGACTTTCAATCTTCATAAACGGGAAACTTCATTGATATAAGCCCAGGAGCACTTCATATAACATGCGCATGCTATGCGGAGGAAAATGGTTTGTTAAATATATGTGCGTGCACTTTTACCTACACTATATGTGTAGTCCTGAATGCACTAATAAATAGTCGCAGTATTATTTATATTTTACACCTACACAGTCAGACGTAGGCTAAAATTAAATGTCATTTTTTTAAGGTTACGAAACATCTTTTCGAAACTTCATAAACTGCAAGTAGTCGTGAAATGAACCAAATTCAACTTTTAGAACTTATTGGTATTGATTGCATGTCTTACTTTTGTTACAAACCACACCAAACCATACGTATGTCCTTAGCAAGTATAAAAAGAAATCTTAAACAATATGATAAAATGATATTAAACATATTTATTTCATTGATGTTTTAAAATAACCTTCAACCTGATGATCGAACATACTCTTTGGAGCATGTAGATAACTAAATATCATCTTGACTTTTGAAATATTCTCTCTGATGTCCATCTATTCCAACATTCCTGTACCTACTTTCCAGCCCTCTCCTGTCCCGAAGGAATGCTGTACAGTGACTGCGGGTCTTCGTGCCCCCGCACTTGTCGAGGCACCGTCTACGACTGCGAAGATTCACGCTGCGTGGACGGCTGTCATTGTCCCGAAGGACGAGTTTTACACGAAGGACGCTGCGTCGAACGGGCTTCGTGTCCGTGTATGCACAACGGACGAGAACATCAAAGTGGAGAACGGATGCTTCAGGACTGTAATGCATGGTAATGACACTTCCTATTGGAGTGTATAAGACTGTGGTTAGTAACATAAAGATGAAATGCCTGTAATTGTAATTGATGAGCTTAGTGGAAGAACGTGCTAAGCGACCTTTTTGAAACAAATTTGATTTTGTGTCCATGAACGTATTAGTTATATCCTTTAAAGATAAAAAGTTTTCCCTTTTTTATTAACTGAAAGTTAGGTACATTTTTAACCGTTTGCAAGTATCGTTTTTAACGGATTTAAATTCAAATTTTAAAGCTCATTTTCTCGTTTTCACCTTTTTGTCACTTAGCATATTGTTACACTAAGATGTCCAATTAGTAGAACACGACTCTGCAATGCATGGAATTGCTAAAGGTAGTTTATGAGACTGCAATGAATGATAATGAATATATGGCAGGGTTTTTTACCGGTAGGGTACCTAACCGGTAGTTAATAACCTAAATATGAAATGCATGCAATTCAAATTGATATGGTACGCTTTTGCAATGCATGCTATTGCTAATGGTAGTTTCCAAGACTGATGAGTTTTAATGAATACATAGCGGGGTTTTTTTTTTACCGGTAAAGTAGTTTTTATACGAGGTCAGCTAGTTTTACAATCTTACTTCAGTAGACTTATTACATAAAAAAATAACTTACTCTGTCTAACTTAGTGTAAACACTTATATACTGTCTACCATCAGTGAATGCAACGGTGGAAAATGGAAGTGTACAGAGGAGACCTGTGGTGCCAGATGTTCTTCAACGGGCGACCCACACTACACAACTTTTGATGGCCTCAACTACGAGTTCTTAGGCAGTTGTCTCTACTATCTTGTCTTCAACGACAACTTCACGATCGTCCAGGAAACCGGACCTTGTTCTTCGGCTAGCGCGGAACCATCTGCTGAAGCTATGTACTGCACTCAGGCCATCAGAGTGGAAATCGGCGAAAATACTTTGCTACTGCAAAAAGGAATTAAGGTACGAGTTAGAGAATTTTTCAAGTAATAATTTTCAGAATCACATAAAAAAAATGTATATTTAATTCCTCAAGTATGACAAAGGTAACGAAATACTTAACAAGTAGTTACCACATTACTGTTTAAGTAGTTCCCACATTACTGTTAACTAACTAATATGTTGACTAATATGACATTTATATCCCCAATGCAGAACTTTAGATAGTCTCATCTCAGCTATGAGTTCTTGAACAGTTTATTTTTATTACATAGTCTACATAGAGAACTTACAATTGTTACAAGAGGACGATCAATGATCAATTTTGTGCAGCATGAAACCAGATTCTGAGACTGTGGATAGTACGCAAGCTGTCAAAGTTGAATGCATGAAACGTTCTTTGCTATTTCAACCACTGGTTAAGACATGATCACATTTTTTTGGGTTATATGAGCTACTTTGCAAATCAAACTGGCGAACATAAGCAAAAAGAAAATTTGCAATAAGTTTTTTATACCTAAAGATATACACAAGTTTATTTTTAATGTATTCGATATTTTACCACACACGAAAATAATTTCGGGTTTGCAGTTACTAAAGTTTCTTTCAGTTAGTTTTCTGGAACGAATAAAATAATTGATTCCTGAAACTTGTCTTCTTTCAAACACGTTCATTTTTTCACCAATTCTACGTCGATAAAAAGCGAAAAGTTATGCGGATGAATATTAAACAAGCAAAAATATTAACAAGATATTTGACTCGAAGCAGTTGATCAGCATCCTTTTTTATTTTCAGGTGACATTGAACGATAAGTTGAAGGATTTGCCTCTTACAGAATCTGGATTTTCAGCATCTATGGTCACAGATTCATTTGTAAAGGTTTGTAATAGTGTTTCTAAAAACTTGGGATTTGTTAAAGTAGTTTCTGTTTATTTGACACTTTACAAAAACTCAAAATCTTCTGCTGCTAAAGAGCACAATCCACCTCGTATTCTTTATAGATCCATGATAATGGTATAGGAATTGGTCCTGTTCCATTTTATTTTCCCATATTCTTTATATTATTATCCATTATCCATTTAAAACCTCTTATTATGTCAAAATTAGTTGATGTTTTAATGTCTTTTTTGACGGTAAGCACCGGTTTTAAAAAGATTGCAATAAAAGTTTAAAAAACTGTTTAATGTTTTAAGGATTTTAACCGTTTGACAATTTTACCCCAAAGCACTGAGAAACTTTTATCGTCTTAGTTTGAGTTAGCAGTATAATTTCATCAAAACATTATTTCAAATTTCCAAGCATAGTTCTTTGGTATTTCATTTTGTATCCAAAAGAATCAACCAAAACTCCACTATCAATATTCTTATTAAAAGAGCGATTGCTATGGAAAATAAGTAAAACTTCTGAATTGCTAAATCAAAATATTCTTTAACCAGGTCCGCTTAGACAACGGAATCAGTCTACTGTGGGACGGTCACAACCGCATTTACATCGACGCTCCTCCGACGCTGCTCGGCCAGACCGCCGGACTCTGCGGAACCTTCAACCACAACCAGAACGACGATTTCCTGACGCCGGAACGCGACGTTGAAGCGGACGTCGACGCGTTCGCCGCGCGGTGGCAAGCGTCAGACGCGTGCCGCAAGAGGTCGCGGCGATCGGCGCGTTGGGTAGAGATGCAACCGCAGAAGATCGCTGAATCTGAAATGCTGTGCTCAGTGCTGAGAAGTGGAACGTTTTCGGGTGAGTTGTGATAACATTAAGACCAAAATTGAACTGAAACTCAATGCGAATGGGTGGAGTTTTGTAGATTTTGTGCCTCTTCTAATTGAACTGGAACAAATCCTTCGCGCGCGAATGACGTCAAGCTACTAACTGTTTATTTACATTTTTGATACTCAATATCTATGAAAAATATCAGGAATCATATTTTTCTACAAGAAAAAAGGAAACCAGGATCAGAAATGTATTTAGATGTCCAAGCTATTAGATGAGAATTTACGCTGCAGAAAATATATATTGCGTAAATTTTATAGCAAAAAAATATAAGTGGATGTTCAGTTTAAATCCGTAAAATATACGGTATTATGTAGCGGTGAAATGTTTTATAACAGTAACAGAATTCAAATAGTATCATGAGTAACTACAATGATGTGACATCATGTGAAGGTATGTCCTCGGTAATGCGATTTAAAATTGAAAATTATGTGTTACAAATTTAAGTTGTCAAATTTAAGAAACTTTTCCCTGAAAGTAATGGTTTTTGTGTACATTGAAAAATATTAGCATATATTTTTTAATGTTTTATTTTGGGTTACAAGCAAGAAAGGTGGAGTGCAGTTTTAATGACGTAATAGTGTACGGACGCTATTAAAACAAGACCATTCTTTCAATCCAATCTACAAACCATCTTAGCACTAATTGTGAATTCCATTTGTTAACCTTACAACAACATTTATTTTCAACTGCCTTAATCTAATACCTCTCATTTTCTTGTTTGTAAACAGCCTGCCATGGGGAAGTGGACCTTGAGCCTTTCTACAAAAGTTGCGTAAATGACATGTGCTTATGCGGCAGTAAAATTGAAGAGTGTTTGTGCCCTATCCTGTCGGACTACAGCTTATCCTGTACGAGAAAAGGAATAATCTTGAACTGGGTAGAAGACATACCAAGTTGCAGTACGTAATCTTTATAAATAGTCGGTCAAATGACAAAACCACGAATGTGCAAAGTCAAGGTATGGGTGTTTTTTAAAAAAAATAATGGGCTTAACATTATCTAGTTTTCCATCTCTGTGTTTGTGCACATTCGTGGTTTTGTCATTTGACCGACGAAACATGACACATGAACACATGACAGACATGTTGATTTAAGTTTACTTTTCACCAACGTATTGAAAACCGTTTTGGTTTTCAATGGAAAGACTTTAAAAAAATTTAAACGTCTGTTGCATAAATGTGCCTTAGCTTTTTCTTTTGTTGTTGCCTATGTTAAAACACACTAAATATTTGTGGTGCTGCCATTTATCAATAAGTTTTATAACTGAAAACTAACCCGAGTTTTTACACTCTTGCTACGATACCCCCAGAAATAAATACCAAAGTAGGCAATGAGAGAAAGCTATCGTTTCAAATAAGTTCTAATTTTATATGAACTACGAGTTTCAAATTTTCCTGAGCTCCAAAATCTCCTCTTGCCCACGACTCCCTCTCTGTCCTTCGCCATGTCCTTCGTTAGTTAGAATGTTATAAAACTATTTCTGACTCCTAAGTAACACATTATAAACTCGACAGAGCCAGAATGCAGTGGAGGTCAAATCTACAGAGAATGCGGTAATCCATGCACTTGTAGCTGCGAAGCTATTGCTTTAGGAGAAGACTGCACTGCTCAATGCGTACAAGGATGTACCTGCCCAGATGGAATGACAATGAACAACGAGGGATTCTGTATTCCCATTGACCAGTGTCCATGTTGGTATGACGGAAAAGCGTATGCTGCATCGGATATCACTGTACAAAGTACAAATATATGGTAAATATCTTTTTACTTACCTTAAAAAGCTTGGTAAGGCGTTTGAATTGCATGCGAAAGGTTCCAAGTTCGAATCTGAGCATTGCTAAAATTACTGCCAACCTATAAACGGTGTTGCATCCAAAAAGTCCGGTGAATGTAGTGGGAACGTATAGAGGGATGCCATGTTAAATATTCTCCAATGTTACGACGGAGCGTACGATGTTCCCCTTAAGAGTTGCGCTCGATGCCTATTCAGGTGCTGGCTCGTCTCTTGACTGTGGCTCTAAACTATGACCCCCGTCGCCAGAAGCCCTCGTGTAGCTCTTGCTACGTTTATTCAAATCAACTCAACCCTTAAAAGGCTTATGGAAAAGACCGATTTGCTTGCAAGGAAACTATGTCTTTAAGCAAGGCTGTCGGCTGAAAGGTAGTACCTTGCATTTGCCAGACTTGCTTCAAGACTGTCAAATATGTTATTCAATGTTATTTTTCCAATGGAAAAGTTGTTAATATTAATTAAAGAGTGTTAATTATCGGAATTATTTCAAAATTTCAAATTATTTAATTAAAACTAAAAACTAAACTCCTCGGCGCAACAGCTCATTAGTGGGGCCTGCCGTGCAAATTTCAGCTTTCGTGTCCTAGGGCTCTGGGGTGCTACGCATATGTCCCGGTAAGGTGGTCAGCCTCACGCAGAATTTATTGAATTAAAACGGTTAAAAAATTTCTAATTAATCATTCTTTACAACTAAAATAGACTTAATTACAAATGCTTAAGTTTCACTTCCATAATCAATTCTTTTATACTTTTTTTAAAAAATTTACGAAGTGAAATCGGGCATTCGGAGAAATTTCCACAAATATAAAGTCCGTTGAGGGATTTAATATTTTCCCTCAACGGATATTTTCCCATTCATGTTAGAAATTTAACCTATTTTTTCTCTCGTTTTTCATTTGTACTCTATATTTTCAGTACTTGTGAGAATGCAAAGTGGCAGTGCCGGTCAGGAAAATCAGAAGAGCTGAAGATTCTCAATCCTGATATCAATTCCCAAGAAAACTCCATCGAAATTGGTGAATGCTCTCATGAAAATAACGAAGAGTTCACTGACTGTGTTGAAACTTGTCCGCAAACATGTCAGAATGCTCATTTGCCCCCGAAATGTAACACGGAAGAATGTAAGCCTGGATGCAGGTGAGAAAACATTGCAACACATTGAAAATAAATTAGACATAGAATATATAACTTCAACAATTTGATAATACTACATATTCGCAATTATTTTTTACTAATTTTGTAACTTCCTAACTCTTTTAAACAATATTTATAACTGTTTAAACACATATTACGCTATTGGATGACAAAACTATAAATTCAACACTTTTTTGCTATAAAATATGTTTATCATTGTTAGTTATTTTAAAAACTATATTCTAGCTTTGAGAACTTATCTACATTTAAAAAAAAAACTAATACTTATGGGAAAATAAGAATTCAGCAAAAGTTTACATTTTATTAGATAATAAATCGATAGTTTTCTTTTTGAAATTATAACCTTTCGTTCTGTATAAATGTATACAGATATCTTCTTCATACACTTCATTTATATTTCTTTTGTTTCAGATGCAAGGAAGGTTTCATACTTGATGCTGACTTGAAGAAGTGTGTTGACATCCAAAATTGTGGATGCATTCACGCAAGTAAAAAATATAGTGAAGGTGACACCATGAAACAATCCTGCAATCTTTGGTAATTCCGTTAAGTTAATATGCTTCCTAAAATATATTTTATATTTATTTAATCAACATTAAGAATTTTGAAAAAGAATAATCTTTCTAAAGGATACTTATTTTTGTGTTGGAGAAACATCATTAGTATTTAATGTTGATGGTATTGCTTATAAAAAGGTGTTGAACTAAATTAACTTTTTTTGTGACTACACTTTCGTGTTTTCTCTTTAAATATGAAGCTGTACTTTCGAAAATATAATTCTTTATACTTTTTATTTTGTTAAACTTATTTTTAAAATAATTTTAACAAAATGTCAAATGTTAACCTAGGTCAAATGAAATTAACAGGTGGTTTTCCTTTGACATTTTTCCGACGGAAGTAAAACCCTTCGAAGGATACAGACGTACAAACCCGTCACTTATTTGACAGGTTTTCGAGCAACACACATATTTTTTTAATTTATAAATTTTATAATTTACTAAATTTTAAAATTTAGGGTACGGAGTAGTCATTTATAATCATCTGCTACAGAAATATAATTACAAAATTAAAGAAATTAAATTTTCAGTTAAATATTTAAATTTTAATCTCATACAGTGAAAACACGTTTACACTTCAGCCAATTTCCCGATCCCTTTGAGGGTTAAAAAGTGGGTTAATTGAAATAGAAGTCTAGACAAATTCTTATACCTAATTTATGGACATTTTTCATTTTCTGCAAAAATATTATTTGTGTTTTTTTCCTCACATAGTACGTGTAAATCAGGCGAATGGCAGTGCACCGAAAAGGTATGTCCAGGTATTTGCACAGCCTGGGGAGAATCTCACTTCAAGAGCTTCGATGGAAAGATTTTCGACTTCCAAGGAGACTGCGAGTACATACTCACCAAGGGTAAGACCAAAGAAACTTCGTTTTCGTTGAGCATACAGAACGTTCCGTGCGGTACCAGTGGCGTCACCTGCAGCAAGTCCTTTACTGTGGATCTTGGACCGGTCAAAACCGGACGAGGAGATCTTCTGGAAGTAACTGGTAAGTTTATTCTTCGTTTCGATGGTAACATGAAATACAACAATATCCATAGGAAATGCAATACAAAAAATATTGAACTTTGCTGAAACGAAAATAATTGTATAGCAAAATATTTCCCAAAATAACTTAAAACTCTGTATGTTTCGGTAAGTTGTGACCTCTCTTTCTTCAAGACTGAGATAGGAGTCGCTACTAAAAAAATCTCTAAATAACTATTGGTAATTTTTTCCCCATGTTGATATTGCTTACTGCTTTACTATATCAAGCTGTTAAACTAAACTTACTGGATGATATATATTTGTTTCTTTTGTGGCAGCTTCAGAGGAGAAGCTAACGGTAACGAGAGGCTACCCTCTCCCGAAGATGTCCCTTGGTTCACGGTTCGTCCTTTTAGAATCAGGACTGTTTGTTCTTGTCTACACCGACGTTGGAGTCACTGTTCGGTGGGATAAAGGGACCAGAATATATGTCACATTGGATCCCAGGTGGAGGAATAGAGTAAGTTTCTGTTTTCTTGCGAATTAATTGCCAAATAACCTGCCTATGTAGGTAACCAATTTATTGGCCCATTGGATTGTTGTTGTTGACGTGTCCATGGATATCTCACGGAAGATGGTTGTCAGAGCCTCCGAAGAGGTTGGACTTCAAATTACACAAATAAGAACGAAGACAAACATGTAGACAATAACATTTTATTGACAAGGCAAATATCCATGTGCTTACCAACCGGGATTCGGACCCAGAACCTACTGGTTGGGATTCACACGCGGTATCCACTATGCCGAGTAGGCGGCTCATTGGTTTAAAAGCAGAAATTGGAGTAACGCGTTACTTGTAACAGTTACTTTTTTTAGGTAACGTCGGATAACGCCGTTACATTTTTCAGAAAGTAACTGTAACTGTAACTTAGTTACTTTTAGCGGTAACGAAGTAACGAAAAATTGCGTTACTTTTCCGTTACTTTCCCAAGGCTGTTTGATGCTTATTTTGAAATTCCACTGGCATTCCCGAAATATGAGCTTTTATTTGGAGGGAAAAAGTAAAATAGAATTGTCCACTTTGGCTGCTAAAGGTGTGACGGCAGCTTTCAGCCAGAATTGTTAAAGTACGAATGTTTCTCCTTGTCTGTTTACCTTTCCAAGTATCACATTATAAGACCCGTAATTACAGGCTTCCACAGAAAAGAAGGGTTTTGAAATAAATCATGCTGACTGTCAAGCTGGTTGTCGTTCGGCGAGTTTCGACCAGTGCAAACCCCTTTGTATTGCCTGAACCCGAATGGGTTCTACAACAATGACCAACAACAAAGTTACGATATCCCCTTGAAGAAGCCCCGGGTGGGGGAGAGGGCACGTTATGACCAATTTCTTGGATTGAACCAGGATTGAAATTAAAAAAAATATATTAATTATAATTCCAGCATTTTGTTTGTGCTTATGTTTCGTTAATTGTGGTTTTCTTTGAAAAATGGCTTTTCAATTTTTCTTATAACTTGAAATTTCAAAAAGTAACTGTGAACGTTACTTTTCGTATTAGGTAACTGTAACGCGTTACTTTTCATATTAAGTAACTGTAACTGTAACAGAGTTACTTTTTAAAAGTAACTTTCCAATCCCTGTTTAAAAGTAAAAATTGAGTTGGAAAAGATTATGTAATGTTCATAAAGATGACCTTCTAAACATCATATACGAATTTTCTGTAGCTCAGAGCAAAACTTTGAGATCGTCTATTTTCTTCTACAAAGTTGTGAAAATGTAGAGTTTAGCCTCAGAATCTAATGGGAAAATACTTAAACCCCCTTTCCTCAGGTTAAAGGTCTATGCGGCAACTTCAATGATGACCAAAGCGACGACTTCCTGACTCCTTTCGGTGGTATTCCTGAAGCCATGCCTTCCATCTTCGCCGACAGTTGGAAAGTCCAGGAATTCTGCCCTCAACCTCATGTTGTGGAGGACACTTGTGCCATGCATCCACACAGGAAAGGATGGGCACAGCAGAAATGCGGCATACTTAAGTCGGACATCTTCGCTGAGTGTAGACATGTGGTGGCTGTGGATGTGTTTTATGAGAAGTAAGGCTTCAATGATTTATGCAAATAATACAAATACGAAAATTGACCATCAACAACAGCCAGAGGCCCAGCAAGATTGTTCCAAAACTGTAAAACCAAATTATTAGTCTCCAATAACTATCAATATTCTTATTGAATTATTTTACTCTCTTTGAATTGACAACTTATTCTGGTAAAGAATGCTACTCGTTGATAATTCTCTACAGTAAAAATAACGTTTTCTTACCTCCCTTTTGAAGAAGGATTTTTTTTTTAAATCTCTGATCATATCCTGTGGTTCGACTATTTAATTTCCAACCTAAGCAAAACAAATTATAATATAAGTTATGTATTTAGATGTTGTCGTCAAAACTCCTGTTGAATATATATCTGACCTTTACAAGTGCGCACCAATTAACACAACAAAACAATTATAATACAGCTAACCTATCGTTTAACGAAATCAAATCGAAACTATTATGGATTTAAAATACATGTTTCTAAATTGGGGAAATTATCAAAATTCTCATGTTATTTTTCTTGTGCCTTTACACTAATTTGCTTAATATTTTAGATGCGTTTTTGACACTTGTGCCTGTGACATGGGAGGAGACTGTGAATGTTTGTGTACAGCTGTTGCTGCTTATGCTCAGGAATGTAATATGCACGGAGTGCCCATTAAGTGGAGGTCACAAGAATTTTGTCGTAAGTATCAGTTTATAAAACCTTATGCAAAAAGATTGGGGATCTTAATTTTTTTTAAATAATATTTTTTTTTTCATCTTCAGTTTCACAAATGTCTTAGAGATTATTCTGGAAAAAACGTAGTTACATGAAATATTATTAAAATAGAAGGAAAATGTACATAGCTGCTGATTTTTTTTAGACAATTGCCTATAAATGTCAATCAAAAAATATATTACCAAGTACATAAAAATGAATTTTATCAAACTATTTTTCTTTTTATAAACTTATTTATCATGGTTAAGTACTGTATTCATTGATTATTAAAATATTATCATTAATATTTTTTTTCTTTCCAAAGCTATTCAATGCGAAGAATGCTCAACATACGACAGCTGCATACCCTCATGTCCCAAAAAAACGTGCGAAAATGAATACAGATACTCAAAGTTCCATGAAGCTTGTTCCGAAGATTTCTGCGTGGAAGGGTGCAACCCTAAGCCCTGTCCCGAAGGTCAAATTTACAACAACGAAAAAGAATTCAAGTGCATCCCGAAAGTAGACTGTGTTGTGCCATGTCTGGAGGTGAATGGGGTTATCTACAACGAAGGGGACAGAATTACAGATTTGGAAGTAGCAGATCCATGTCAATCATGGTATGATTATGCACTTAAAAAATACTGAAAATTTTAAACTTTGTAAAAAATTTATCGAGCATATTTAAGCTCAATTAAATAGCTTAAACCTTTTTTAAAAAATTCTACCATTAGGTGTGTTCGGAGCCAAAGTCCTTGACTCTGTGACGTTGTAACTTGTAGTAACTTTAGTAGTTGTAGATGTAGTAACTTTAGTAACTAAATACATTAATTTTGACAGTTAATAAAACCATTTCAGCCACTGCCAGAGAGGCTCTGTCAACTGCATTGGAAACCCCTGCGTCAAAACCGAACCAATTCGCCCTTGCATTCAAACTGGGTGGACCCCGTGGATGAATACTCCCTATGTCGTAGGGGGTGACTATGAAGAACTCACCAATCCTTTGCTAAAGGCCACTTATGAAAATTTTTGTGGCATAACTAACATGACTGATATTCAATGCCGAGTGTCTGGTACCAACGAGCCTGTTTTTGGAACAGGTGGTAATATTGTTTGTGAGCTGCCAGTGGGGTTGACGTGCAGAGATGAAGATTCCAGGAAACGGGAGATTTGTGAGGATTATGAGATACGAGTGTTTTGCGATTGTGGTAAGTAATTTGAGAGAGGATCGAATTTTTTTTAAATAAATATTGTATGCCGTGAGAAAAATTAGTATTTAATTTCTTACTAATGATATTTTCTTTTATGAATGTCTGGTGGTTCTTTAATAGGAATTTATTTTTATAACGTTTATTTTATAAAATGTAAATGTTATTAGTCTATTTATAAAAAGGAAAGTTTTGAACTGTTTCAGAAGAACTATATGGTGGCATCCAAAGTTTTTTTGAGAAACAACTGTACAATTTGAAGCTTTCTTAAACTTAAGAATTCTAACATATAGATTCCATTAAATAATAACTGGTACTTTTACTATTGTAATCAATTTGAAACATTTTTATCTCTTTAAAACGCAATGCACAGAAAAATTCCCAGTTACATAAAAAAAACTGTCCGTCAGCAAAATTTCCTGAAATCACATTTTGACTACAAAAAGGCCTACGAAAGAAAAGCTTTCATTCTAAAATAGACGGAGATGCAGTAAAAAAAAGTTACTACATGCAATTGTATGGTTTTCTTCTTTTCTAACAAGAAAGGGGATTCGGTTAAATTAAACTTAAAAACTCAATATCCGCTTTAACTAAAGCATTACTCCATGTTACATTAAAAAGTGGCTCAGTGGCTGAGAGGTATTACGTTTCCGCCTCATAAGCTCACGTTTGCGGGTTCGAGCATCGACTGAGTCGTAGGATTTTCTAAATCGGAAAATGGTCGGCACCTATGTTATATGATTATGGGACATGTAAAAGATCCCTTGAGTACCCATTTGGCTTGGGTTCTCTCTGCAAAATTAAATCTCGGCATACTTTAACATCCACAGAGAGCTCAGATTCATTGTAATCTGAGCGTCAAAATTGGGGTCGAGAGTCGCCTAGATGGTGCCACAATAAATTGCCCTCAGTTCTGGGGAATATGCCGAGTCTGCAAAGGCTATGCCTCCAATAATGCAGCCCCGTAAGAAAGAAAAAAATGTTATATTGAAATAAAAATTTTAATGTATAGGTCGAATAAGACTACTTGAAGAAATTGCATTACCAACAACTGCAGCCCCCTCTACATTACCACCTATTTGTGAAGAAACAGGCTGGACACCTTGGATGAGTGCTCATTTACCAGACAGCGAAGGGGAATCCGAGACTTTGGACATGCTAAGAATCAATCACTACTTCTGCGCTGAGCATGATATACTGGACATCGAGTGCCGTACGTCTCTCACGTGGAAGTACGTCCTACCAGAAAGTAAAGACGCACTGTGCAATAAGAAGTTGGGATTGGTATGCAATGGGCCTCATTGTCAAGACCATGAGATAAGGGTGTACTGCAAGTGTGGTAAAGAAGGTGGGTTTACATTGAAAATTTAAAAACTAAGTAGTTATAATTGCAGAATCTGCAAATGGTTAATGCTTGTCTGTTGTCTTTTTAAATGGTATATGTGTATGCAAAGCTATTGAAGTTAGAATTATCGGTGCAATGTTTTAAAAAACGATCAATTTTAATACTTAAATGTTAAAATGCTTACGAACATTTTTTACTATAGTCTAAAATATTGTATGCAGTGTTAAGTATCGTATCTTTGTATAAAGAAATCCCCATCAAATCAATTAGACACAGTCTTTTCAAAACCGTAGTGAAGATGAACAGCTTCCTTGTTTAAAATAAGCCTTTCACTATCTCCAAGCTAGGTGGTAAAAATTGATTTTAGTGATACACAACTGAGTACTCTGATTTGTACCTCTTTGCTTGAAGACAATGAAAGACGAAAGTTGTCCAATTTGTACTAAAGAAGAAGAAGCTCTTAAGTAGATCATTTCTAAAACTAAGGTTTTGTAACATTTAAAGTGCGATTTTCTCGAAAACCTTATTATGAGTACGACAGGTACTACGAACTCGTGCATCAAATTTGAAGTTCATAGTTCTTTTATTTCGAGCTGTACAGTATTTTCAGATAGACAGGCAGGCTAATGTTTAAAACCACTTTTTTAGAATCAGCAACCTCCAATTATTTGTAGAAAACGTTCTCTTTTTTGTTTTTTAAGATATTTTGTTTGGAAAATACAAAATTTCCGTTTCGGATTTTCGATCCCCCATCGCAGTGCTTTACTTAACCTCATTTTGGGTCTGGGATGTATTTCGACATCCAAAATACCGACAAGCCAGAAACCCGACAGCCAAAACCCGACAAGCTATAATGCCAACAGCAAAATTGCAAAAAATAGTAATTAAATTGCCCTTAATTAAGCATAATGGCGTCAATTTATTGATTTGTCAAGATTTTCGAAACTGTCGGAATTTCGTCCCTATCGATATTTTCCCCTGTCGGGGTTATGTCATGACGGGTTTTGGCTGTTGGGATTCTGGCTTGTCGATATTTCGGCTATCGAATTTAAGTCCGGAACCTCTCATTCTTCATACTAGGAATTTGAAAGCAAAACACAATAACCGGTTTCTTCTAAAGCATATCAGAAACCATCTTACTTTCCATTCCATTTCAGAGACATCCCCACCACCCATACCATCATGCGTAAATGGATGGACCGAGTACTACAACACCGATCATCCAGACCACAGCGAAACAGGAGACGAAGAGAGCCTTGAAAGAATCCGGGAAAGCCACCAAGTGTGCAATGGTGGCACCATCGAGGACATTGAGTGCAAAACCGTGGTCGGAGACAAGATGGTGGACTATTCTGAACTCGACAATTTTGGGCTGAAGTGTTCGAAGAACGTTGGGTTTATTTGTAATAAGTATGTGCGGACTGATAAGTGCCCGGATTTCATGGTGCGGTTTTATTGTGTCTGTGGTGAGTTTGTGTTTTTATTTATTTGTGGAAATGTTTTGGTAAATATTTGAGCCTAAATGAGTTTATGATAAAATATTCAGTATAGTAAAACTGGTATAACGCTTTTTCGGTGACCTATTTTACATTTGAACAAGGTAACAATAGTAATTATATCACATTTGGTCTTAAAAGAATATGCAAAGCGAGCATTGTATTATTCTCTGATAAATGTCTGAACGAAACATTAGTAAGTAATTCATTCATGTGTGTAAATAGCATCAAAAGCAAAGTATAATTCTGACATGGCCAGAAAACACAAAGAAAATAAAATAAGAAAGTGTTGAAACAAATAAATTAGAAGCCATTAGATTTGGTCTATGTTGCATGGACACGCGCGTATTGAAATCTTTCGAATTCTGACTACACTATTTGTTTGCTTCTTTGCCGAGATACTACTACAATGGTGAAGCGGGTTTTACAGATTCGCTCCCATTCACCGGGAAGCTCCCCGATAGGAACAGTTTAAAATGCCCAGCGCTTTATCTAAGAAAATTACATATACCATTTTTATCCTTAAATACTCGACATTTTAAATACATTTTTAATAGTTGTAACTTTTGAGTGAGATAAAAAAATGATCCAAATCGTGTTTGTAGGTAGCGGTGGTTGGAATGCCCGAAGATACTACAATATAATCGAAAGGTTTATAATCAAAGACAAATTTTCATCGGCAATTCACTTAATGTTAATAAAAAACGATAAAATCACACTTGATGCATAGTAAACCATCACTAAAGTTCACTTAAATTTTCCTATTCAATTTTAAAGATACTAATAATGAAAACATACAAAAGTATAATGCTAATATCAATTAACTAAATAGTCATTGCTAGTTATAAAAATTTACATTTAAACTACTTTTTTTTGTTTTAATGTTTCAGTACAAAACTAAAATATGTTGGAAAAGTAAGCTAAGTAATCGGCTGTAATAACTACAAATTAAAGTAACACACAAAAAAAAAATTACAAAAATCTAACATTTACTAAAATACAAAAGTGTTGGTTTAAATAAGTATCTAAATAATAATTAAAAACCATTCAGTCAATTTTGACTAAAAATATGAACCGTTTATACAGAAACCACTCCTGAAAATATTGTTCAAACCACAACCCTACCAGCACCAACAACGACTGAGCTACCAGTGACCAGCGTCCCTGTGGAATGTGGTTGGACCCCCTGGTTAAACATCGACACTCCTGAGACAGACGAAAACGATGATGGGGACATAGAGGATTTGGCAAAAATACAAGTAAGTAGTACATGAATCTTATGATATTTTTCGTATGATAAGATAAATGTTATAGAGAAAAGTATTTATTTCAACGTAATACGATCGTTCCGTACCGTGTTTCAACCGTGCCGTAATGACAGGTTAAGTTGTATCATAGAAACGGTTAAAGGTTCATATCTGAGTAGTTTATGTGTAAAAATCTAGGAAATGAAATATGAGTGAATGTAGTGCATATAGAATCACTTTTTAACGATTTCTTAATTTTTTGTATTATAAACTGTTGATTGGTTAAAAATACAGTGAATATGCGATATCTTTCTGGTTATATCGCCTGCATTGTTAAAAAGTTTGAGCTTGATTTTACCATAATAATGGTCCCTTGTAGCTGCAACGGCTTTGTGGTGAATCGTTTCACTATATTTCCGGTTTTCGATTGAACCATTTTTCAGAACAAAAAAAAACTGAAACAAAAACCTGAGAAATGGTTCAAACTAATACTGAAAATATGGTGAAACATTTCCTCACACAGCCGTTGCAGCCACTAGGATCCTTATTTTTGGTGAAACCAAGCGCCAATTTTTTGACAGCGTGGTATGTACTGATAGTCGTTTATATAATATTACAGAGAAGGAAGAGAAGATATTTTTGTAAATTATTCAGTTCAAAGATTTTAAGTTCTAGGTTCACAGATTTATACAAAATGTTTTCTTCCAGTATCTTTATAAAACTTGTGGAGGAAAAGATCTTATTGACATCGAGTGCAGGATGTCCAGAACTCTCCATTCCTACACCGAATCGCTCCAGAAAAATCTCCAGTGTGACACACTGCATGGATTCCGATGCCACAACTCTGATCAGATAGGAAAATGTTACGATTACGAAATACGGCTACTATGCATGTATGATTGGTGCTATCCGCGTAAGTAAAACCAAAATTATTTAAAAATGTATCTTCTAGGAGGAAAAAGGGCGGCCTTTGGCGATTTTTCAGTTGCATCAACATTTATTACCTAATCGAGCAACCCTTGTGGTTCCCCTTGCTCTGGAATAACTTAAAGAGTCAAAAAAATTATTTTACAATATCACGCCAGAAATCTTTGTTTGTTTATCTTTTCGCTGAAGTACCTTAAAGTAAATAGTTATCTTACAATATCATACAGGAAAACTTGTATTTAATAAAATTATTTAGTTTACAAAATAGATTCCCCACTTCCCCCTTACACAAACATTGCATAAATAACTATTATAGACCATACTTTTAACACTTTTTTTCGTTTAACATGCTTTCAGCAACAACAGTTCCTGCTCCAACTACTAAAGCTCCTACCACTACTGAAAGTGAGTAAAACTGGCTTCCAAGTATTATTTTTGTAAAAGTGATTATTTTAACGATATTTAAAAAAAATGGAATGATTTGAATAAAGCTGTTGTTTTTATTATACTGCAAGTTTAGTCACTATTTAAACATATAATATTAGATAAAGCTATTAATGATAAATCTGTCAACACGGAAAATTTATAACACAATATTTTCCAAATTCCATTAATTTATCTTTGAAGATGTAACCTGTTATATGATCGGAAATCGTAATTTCTGGCCCCAGTTTCTTCAGTAGGTGCTAACAACATACACTGTTAAAATTTGTGTACTTGCAGCAAAATTGTTTGTATTCAAATACTTTGAGTTATCCGTCAAATTATCAGCTGATTATTAACTAATAAATCTATTTGCACTTTAATCTCTTCATTATTATATGTCCTTATACAGAAATTTTTCATAATTTATAAACAAGTTAAAATCTTTACAGACCCATGTCCAAGTGGTCAGATATACGACGAGTGTGCGTATAACTGCGAACAGATGTGCTTCTCGTTCGTGCACGAAATGTCTGAAAAGTGCGGTAGTGCCAAAGACGGTTGTATTGCGGGATGCCGCCCTGAAAGTGGCTGCCTGTCTCCAAATGTGTGGAGGGATTACTACACGTGTGTCTCAAAAGACGAGTGTACGTGTCTTTATACTGGCGGGGATGAACTTACTGTTATGGCTGTAAGTTGTTGTTTCAGATTGATTTTATAAAACATTTTTTTAATTTCTTAACATTTTAATTAATTTTCGGAGTTTTATACTAGTTTTATAATTATAAATTCAATTATTAAAATTTTAAGTTATTTTTTAATACTTTTTATGGTTCAAGTGCACTAACTATGTAACTAAACTCCTTTTTCCGAAAACGAGCATACACTGTTTTTCAAATTTTGTAAATAAAACACTTTGATATACATAAATTTCCCAATTGTAGGTTTAATTGAATGATACTATTTGTGAATAATTTACTTCTAATTCTTATATAATTTTTTTTCCAGCTAGGATTACATTTTGTTTAAGAACTCACTTCTTGCTTTATAAATTACAGCTATTCTAAAATTGCAAAAACTTTCATAAAATAACTTATTACAACCACATTGAACCACATCTTATTAAATAAGTAATTTTATCAAATGTTTATCATTGGAAATAACTTTTTAATTATAAAAGAACAATTTTTAATATATTTATGTATTATTCATTATTAGTTATTTCATTATAAGTTTTATGTCTAAGTCCTAAAATATTTGAATAGCTAAATGTTAAAAAAAAGGGGGGGAGGTATAGGAAAGGTTTTGTACACGCTTCCTCTTTCACAAAAATGCTTGCAGAAAGAAGCTTATTGGGAAATACACCTGTGGACTATTCTATTTAGCGATTCATTTGCTATTTTTTCCTTGAAAATTCTTATGTTCTTATTTGCTTTGCTGTTGAATTTCTCATATAGCCGAACGAAATAATTGTCCGTGGCTGTGAAAAGTGTCAGTGTGTCCACGATGAAGTAAACTGTTTTATAATCCCTGGTTGTGGAAAACCAAAACCTCCTAAACCTAGAACAAGTAAGTGTGTAGCTTCATTTTAATTTTTTAAACTACCCAATTGTTTGCTTCCGTTTTATTTTCTTGATTATTCTCCTCCAGTTTTAGGAATATGATGCAAAATTTAAAGAAACCAATGACTGTCCATTTGCAGCAATATATAAGGAAAAAAATAATCATCTAAAAATTAACTATTTTAATTATAATTTTAAAAAAACGTATATAAACTTTTGGTTTAAAACTACAAAATTAAAATAGTTAACTATCAACATAAACGTGGGTTGAAAACTTTTTTAGCAAGCATCTGTTGTTTAATCATTAGTTTTGTAGGGGCTTTTTCATTATTGTATTTCTTACGTTAATATTTAACTTCTCTCTTGGTTTGTGCCTTTCTTTTATTGGCAGATATTTTCACTTCGGAAACGGATTTAAATAAATAAAAAAATTGAACTTCGCCAAATAATGGAAATATCCCGGCAACATTATTATTTTGACTACAAATTGAATAAAATAGTTGCGACAATGAAAAAAAAAATTAATCTTTCGTTTTAGTGATTATCGATATTCTCAAAGAAGACTGTTGGACTCAGTGGATAAATGTGGACAATCCTAAATCAGGAGGCGGTGACCTGGAAGTTTTAAACGACATCAGAGGAATGTACCAGTTCTGCCCTGATCCAGTTAAAATCGAATGCCGAACAGTAGAAAGTAATTGAATACTTTATGTTACTTTTATAATACTTTATTACGATTTCCTTTATAATAATTTATAAATACATATTTTACATCATTAAATAATAATTTTAACTTTTCTTAGCTAGTGTATCACTACAAAAACTTATAAATACACTTCTAAATAATATGCATAACGCAAGTCGTACTACTTCGTAGTCGTACTTGGTTTTGCCAAAAAAAAACTACCTTCTAGTAGCTGCTACGGCTGTAGTGAAATGTTTCTCCATATTTTTGGAATTCGGTTGAACCATTTTTCGGGTTTTGGTTTCCGAGATCTGAAAAATGGTTCAACCGCTCTTCTTAAAACCCAAAAATAATGAAACTTTTCACCACACAGCCTTTGAAGCTACTAGAAAACATTTATTTGGTAAAACCAAGTACGAAGTTTTTAACAGTGTACTAATACCATACCTTAAAAAAAATAATGATTAAACGCGTTAAGTTAAACAGTATTTAAGTTTGATTTTCTGTTAAAGACGTATTCAATAATTAATTAATATATTCGAATATTTTCTTTAAAGGCAAACAGAAGCCGTTTGACGTGGGGCAAACAGTTACATGTGATCTGGAAAAGGGCCTGGTCTGCTGGAATAATGACAATAAACCAGAAGATTGTTACGATTACGAAATAAGGTTCTACTGCCCTTGCCGTAAGTTTTCTGTAGATTTACACACTTTCAAACTAATGTTTTTATTTCTCATTTAAAGTATCTGTTAAAAAAAAGAATTCATGTGTTTGTCTAACTTTCTTTTTCAAGAAAAACTCTTAATGCCTCAACAGCTTAAAATTTTCGATAATTTCTTTCTTTTGTAACTAATGATTCACTTGACAAAAAAATTAAATAGTTCAATTGTAAGCATCAAAATATATTTTCACAAACTTTTGTTCTTAAATAAAAACGCAAATTAAATTTGATATAGCGAATAAATTAGACGTTGCTCCGAATTTCACTGTAAAGAAATCAGGAATTTTTCTTTACATTACGCAATTACATTAGGAACATTAGGCAAAATTACCAGGCTAACCTTTGCTAATTAAGGAACGTTTTATTGAAATTATAACTTAACTTTCATTACTAATCAGGAACATTCCTTGTTTCACTCATAAAGTTCTTAGATGAGGTATTGAGAGTAGATCGGACGAAGCCTATTGAAATTTTCTACCAATTCTGGTTCAACAGTATATTGTGTGATTTACGTCAAAAGAGTGTCTGAGCCACGTGATCGTGTGAACCTGGTAACATGGTCATTTAAAATAATTAAATATGTGTACATATCTACTCCTAATACCTCACGTACACTGAAAAAAATGCTGTCAAAATTTACGTTTTTAAACTGACATGGCTTTTGAGAACAAAAAAAGTAAAAAATAAAGATACTCTCTATTTTAAAAATTGAAATATTCCAGCTAAATAAAGGTTTTCACCGTAACTTTTTACAGTGTTTGGTAACATATCAGAGTAAAATCTTTAATAATCGCTTCACAACAGCCACCACACCTCCACCGACTACCACAACCCCTCTTCCAACTTTACCACCCGGCGATTGCATCTTCGGTTGGACAGAATGGTTCAACTCGCACCACCCAGACTACCGCGGCGATCATGAAACGGTTCAAAGTGCCAGATCGCACCACGTCTTCTGTGCCAACGACATGGTGTCGGCCATCGAGTGTCGTCGCGCTGGAACTGCTGAGGTTGGATCTCTACAGAGGGGTGTACACTGTGATTTGGAAGTTGGACTAGTGTGCAGTCAAGAGTATCTTGGAGAGTCGGAGGAGTGTTGGGATTATGAGATGAGGCTGTTTTGTGATTGCCCAACTATGGCTCCGATTACAGGTGGGTTATACTTACATCATATATTGTGTTTTGATAATGTATTATGTATTATTATTACAATGTTTAAAGTACTTAAAAATTTATTAAGAATCAACAGTCATTCTACATTTATGTAAAACAGTTTTGAAGTTTATAAGAAGAAGATAAAAAGCTTTCAGGTGTCTTTCAGCCAAATACCCTTTTTCTCGCAACATTAAACAGTAACAGATTTATTTAGCCTTTAATTTCCAAAGTTTACCATCTGATACTGGAAGTATTCAAGATATTTACAATTACATGATCATTAATTATTTGAATTTACTTTCTTAAATTATTGGTAATTATTTCAAGTGAAATTTCTAACTCTCTTCGACAACAACAGACATGGTAATTCGTCCGAATTTCGTCACACACTATTAAATATTGTTTTTCTACGCACAAACAAATTAATTTTTAATTGAAGATCCTTCTTCTCTGTTTTAGAAACTGAAACTTTACCACCCACCACAACCCCACTCCCTGCCCGATTGCCTTGTTCCTATTGGTCCGACTGGATCAACGAGAATCACCCGGGCAGCAAAGGGCCCAGTACCAAGAGTGTCAAAGGCGGATCAACCATTGTCAGGAACGACAACGAGAAAGCAATGCCTTTGAAACTTCAGCGAGAGAAACATTTCTGTCTTGAGGTAAAATTTTAAATATTTTAATCTCATGCAGTTAAAACAAGTTTACACTTCAGCCAATGTGCCTATCTTTCAGAGGGTTAAGGAGTTTGCTGGTTCGGTTTATAAAGGAGTTCTTGGCTATAATTAATAAACTTTTGCTTCTTAGTTGTTATCACACAAATAAAGCCTTTCCATTATCACCAAAGCCGAAAATTTGAAAAATTTGATTACCAAAGCCGAAAATTTGAAAAATTGTGAACTGAAAATTTCAGTATTATTTCTGCTACTTCAAAAGTCAACTTTATTGCGTTTTCGGTGTACTGTTAAAATTTTGATCTCAATTTCGAGAATGATATTCTCACTTTTAAACTTATCACTGGCTTATCATTGCTCTGATAACATTGTTCTCGAATTTGAGAACAAGCATGTTCTTATTTTCGAGAATGATTAAGAAAGGTTTTTTTTATCTCGGACCCACGAGGTTCGAGCCCACGTCGCTACGTGGGATTAAACAACGACGTTAAGAATTAACCAAAGCATCGCACACTGCGCCATCTTATTTGTTATCCTATAGCCGGAAGAGAGTGGTTTTTTAGGCTTTTTAAAGTTGGTTACATTTTACGATGTATAATCATAAATGAGATTTCATGTATTTGTTTTCGAGAGTATTGTTCTCATAAAACGAGAATATCCTATTACTCTTTTTTGACAGTTTCATAATTAAGTGTGCTGAAATTCGTGATTTCAACGTATTTACAATTTGAGAACATTTTTCTCACAATAATATAAAAACATTCTGGTACACATTTTTGAGAGTTAAATTTTAAAGGTGTTGCACAATGCAATTACTTTTGTTAACGCATTGCTCCATGGTTTTATGTTGTATTTGCAGGGTACCATAACCGACATTGAGTGTCGAGAAGCTGATTCTGACATCGATTATTCTGAAATAGGAGAAAATTTAGTCTGCTCTCTCGTCTCTGGATTCAGGTGTCGAGGAAAAGACCAACCGGGAAGAATTTGCAAGGATTATAAAATAAGATACTATTGCAGTTGTGGTAAGGATATAGACGATAGATTTTTCGTCTTGTTTTAAATGATAGATATTTTAGAAAATAAAAATATACAAATTAAAATCTAACTTTGTTAGTAATACAATCATTATATTAAATATGAAAGAAAAAAATTTGAAACTCATTATTTATAGATAGGGTTTTCTGTAACTACTGTAAAACGTGAAGTAGTATTTCGTAATAATATAAGAATTGTCACTGAGAAAGCTAATTTAATCGTGCGGGTTTTTTTAATTGCATTTATCTTCTATATCTCTATCCATTTCAAAAGAATATTCTTTTTAAATTACAAATAAGACATTATTTTTAATTTTCAAGTCATGTGTAGCATTTGTCTTATGTATAAATGTTGTATTACGATATTAAAGTCTTTTGTCAAATGTTTTGCTATAATAAAGCACTTCTAGTGAAAATGTTTTTAAGTGTCGCCTTTTTTTTAAACTTTCCTCTTCTCTACTTATGAATATTGAAATTTATAAATTATACCATAGTAATTTAACGTATTTTTCTTGCAGACGAAACATCTTCTACTCCAGTGTTAACCAGACCAACGACCCCAGTCGTGTCTATTGGTAAGCGTACTAAAAAAATTCCATTTTGTTATCATACAGAATTAATATTCTGTCTTCATGCAGAATTCAAGATTTATAAATTATCTACGAAACTGTTATGGTTTTGATAAATTTCTTTATTTTTGTGGATTGAAAGTTCCTTTTGAGATGTTTTAACACATTCCAATTAATGGTTTAAAATTCGGTTGCCGTCACATAAAATCCTTCAACATAGTTATTCGATTTTTTGACATTTTTATTATTTCAATTACGTCTTTTAGACCAAATACATGAAATTTCACTGGTCAGTCTAATGTTTGATTTGCTGAACATGCCAGTAATTCACTAGCTGTAAAATACCATAATATAAAGGAATCGTGCAGTCAGTGAAAAAAATGCAAATAAACGGGAATAAGCACTAAATTTTTTTATCTATTCTTTTCCTATAGGATATAATTAACAAAAATATTAGTATGCCAAAAATAGTCGAAACTCGAGCTATAATCCATTTCTGAGAATGTATTTTTTTTTCTCTCCAGAGCCCTGCACAACTTACTACAGTATAATCGATGGGGACTATCCTCTCCCTGATTCCAGCATCAAGACATCCAGTAGCAAAAATGCCAAAAGTGGTCCACAAAGTGCCAGACTGAGTGCAGTATCAAGTTCGCAATCAGGTATGAGCAGTTCTAAAATATGCATAGGCAATAAAATGCTTTAAATTAATACGAAAATTGTTGTAACATGACCTTTATTAAACGCAAAGAATTAATTGCGCATGACAACTTTTTAAATAATTGAATATATTTAAGACAACTAATCATTTAACACACAAACAAGAAATGCCCATTTGGTAAAAAAAACTCAATTTTTTTTACTATTAATTGCCTAATATGAATAGTGTTAAATACATTGGTAACACTTCCAAAGGTAATGAAAAACTTGCGATGAGGTCGAACAAAGGGGGTAGCTGTCATAAAACTCTTTGGGTTTTAAAGTTATTGAAATTATCTTATAGAGTGTATAAAAACCTTTAAATGCAGAGAGTGCAGAGAAGCATTGAGTGGCAATTGAAAGCCGTGTTACACCTCTAGTAGCTCTTTGTTTGAATTTTAAGGATAGTGAGAACCCTTTCTCTATACCTTTGAAGGATACAGGCGTATAAACCCGTCGCCTAAATTTCACGATTACAGCAACACACGTTTTTTTTTTAAATTATAATTTCTATCTATAACTAAATTTTATGTATGGAGTTATTTATTTTCATCTGCTATGGAAATAAAGTTTTATGAATTCCTTTTTTTTTAATTTTGATTGTGGTTCTAAATTATGACTCCCGTCGCCAAAAGCCCTCGTTTAGCTCTTAGTGCGACAAAAATTTCAAACTAACCTAAGTAACCTTTTTAAAGGAATTAAACTTTCAATTGAAAATTTAAATTTTAAACTCATGCGGTGGAAACAAGTTTACAATTCAGCCAATATTGCTTATAGAGGGTAAAACTAAGATTTTTTCTGTCCAATCAGCTTCCATACTACGTTTATAACGTAAAAAGTGAAAGGTATTATAATCGTTCAGTCCGTCTGTCGATCACCCACTTTCAGAGCCAAAACTACAAATGCTACAGGCAAGTGGAATACGCCAAAAATATTCAGCGAAATTAGAAGACATTGAAAATCCCAGAAAAATATTCGAATTCAAAGTACTTCAATTATTAAAAAAAAACTGCAAAATTTAATGCTCATTTAAAAAGCATAAGAAACCCTTTTTATTAGAATTAAATCAACATTGCCATTCACAACGATCGCTCGAGAAACTTTATTTCTTCCAAATAGTAAATTAAAACCAATTTATTTTTGAGACATAAATCAGTTTGAAATGACGTCCAATATATTTCACAAAGTGATTAATTGATTGTATGTTTATATGAAATGTTTTGCTTCTATTTAAAAGCGAGGAAAATTACATATTTATTCCTTTGAAATATAAATTAATTTATCAAAAGATAAGAAATAATTTTTGAATTTTCGAAAGAAAGTAAATGAAACTAGCCAAATTTAGCGTGTAAATGTTTAATATAGAATTAATTCTGTGTTTGGTGCCTTTTTCCTGTTGAACACAAACACAAACGTTGTGTTAAAGCGGGCTAAGGACAGATTCTGTTACAAACCTACTTGTTTAATATTAGAATGATTTTCAGCTGGTGCTTGGATATCCGGAGATATCAGCGATCACGAATTCATTGAAATTGATCTGGGTAGCATTCAGCCTGTGTACGGAATCGTGACTAAAGGCAGAAACGGACACCCAGAATGGGTCAAGTCATATAAAGTACTGTTCAGTAGAAACGGAATGACCTACGCTTACGTTTCTGAAAAGGGAAACCAGGATAAAGTATTGTTGTTGTTGTTTTTTCAAAAATTTCAAACTTCTTTGAAAAAATTCTTCAATTCTTTAAATTTCTTTTGCATTATCTTTTTATAGTTGACAATTGAAATTGAGGAATACCATTGAAATCTTATAATATTAATTTTAAAAATATGTATTTTTATAAGCATGAAAAAGACAAAAAAAGCAGCTAAAAAAGTTTACCAATGCCTTTTTTAACATTGGAGACAAATATTTGTGCATCCAATATTAATTATTTTGAGTCTTTTTTTTATTAACAGTTATTTGAATTTTTACTCATTTAAATTTTACAACATTTTGGTTTTCTGCTTAAACTTAGTGATTATTAAAGTTTTAAATATTTTCTGACATCATGGTTTTGATTTGCGTGTCCTTATCCAAATGAAAATATAAAGCACACTACAAATTCGTTTAATATCAAATTGTTAAAAAAAATTATAAAATAATTAGTAAATATATCAATGAACAAAATAAAACTAGTGTTTTCGTTCTTTTAGATCTTCAGTGGTAATTCCGATAGTGATTCTCGTGTGGAGCACTTTTTTACCAAACCTTTTGAAGCCCGATTTGTACGTGTTCAGCCATTGACTTTTCACAAAGAAATAGCCATGCGTGTGGACTTGCTTGGATGTGCAGATGGTATGTAGGAAAAAAATTAAATAAAATATTAAATTTGTTGTAATGAAAAGTTATAGTAATTCCTAATTTTTTTGCTGGTCAGTATTATTCATTAAACGTAAGTGTAAGTCATCTGTCTTACAATCACGTTTAATGAATTTTACTGGCAAGAATGACTTTTTAAAAAAAAGCTAGGATTAATAACTTTTCATTTTAACATTTTTTTATATGGTTATTTTAAAAAGTATTATGTTTTGTCGTTTCTTATGTCAGAACCATTTATCTTAATAGATTAAAATTCTTCTTTTAGGGATGACTACTGTTCCGGTCTATACTACTCAACGTAAGTTCAGTATAATATTTTGTTACTGAAAATAAATATGTTTTAATTTTTATTTAACCTCTTAAGACCCAAGCAAAATCCTACACGTATATTATTAATCTAAACATACTTTTAATAAAAATATATGTTAAAATGTATTTTTGCAAAGTAATCTTTTTAAAAAAAATTATGTTTAATGGTTACTGAGAGACACGCCTTAAGCTCTAAAAATACACATTTTTTGTTCTATAAATGCAATAAGAAAGGCCGTATCACTTATTTGTAGTTAAAAACAATGTTAAAATAAACTGTTAATGCAAAATGCCTTTAAAATTAATTACTAAAAGAACTTTTTGAAAAGTTTGAAAAAAAGTTTAAATTAATTTTTTGGAGAACTCTAATATCGTATTGACCCTCGTTCAACTTCATTTTTTATAGAAATAAATGACTGACACCTGTAATCAAAGGCTGAAAACTGATATTTGTATCTTTTTCTCTCGGACCAGGTCAATTTCGGTACTAATTAACACGTTAATTGTCTGTGAGGAGGTTTTAAAAAATGTTTCCAAATTGGGACGCCAGGTCGCAAGAGGTTATTGTATGAGTGATTAAACATTGCATTAAATGTAATTTTAAAAACATATAAATGCCATAATTTCTTTTGCATTCAATACATTGTAGAATCTTTTCAAAAATATTTAATTATATTCGTTACAAAAATTTGTAAAACTGATAACACTTTGTAAAGAAATGGACAATAGATGACTCTTGATATGATTTTAAAATCCCAATAACCTCTAAGTTAAAACAATTTTTAATGAACTATATTATACCATACGATGAAAATATATCGATGTTATAACCAAGTAGTCTTAATAGCACCATTTATACAGAGTACTTTATTTATCCGGCCGAGCCGGCAGATTTGCAGGATGAATTCGTAGAATACGATTATGTAGCTTGTAATAAAACCCCTGAGTACCCATTTGGTATACCTGGTTCTCCCAGCAAAAATTATATATTGGCATACTTTAACATCCACAGAGAGCTCAGTTTCATTGTAATGTGAGCGTCGAAATCAGTAGCCAGAGCCTCCTTGATGGCGCCACAAAAAACGGGTCTCAGTTCTGGGAAATATACTTAGTCTGCAAAAGGATTGATTCGCCAAAAAGCATCCCATTAAAAAAATATTTATCGATATCAAAATATCATGTCTTCTGGCAGCTCCTCCTTGTACCGATGACATGGGCCTTGTAAACGGCGCTATTGGCGACTTCCAGATCAAGACTTCGAGCGACAAGAACGAGAACTCGGCCGGCCGGTTCGTGCGTCTCAATACTCCCCAGACAGAGAACAACTCTGGTGGATGGGTCGCGGCAGAGTTGGATCAGAATCAGTTCGTACAGGTAGCATCAATTTACTTATTGCAAATGTTATATTTCGGCTCGTATTTATTGAAGGGTGTCTAGTACCTTGAAATTGGAAAAATTGAACTTTTTCGTTTAATTGCATGGAAACATAATATAGCTAATAGTCTACAATTCGCAGAAAACCAGATAAAAAAAGGAGGAATTTGATACAATAATTTTGTATTCTCGTTACGTTAAAATGAAACTTAAGAGGCTAATATTTCCGGACGAGATTTTCACATTTTGAGCTATATTCAAAATGCTAAGGCTTTTTAACTACAGCATTTTAAACTGATTTCTTTATTTTTTAAATACAAAATAGTATTTTTTATAAGAATATGCATTGTTTATTTTCGCATTCAATGTTTCGTAAACAGTGTTCAAAGTTGAAAATACGTTTTTTTCCATGAAAATCTCGGGGGGGTTTTCGTTGATATTTTTTTCTAAAACTATGGTGCGTGTTAAAAAATGTGAATTTTTTTTTACCAAAAAAAATTCACTTTTTTACCTATTTTAAAATTCTTAATTCTCTTCAGATTTTTAATTTGGTGAAATCAAAAATTTATTAAAGGTTCTTTATTATTATATTAATAGAAGTAATTTGGTGCTGGTATATTTTCGAAATTTTCTTCTCAAGTTCTCCATGCACACTGCTCAAAACTAATAGGAGAGCACTTTGCGTACTTTTTTCAACGCTTTCAGTCCCAACTTTTTATTTTTTATTCTAAAAATCTAAAATTTGTGAAATAGATTCATTATGCATCCAGAATGAAATGGCAAAAAAAACAGAAAAAAGCTTAATTTTTTAAACTAAATTTTAAGGGGGAAAATTAGGATCATAACTTTTGAATAAATTAGAACAATAATTTTTTCAAAATTTTATTTGTTAAAAAAAGTTAAAATCAATTTTTAAACATCTAAAAATGCAAGTGTGAAGAATTTAGGGTCAATTTATTTCATAAATTTTTTTTAGAGTGATATTTATTTTACCATGTTTTTCATATTTTCATACTTAAAACAAACATTATTTAATTATTTAAAAGACATGATTCCTTCATCGAACGATAAATAAGTGCAAGCTTAACTTAGTGAGAAAAAAAATCGCAGGCTGGTGATTCCAAATGGAATCATTGGGGGTGAAAGGGTTTAAACCATGCGTTCCCCTAATTGTTTTGAACAGTGTACTATAAATATTTTAAAAAAAAAACTATTTTCCTAATGTATCAATTCTACAACTTTCCCCCTAGACAAGTCAATGGCCGTACTCTATCTTCTACAAAAATGACTATGACCATTATTTTTCATGGAAAACTCATTTTATTACAAAATGTTCTTATTACTTTTAATAATCAACGGTTTAAAAAGAATAATAGACCTATCATCTTTTTGTAGAAACTATCGCTGACCTTTTCGCCTGCTGTATGAGTATGACCTTAGTCACATATGACTATTCAATGAATTCAATTAATTCAATGAATTATCTTAATTCAATGAATTAACTAAAATAGTATTTCATGTATTTTCCTTAGATTGATTTCATCGAGCATCGCGTACTCACTGGAGTGAAAATTCAAGGACGCGACATGGTGCCCCAATGGGTTACTGCATTTACAGTTTCCTACAGCTCCGATGCCGTAGTGTGGAATGATATGATGGACTATTCTGGCGAGAATAAAAAGGTGAACTTAGTAGCCCATCTTGATAAAGTTCACACCCAAACTTCCTTAAATAGTTTAAAATCAGCACAATTAACATTCAGTAAAAGTTAAATAACTCGATATTTTGTTTTTATTGTGGTTTTAATCCATTAACGACCCGTTTGGGAAAATTCATCTGTATAATAAGTACCTACCTTGATACAACTCACAGCCAAATATGTTTTTAAAAATTAAAAATAAACGAATTTAACATTCATAAACGGCTATGTATTGTGATATTTTATTTGTATTGTGTTCTTTACCCATTAACGAACCATTTGTTAATACCATTTACACACATCTTCCTTACTGAATAAAATCATTACATTTAAGTTTTTTAAATTTATATTTCGTGTAACTTAATTTGTTCAACATAAATTGTCCAGTGCTATATTTTCAATCGTCTTAGATTTTGTTTGCTTATATAAACCCAAACAGAAAATTTATGTTCCCTTGGGAAATGTTCCTGCCAATCAGCGTTAATGTGCAAATAAGTAACTGTAACATAACTTCAAAAAATATCTAGATTTGTAAGTCAAGACTCGTTCTTTCACAATTATCCGTAAATTAATTATAAATATTTGGCACCCGCTAGTCTTAAAAAATATATATATATAAATGATTTCAATCCCTACTAATATGTTTGACACTATATTTTATTTTTAATGCAGATCTTTTCTGGAAATTATGATAGCCATACCATTTCCACTATATATTTTCCCCACCCAATCAGAACACGTTACATTAGAATCATCCCCATAAGTTGGAACAACTGGATCGCTATGAGATTGGAAATCTTAGGTTGTTATGGTAAGTTGCAATTATCGGACTAATACTTCTGTAATTACAAAATAATTCTTTCTTAACCGATTATGTACTGACGCTACTTATAAGTACCACTTATAAAGGTTGTTTCACGTTTCACGTTTCATTGCTCGATTCGGCGAAAACGGGAAACGGTGAAATTTTTTTATTGCCATGTTTTTGTTTTATCACATTAAAGTCTACAAAGGTGAAGTAAATTCTTCCTAAAACTTTAACTTTAGTTATTCTGGGCCAACTCGTGATGCCCCAATGGTACTTATTAGTACCACTTAAAAGGCCGTTGTTTTACTTTTCATTGTTCTTGAAAGAGAAAATAGATGTTAGTGGGGCTTTTTTAATGCAGTATGTGGTTTCAACATATTATGGACCAAAAAGGTAACACATATTCATTCAACAAAATGCCATTTTAGTCAGTGTAATTTAGAAATTATAAATAAAAATGAGGAAAAAAGAAATTCGGAACATAAAGTATATTTTATGTCCCAACTATTTTTTACTCTTTTATATTCCAATTAATTGCAATAGATATCATTAAAACTTTCAAAGAGAAATAATTAAAATTTAATTCGGAGCATAAAGGGTTAAATATGTTTCGAATAATAACTGTTATATTTATATTTTAAAGTTAATGCATTTCAATGAATACTTAATGTATACCCTTTATTTATAGAGCGCTACGAAGAATTGGTAAAGGATAAGTTCCATTCAACTGAAAAACCAATGATGTTAGGTATGCATTTCAACTGTTTTCTAGTACGCTCTTAAAACGATATTTTTAAAACTGAGTAAAAAATATTCAAATCTGAGTATATCACATAGTAAAAATGGCACAAAATAATATTACTCAAGTTTGAAACTACTCATTTCAGAAACCATGCATATTCTAAAGAATGAAACACTGGTGCCTGTTTCTAAGCATTTCCATGCTCTAAAAATGAGTTGAAATTGATCTTATGTGCTTATTTTTGTATATTTCTTTGTTTCAAAATTTAGTATGTCTTCGATTGATTTAAAAATTGAGTTTCGTAATTACTTGTGGATTTTTCTACTGTTTTCCAGTACATATGTGATTTATAGGATGATCAGCAGTAAGTTAGTTATGAACCCCCACCCTCCAGAAAAGACTCTATCTTGATTCCACTAGGATAACCATTAGGCCAACTAACCTGGTGAAACTTACTAAATTTAACGGATGAAAAGTAATTTTGTTTGAACTGAGTATGTCTGGTATTTTAGAATCCAAATCATTGGGTTGTCATATTTGAAACAAAATGTTTCATTTCAAAACTAAAATATAGATTTACTCATATTTGAAAGTGTCATTTTTCTCAGCGTATGTTTTTCTTTAAAAAAAAAATTGTTTTTTAAAATTATTTTTAGTGAATACGGAATTTTCTTGTGTAATGAAATATTAATATTTTCATTCAGAGACTTGCATTGATCCAATGGGATTCGAGAATCATCAGCTGCCTGACACTCTCATAACGGTATCTTCCTCGGAAAGTCCCGATAGTGATAAATCTAGAATTAGGTAAACATTTCAGAATATATAAATCTACTTTTAAATTTAGTATGTAGATTAAATCGCACCATGAAAAGTAACCTGTCGGACAAATATGACTTTTCAAGTTATAAATGCTAAAATATTCAAAATTTAAATATCTAGCGATAAGAGCAAATCCTAAATCCATTGGTAGAATGATTGGAATGCAGTTAGCAACTCCTTGTTTTTCTATAATGAAAAGCAATGGGGAAAATAAACTTCAGGTGATTTTTCTATAAAACTGCTTTTTTGACGATGGGTCCTTTTCCGCGCATGGTGTGGTATTTTCATGTAGATTATTGTTTTTATGACGATTATATGGGTTATAGTATTAATTTTTTTCACAATTTTTAATTTTAAATTATATCATCAACCTTAACTTCGGTATATAATTTTATCTAGATTAAATACCCCATCCAATGATCAAGGTACCGGAGGATGGATACCGGCAATGTCGGACTACAAACCGATAGTTATCATTGACTTTTATGAAGAAAGGAATTTGACCGGAATTATAACTCAGGGTAAATGTCATCCTTCAACTTCTCATACTTATACTAAAACTGTAATTCTTTTGTTTGACTTATGAACTAATATGCATAAAACCTAGAAATTCTAGGAGACTAGAGAATGCAAGAAAAAATCTCAGCAGTTGAAATTGCTCACTATAAGTTTACGAAAAATGTCAAACTTAAAAAATGTAGAGTTTATCTACAATTGGGAATTTTATTTAAAGTTTCAAAACTGAATTAGGTCTTTATTTGTTTCAAACAAATTCTACAATTAATTCGACATATCATTTTCTCATTGTAATCAAAAAGTGTCCGTATTGTTCCCAATATTAATTTTTGTTTGACTTTCTATTAATTAGTACTCTTAAATAATCAAATTTATTTTACAAGGTTGGATTGCTTGGGATATGCATTTTGAAGAATATTTAACATATTTTATAAGTTATTGATATGATAATAAATTAAAAGCATAAAAAGCATTGAGTCATTGATTAATGTATTCTATACATTTAAGTTTTATTATTATTTTGTACCGTTTTGCATGTTTTGTGATTTAGGTCTTGAAGATATGGACAAATGGGTTATGAGCTATTATGTACTTTACAGTCTCGATAACATCACATATGAAAAAGCATACGACAAAGAAACTGGAAACATGGTAGGATACATTTCAAAGCTTTTAACGTAAATACTTTTAAGTATAAGGATAACCACTTTAGTTCGATATTTTAGTCCAACATTTTAGTTCCCATTACACCAATGTTCTTATTTTCCATCTTTTTTATCCATGTTCATGCTTCTTTTCTATCTTTGTTCATAAAAAAGTTTAAATAAAGTTAATTATGATGTTAGCAAAACTGATTAAATCAGAAAAAACATAGCGATGCTATGATTACTTATAAAATGGCAGTTTTTTGCTTTTTTTTAATCAAAAGCGACCTAAAAAATTAAGCTCATCAATAATAAAAAGTTTTTCCAAGCTGATTTTATGGTAATAATTAATTTGATATTGCGTATTATATACGCACTTTATCCAAAATTGTTACTATTCTAATTTGCAAAATGTGGTTATATTTTTTTTTCTCTTTCTATTAACCTCAATGTAAACTCCCTTCAAATATCGAAGTACAAACCGTGATTTATGTTAATAATTTATCTACTCACAAAATTAAGTATCATTATTCTTAAGTAATATTAAGCGAATAAAGTTTCGAAATATTTTTTCATTTTTTTAGGTTTTTGCTGGAAACTTTGACAGGAATACTCCAGTGTTAAGATTGTTCAGTTACCTGATACAGACTCGCTTCTTGAAAGTGGTTATAGTTGATTATCACACAGGACCAGCTTTACGAATGGAAGTCATCGGTTGTTTTATTCCCTATGGTAAGATTGTTTAAAACATACCCAACATTGTCACAAAATTGAATGTGTTAAATTTAAATTTATTACTTCTAAATATAAAGAAAAAATTTCAAAAGTATTTACAATATAGATATATCGTAGGCACTTTTTTAAATTTTTTAATAGTAAACAAGCAAATTAAAAAAAAGATTTAGCTTATCTCTTAGTTAAATTGACAATCCCTAAACAAGTTCGTATAAGTGTGATCAACAATAATAACTACACTTAAAAATCATCGCAATAATGTTCTAAATATAGAATCTCTGCATATTTGCATGATATTTATTGTTTTAATGAAAACAAATTTGTGGGTTTTTTTAGCTGAAGTAACACCACCTGTCCCTCTTTTAATAACTACACTTAAAAATCATCGCAATAATGTTCTAAATATAGAATCTCTGCATATTTGCATGATATTTATTGTTTTAATGAAAACAAATTTGTGGGTTTTTTTAGCTGAAGTAACACCACCTGTCCCTCTTTTAATAACTACACTTAAAAATCATCGCAATAATGTTCTAAATATAGAATCTCTGCATATTTGCATGATATTTATTGTTTTAATGAAAACAAATTTGTGGTTTTTTTTTAGCTGAAGTAACACCACCTGTCCCTCTTTTAATAACAACAACAGGTAATTCATACTAGAAACTTTCTGATATACTGTATATTTTACTATCAGACGTCACATTTAGTTAAGTTTCAATAAATAGGATATTGTTTGAATTATGTTTAGGTGGATGCAAAAAACTTTAATTCCGTGCTTAAACATGAACATTTTTTATTCATTTATGTACTTCTTGTAAAATATATAAAAAAGACTTTTTAAAATACCAAAACAAAGTTTGCTTTTAGTTATTTGTTTGCATTTATGAATCACCTGGCATATTAATTTCTAGCTTGCGGAAGGTTAATGGTAAGGACATTACTTTAGTCGAATTTTTTGCAAGGATTTACTTCTTGGGGTGTTTAGCGATTTGCACAGATTAAAATATGAGGTTTAAATACTTTACTTTTTAACTAAAGCGGAATTATGCTTAATTTCGAAATGCTCTTCTCCAAAGCTTCCCAAATAGCTTTTATTGCAATTGAATTCTAAAAAATGAGCATGATTATATCCCAAAGGAATTACAAGTTATACTTAACAGAAATGCAATGACAAACCAAACTACAAATAGACCCATTTTTACAGAGTTCTGCGTCAAAACCGGGCCTTGGATCAGCCTGTCAGACCCAGCTTCTCAAGATTACGGTGACATTGAGCCCATAGGAGAGATCATATCGGCTTCTGGGGCCTGCTCCAACCCATACGAGATACAGTGCAGATCGGCAATAACTGGCAAAGACTACACCGAGACTGGACAGTCGCTGTTATGCGATCTGGAGCATGGCTTGAAATGCCTCAATCGAGAGCAGTCGTCGTATATGTGTTATAACTATGAAGTGAGGATCAAGTGCTGGACTTGTGGTGAGTTGTTGTCTTGCGAAATACAAAAATGGGTCTTACAGGGGTTTAAATATTTTTTTTAATTCAGAATGCTTAAGATAAGTGCAACACCATTAGCTTGAATTATTATTTCCTGTTGATTACCGTTATCTTCAATTACCAGTTATAAGCACCTGTTAAAACAATGTGGTTATAAACTTAATTATTTCGAATTGCATGCAAAAGAGTAAAGACAATAAGCTGAACAGCTTTTAAATGTTCGGATTGTTTTCAAATTCGATTGCGAAGAGTAAAAACAATAAGCTGGACGGCTTTAAAATTTTAAATTGTTTTACTAATTATAACTTTTTACTTTCGTCCTATTGCCCCTGGATAAATGCACTGTTTTTTGTCCAGTTTCCTATATCCTTCTATGCTTCAAATTATAAGTATTTTAACATTTAAGAAGTTTCCAAATAATCCCATAACAAAAGGTTACGCTCAGAATCAACTTCACATTGTAACTATTCTTCCTTAAAAACCTTAACAAAAGAAATATTATCTGATTTCTCATTGATAGGAATTGAAACAACAACTGCACCTTTGCCACTGGAGCTCTGTCCTGAAGTCCCCCCTTCTATGAAGGAGACATGTCCTATGACGTGTCCAGTGGATTACGTTTGTGACGGATACAACTGTGTACCTAGAATAGACTGTCCATGTTTCAAAGAAGAGAAACGAGTACAAGTAAGTTATGACAATTCAGTAAAAAAACTGTATGTAAATATCTGGTACTTTTCCATTTCGCAAAAAATGTACAACCAACGTTAAACGGAATATTTCTAATGGTAACCTTTAAATGTGTATACTGTGTTTTGTCGCCAGAAATTACAATTGTTGCCAAAGATTCCGTTTTTTTTTAGATTTGTGGCCGCGAAATGGAAAAAAGTATATTAAATATTTTTATTGGAGATATTGGTGTAAAGAAGGAGATTAACTCACAGTTTGGTTTTAGTACTAACACTTCAAATTATAAAATTATGAAGAGTAAGGTGGAAAATTTTATTTAAAAAAATACTTTTTATACAGTAAAGATGTAATAGTTTAATATTTTGAAGACCTTTTTTTAAATTGGAAATACAGCTATCTATATTTTATTTGCATTTATTTAATAATTATTTTTTATTTATAGCCTTCTAATATCATTGTGACATCGGACTGTAAAAGATGTGAGTGCATTTTAGGTGGATATTCAAACTGCAAAACAATTGAGTGTCCAGTTTGCTTACCGGTAAGTTGTTATTGGAAAAATATTTAAATTCTTTAAATATAAGCTTTGGTCATTACGAAAAAGTAACTTCAATTTTTTTAAAGTTGAAATATTAAAAATGAATGAAGTTGCGAATTTCTTATGAAGCACATTAAGATAGTTTTATCGCATTTTATAGATATTTTTCATGCTGTAAATGATGGCGTTCTTTCCGTTTAATTTTAAATTATATTTAATATCATACTCAAATTACTTTTAAAATACTCGGTAATGTATTTTAAAATCGTAATTTGTTAGTTTTCAAATTGTCAACCCACCCTTCAGCTATTGTGTCCAATTTTATTTTAGATAGTATTTCATTCTCAAAGTTGTAAACATTAAATTCGTAGTTTCTCAAAATGACTACAAGCTCACAAAATAATGCGTAATTCAATTTTATCGATCCCTTAACAACTAACGCTCATTTTAACTTTATTTTAACAAATACACACAACATTTCACAAACTATACTTTTCAACATATTTCCTCTTCATACCAGGGTCAGAAATCGCAGATGAACGAGCACTGTGAATGCCAGTGCACAGGATGTGCCGATGGAACACTTTTGTGTCCTTCCAGCGGAGAATGCGTCAGTGAGGACAAGTGGTGTGATGGAATAGTCGACTGTCCCAATGACGAAGTGGGATGCCCAACAAGTGAGATTATATTTTACATAGATTAGTTGTTATAGCGAAGGATAAGGGGCAATATTAGAAAAATCGTCAATTTGCGTCCCTACCAATTTTTAAATATTATTTTTTTTTAAAGTATCTTAAACTATTTTTCTTGCTTAGTGACGAATTTTTTTGTTTTAAATCCCAATAATTTCATCTCAGTTTGTGTTCAATTCTTGTTGGGAAAGGGTTTGAAGCTTTCCAAGTTCAGATCGTTATCGTCAATTTTCGTCCCGACCGATTTTTAAATATTATTTTTTAAAAACAGCTTCTTAAACTATTTTCTGGCTTAGTGAAGAATTTTTTGCTTTAAATTCTAATAAATTCATCACATTTTGAGTTCGTTTCTTATTGGGATAGGTTTTGAAGTTTTCAAAAGTCAGATTGGTAACGTGTCACAACTAGCTGTGCTTTTTTAAACAAATATCTTATCCGTTTTATAGTGTAATATCAAATATACTTTAGAATGAAAACTACTTTATGTAATGTCTTTTATTAATATTATGCCTAGCTTTTATAAAAATTTACCCGAAATACGTAAAAAGACACAAATTATGCATGCCACAAGTTTACATGTCAGATCGGTAACATCACCGTTTTTTAAATCATCGACAGAAGTTCTTTTATCAATTGAACTGCTATGATCCCAAAAGACCTTGTTTTTGCTAATGTTGAGGATTTAAAAAAAACGTACATGGTGTTACCTTTTTAACTTATTTGCTGCTTGTGAAACTAAAATGGAACATTTATTTAGCCGTCAAAGCTACAACCACTACAGTTGCCCCAACTACCACAGAAATACCGATTTATTGCTCTACAGATTATGGATCAGGTGAGTATATTTTAATTTCTGTTGGTGTTTCATTTTTACGAGTTTCCTCCTAAAATGTAAAGGAAAATTAACATAAAAATATATTAAAGGTATTTTAATGATCTCTATGAATTGCCTTATAAAATCAAAAACAACAAATTACACTTCGTATTCTGTACATTTACTAGCCAAAATATTAAAGATAGTGGGTTTTTAAACCTCTGATTAGAAAACTGTTTACATTTTAAGTTTTAATTGACTTAATTAACAACTGAAAGTCTCCAAAGTGTTCCAAGTTGTTTTATTATTAACTGTTTCAGTATTTTTGATTCTTTAACTTTAAGAAAGTCTTTAAAAAGAGTGCAACTTCCATTTGCTTCTTTACAGAAACTGATACATGTGAAATAAATGCGAACTTATTCGAAACATTTGATGGTTTGACATACCAATACGACATTTGCGATCATGTCTTGATGAGGGAACGGACAGCTCATATGTATTCAGTCACAGGTAAGAAAAAAAATTTATGTATAAAACTTCTTTTTTTATCTTTTTATAGCTTATAATTCGACTTCGAATACTTTGTATGTTTAAAGTAATTTTCTTCAGAATATGCTTTCTTAGTTTCTTTCATTTGAAATATTAGTCTCTTGAAATTATAAAAGTAAAATTAAAGTTTGGAAAATGTATTATATTGAAAATTTTATATCATAACTCGAAACGTATTATAATGAAAGTGAATCGAAAATTTTATAGCATAACTCAATGATAAGTACGCAGTAGCATTTTAATAAAACATGTTAGATATAAAGGAGAGTGTATACTTAAGCAGAATACTTTTTATCTTGGATATGTAGAATATATTTAAAGAATATGTAATTCTGTTCATGATGCAAACGTTGTAATGCATATTGCACAGACACTCTGGAATTTTGAAGATTTTTTTTATAATTTAAATAAAAAAACGTTGTCAATGCAAAACATTTTATTGAGCTGAATCTAAACTTCTCAACCCATTCTTTTCAAAACAGTTCACAAATCATGTCCACCTGATTCTCCCCACTCATGCCAAAGATACCTCGTGGTTGAACAAGATGGCGTCGTGCTCAAAATTGGACCAGGAATGGAAGATATCACGGTACAGGACAACAGGGTGTCTTCAGACAACCTCTGGATAGTGTCTCAGCGATTTAAGGACTTCGAGCTGAGGAAGAAGGGCAACGCCATCGTCTTCAGGTCGAAGAAGTACCACTTTGACGTGATCTGGGATAGCGTCCAAGACGTCAAAATTGTGGTAAGTTGAGAAATACAATAAAAAAGAGAATTGAGGTTACCATTTTTTGTAACATTCTTCAACTGATTCACACAAAAATTAAGTTAACTTTTATTTAAAAGATTTAAAATATTGTTTTTTGTGTGGCAGAGACTTTAAATTTGGGGTGACTGCTTTCATAGATGGTTTTTAAACGGTTACTTGTAGTAGGTGTTGTTTTTTTATTGCTTTTGCATATTACCTTTATTTGTTCCAGTTTGCAACTTGTTATTCACCCATTATGAATAATGGTTTTTTTATGCTTAAATTTTCTCATTTTAAACAGTTACTTATTCTCAATGAAATTTTAAGTATTTGAAACAATAAACGAGAAAATTTTAAGCGCGGTTACTATGAAATCTACTATTACAATGATAAATGTGCATAAATAAAAGAATATTATGTTTTGATTTATTTTCACTGAATTGTTATATATATATTTTTTTTACACTTTTAAGAATCTCAATAATTTATTCTTGGAATTAATTATAAACAATGTCATGGCAGCTATCCAGATGTCTCACTAACCAAGTCCTGGGCTTATGCGGGCTATACAACAAAGACCCATCCGACGATCGTACAACGCATGAAGGCAAATTGGCTTCCAACAACGAAGAGTTCGGTAACAGCTGGAGCATTGGCCCACCTGAGCGATGTGAGGCCACAACTTGCCCTGAAGATGTCATGAAGAGAGCCATTGTGACATGCCAAGTGCTGCAGTAAGTAGATATTTTTGAAAGTCATCTACATTACTGAATCGCGCAATTTAAGTACATGCCTCCCATTATATGCTTTGGTTGTGAAATGGTTTGAGACTGCGAAAAACTAAAAGCTTTTTTTTTCCCTCCTAATATTTACTGTTAGCAGTTTGTTGGTTTCGTGTGCTCTTCACTGTTAAAAATTTGGTGCAAGGTTTCACCATGATATTGGTTGGTTTCACCATGATATTGGTTCCTAGTAGCTGCAACGGCTGAATGGTGAAATGTTTCACCTTTTTTTCGGTGTTTGGTTGAACCATTTTTCTGGATTTGGAAACAAAAACCTGAGAAATGGTTCAACCGAATACCAAAAATACGGTGAAACGTTTCACCATTCAGCCGTTGCATCTACAAGGAACCAATATCATGGTGAAACCAAGCACAAAATTTTTAACAGTGTTGTTGAGGTATTAAGTAAGTTAATTTGGCTTCCGCCAAGTCTTCCAATTCTATCAACTTAAAAAAAAATTGCGCCCGCGTTTAATTTCATTTTTTTCCCTTCAGCTTCTGGGACCATGTATCATGATCAAAAGTGGTATGTTTTAAACCTATCCAACGATGAACATGGTGTTCTATTATCCTTTTTTGGCCAGTGTACATTCACCGCAATTGTCCTTTTCAAAATGTTTGTTTTGATAAAATATCGCATTTTTCGAAATAACCTTTTTGGAAATTTAATTATGTTTAACTTGTGCCACGCAACTCAGTTTTTCCAGAAAATTTTAAGAGAATTAATAATCTGTAGAACTCTTTTCTCCTTGCCTATACTTCCCTTGTAAAAAAAACCACTAATCAGGCGTAATATTCCAAAACCTGAAATTTCGTTTAAAATGCACTCATTTTCGTAATTTTTTTAATTGAATCTATTTATTAAAAACTCATTTTATTTTCATATACTACTTTGAGAATAAGCTTTTTGTTATTTTAAAACAAAGCCTCTTTTTAAATGTCCTGGGAAATATACGCTATCTGTAAAACTTGAGTTAAACATTACTTTTATCGCTTAAATTCAGGATCATCGGAAATCGAGAAGAAATTGTTAAATTGATTTTTACTAGAATTGCTAACAGTTCAGATTTCGTATCAACAGGTACATTAAGCCTAATACTACGTGTATTGCCCTTATGACATATAAACCTAGATAGTGAAAGTTCTGTAAATGCAATTTTAATTACACCGGAAAATTCGGTATATCTATGATATAATGGCAGGTCTGTTCATTGGCGACTTCTGGTGAACTTGAAAATTCAAAGTAGGGTTGCTATACCTATCGAATTGTATAAAATATGAAGTACATATAATGCTTACCTCATTTGGGCATTTTCGTTGTTTAGCAACGTAACGCAAATTTAAAAATCGGGACTGGTCATTATATCACAGCCGATCCCATAATTTTCTATAACTGTAATTTCTTATTATTAATTCCAGAGATGAGCCCTTCAGTTCTTGTTCCGGTTCCTTGAAAATGGAGAGCCGCGTAGAATCGTGCATTGTGTTCATGTGCGAGTGCCTCCAGCGCTCACTTTTAGATGCCAGAAAGCGATCAGACACCTTCAATGACATCTATGACACCGGAGAGTGCAAGTGTCTTGCTTACGAAAGTTTCGTCGAAGCCTGCGAAGCGGTGAAGCCAGAACCGGTGCCTGAGTGGCGAATACAATATGATTGCAGTAGGGTTTGGTTTTTGTATTTTTGATTTTATTTTGTGCATTATCTACACTATTATTGGTTGTCTGTTTGAAATCATTCTCCATCTGAACGTACGATCACAAAACGTAGAGCTGTGAGAACGGTGTAAAAATACGCAGAATGAAAGAAGAAAGTGCACATTCTGAATTTTCATTAGGTTCTATGGGAAAGCTTATACTTGATTTACGATTCAACAATATTAAGATTACCGGGTATATAAAGGAATATTTAATTAATTTAGACCTCATCAACATAAAAAGTTTTCGATACCTTGGTTTAAGGTTATTGTAATTCGAATAGTATGGATTAGACAATGAATGATTCAATTTACTTTTTTTTCAGATTTTTAAAAATATTTTTATAAAAATTTAATTGTATACAATTTTAGGTTTAACTGTGAGATGCGAAATTGTAAACCCTTATTTGCACTTAATATCGAAGGATATCTTTTTAATCATGTGCTAATCCCACTCTTCGTTCCAGCTCCTGAATGTCCCCCCGGCATGGAATGGCAAGACTGCGGTCCGGGATGCGAACTAACTTGTGACAACTACCACGACCGAGAGGCCATCTGCAACGGCTCAGGTTGCACGGCTGGGTGCTACTGTCCAGCCGGACTCGTCAGACACCACGACCGGTGTGTCAAGCCGAAGATGTGTCAGGACTGTAAGTTTTATCTTGTTTGTGCTTAAAAAAGTAGTCTGAATGCATTTGTTTTCTAGATCAGCTTTATTTATTCGTTGGTTTTAGTTCGCAATAAAAATTACTTATTCATTGGTTTTTCTAGTTCAACTAAGATATCTATTTAACTCTCTGATTGATAAGTGAATTGGCTGAAGTGTAAGCGTGTTTTCACTGCATCAGATAAAAAGTAAATTTTTTGCCGAAAATTTAGTTTCTTAAAATTATATTTATGTTGCAAATTATTATAAATGACTCTTCCATACTTTAAATATTAAAATTTTGTAAAATCATAAAATTTATTAATTTTTAAAATTGGTTAATTTCCTTATAAATTTTGATGCATTTGTTAAAAATAATTTTAAAGACAAATATAAACATTTGTTTAAATATAATTTTTAAAAGTTAAATAAATTAAATTTTCAGTTAAAATTTTAATCCCAAGCAGCAAAAACAAGTTTACACTTTAATTAATTTATTCAAACTTTATTTGCTGTCCCTCAGAGGGTTTTAAACCAATCTTTTATAAATTGTATTGCATTTGTTTAATCATGCTTTGCTATTGCTTTATAAGCGTACGGTAGACTCTTAGATATACTTATACAATACTTATAATTCTTATTTTAATCATGATTTTCCTATCGCGTTATAAGCGTACGGTAGACTCTTAGATATACTTATACAATACTTATAATTCTTATTTTAATCATGATTTTCCTATTGCGTTATAAGCGTACGGTAGACTCTTAGATATACTTATAGAATACTTATAATTCTTATTTTATTCATTTAGTAAACTTCAAACAATTAACTTTTTATTAGACGTTTATAATAAAACATATTTGACACTTTTTAACATAATTTTTATTTATTAAAATACTTTTTTATTTTCCCCTAAATAGCCTTTGGTGTATTTATACGCTTTACGAGTTGGTTTTCTGTAAAACCTGTTTTACCTTGTCTATACATATAGTGCTAAAAAGCCACCTCACAGGCGTAATATTTAAAATCTCGTAATCTATTTCATTTCTACAACATTTTCGCAATAAAACTTTTATGTCTCTTTTTAGGCGTCTGTCGTGGACATGGGGATCCAAATTACATCACATTCGATGGTAGATATTACGCTTTTCAAGGAAATTGCACTTACGTTTTGGCTCAACATCTTACTGCTGAAGACGAAAATATGAACTTTAAGATATTAGCAACGAATGTAGAGTGTCCAGAAGAACCACATACGTCCTGCACTGATGGACTGCAAATATTTTGGAATGGACATATAATAGAAAAATTCAAAAATAAACCGGTAATTGGCCGTTTATTTTGTAAAATAATACCAATATATTTATTATATTTTAGTTTAATTGCAATTGTCTAATGAGGAGTTAGAAGCAGAATGAAACAAACAATGCCCACATTTTCACTTATTAACAACCATATTTCATTAGCACTTTAAGAAATTGTCGACTTAAGCATTATCAACTTAATACTTATCGACCTAATACTTATCGAAGTAATGACTTATTACTAAAAAGAAATTAGATTATATATTTGCTCGAAAATGGGCTCCCTAACACGCGTTACAAGTAGTCTAAAGCATTTTATATACTTCGTAGTAGGAAACTACCCTAAAATACGTAGGTAATTTTTAAATACATACTTCAACATTTAACAATTATTATTATTGTAAAATATGCAGCTGTTTTACGAAGTAACTTTTCACTATTCAAATTCTTTTCCTACGAAATGGAGAAAAACGTCCACAAATTAAGCAAAGGTAACTGGTCAGTTTTGCTTCTATTCCTTCCCCCTGCTCAATTTGTAAATGTCCCCTAATTTATTTCGTCTTTTAGAGAAGAAAAATTTTAATAGTGGGATATGACTTAGCAAAATAGCTTTTTTGTGTTCGACAAATTTTTTGGTTTGAGATTATCGCTAATATATAAGTTGCACAAAATTGTTTAAGATAAAATCCTTCAAAAAATATTAAGAATACTGTGCGCATACGCATAAAATGAGAAATTAATAGTAATACTCATAACTCATTTACAAAAAATTTTATTGTATGAAATATAATAACTTAATTAAAATTTTGTTCATTTGTTCATTTTAATCAGAAAATGAAGATTTCATAAACAATATAAACTACAAAAATGGACTGTTGTTTTCTTTAAATGCTCATATCTTTTAAAATATTCGATAGAAATGTTACTTCTTTTACATAATTTTAATTTTTGTTTATGTAAATATTTATTTTAAAGGACAATATTTTAATGGATTGTAAGATCAGGGTGCTACAAAAGTTTTTTTTCTTTTGAACGATTCTGCGTACCATATAATTACATTATAAAATATATTTTTGCGCAAAATTGTGTTCTTTAACACCTGTTACAAGTCGTCAAAAGGATTTTACATATTTCGTAGTAGTTAATGAGAAATGTGAAAAATTTTAAAAAAATTGCAAGGTGCAGTTTCAGTAATTTTTTCCGACTCCTGTATTTCATATGCTACAAATATTAAAAAACTTATTCAATCTTTTTAGGTGTATTTCGATGGAGAAGCTCTAACGAAAAATGACTCTCCTCTTCAAAAGAACGGAATAAGTATAACTTTTGTTCCTGGTAAAAGCACCATCGTTCATATCAAGAGCATAAACTTAGCTGTTCGTTATTTCGACCAAATGTACGGATTCAATATAGAACTTCCAGCATTTTACTACTACAATAAGACAGAAGGATTGTGTGGTAAGAACTATTTCCTTTTATAATTGTTCTATAAAAAATTAGCAACTTTTTTTAATAAAGATGTATCGTTTGTAAGAACAGACAAATCTATCCATTTTATCTATGAACTTAGAAATTTACCGATTTAAAGACTCTACATATTTTTAAATCTTCATCAAGCATTGTAGACTTATATCAAGCGTAATAGCTTTTTCATCGAATATATAGTCCCTTTTATTGACCCAAAACAACAAATGTGATGACCTACTCATAAAATTTTACATTTTGGAAATCTTTTTATAGGTTCAGTAAATTAGCTAAAGAATGAGAATGCCTTTCCATTCATAATCGTATCTGTATCTGTTTTATATCTGTTGAACATAATCCTATCTGTATTTCCAAACTAAAACTTGGCGAAGAATTTAAGCATCTGGTTCTTTTTATTTCCTCTTTATAAGGAATGTTAGCCTGACGTTGACCTCTGTAACTTTCCCAAATACATCTGATGATTATCTACCAACAAATGTTGCGTTGACTCAAACTGCAAATGAAATTTTGGAAGAATTTTGAACAGTGATTAAGCAACCCTTATTTTTTTTAAACAAATAGCCATGAAATATTTTACATTTATGACTGCCATAAAGGATTTTGTCAGTGTAATTTTCTAACAAGAACCCAATTTTTGTTTGCAGGCGTGTGCAACTTCATTCAGTCCGACGACCTCTACCACAAAGACGGATACGTCACCGAAGACATCGAGGATTTCGCCTACAGCTGGCTTGTCGCTCCCGATCGACGAGATCAGTGTCATATGCCCCGAGTGATCGCCCCCGAGCCACCACCAGGCATATGCAACTTCACCATCAGTCCTTGTGAAACTTTCCTGGATCCAACGCTGTATTCGGAATCGTGCCAAAACGATGTGACTTACTCACACAAACCAGAAGCGTCCATGTGCAGATCGAAGTTCCAGTATGCGCAGCAATGTTGTGAAAGAGGAATTTCTTTGGTGGATTGGCTCAAAGTTAGTGGATGTGGTAAGTAAACTCAATTCTACACTGTAAAAAAATGTAAATTTATGTGACATCAACCCGTTTAATAATGTAGTCAAAATCATTTTTAGCGATAAGACGGGCGAACCATATTTCACAGCATATTGAAAGAGATATAGATATTTTCACAGCATTTATCGCAATTATTTGTTTTAGACAACATACTTACGATACATTCCGATAAAGAAGAAAATTAGCATTTTAGCCCGAATCTGATTGGCTAGTAAAGGTCACGAGTATACGAGATTCATTCTCGCCGATCGCTCCCCCAGAATGTAGAAACTATACATTTAAATATATAGAGATTAAGACCAAATAGCCTAGTTGTCAGGACATCCACCACTCACAAGAAGGTTCCGGATTCTAAACGCTTACATCCTGTAAACACACAACACACCTGTACAAAGTTGTGCTGGAAAAAAAACCTACTCAAGGGGTACAATAATATTTTATGGTCACTGGTCGAAATTATGGGCGTAGTTTACAGGCAAAAACTATGTCCGTTATGAAAAAAGTTATGCTTAAACTAAAATCTAATCTCTTAATTATAGTAATAAAATGCTATTAGAGAACTCCATTTCCATCAAAACTTCCAAATAAACAAATAAAAAATCTATCATTCCAGAATATGCTTGTCCTTCTGGCATGTACTTCGCCTGCACCCCCGCCTGCCCCAAAACCTGCGAAAACTATCGGGACTACAGACCAAGCGACTGCGACTTAATGCCGCTGTACACCTGCAGCTGCCCTGCAGGAAAGGTCCTGCAACTAGGCTCCTGTGTGGACGAGAAGACCTGCGAGACTTGTGACGAATTTGGACACATCATAGGAGATGTCTGGAATATCTCGCCATGTGAGGTTTGTGAGTGTGCGAAGGACTTGGTGACAAAGTGTACAGTGACGCAGTGTCCTTTGCCGCCATTGTGCGGAGAGTTCGAGAAATTGCAGAAGGTGGAAGGAAATGCCAGTGCTTGTTGTGAGGTCTACCAGTGCGGTAAGTTTAATAATTTGTTTGTTAATATTGTATTCTTTTAATTAAAAAATGTAAATCCCAGATTGTGTGAAAATGTATTCATTTAGTTATGTGGATATGTTCTTTAGTTGAAATTCCTGCTGAGTTGAGATGCCCAGAAGCGAAGTTAAAGAACTGTGCTAAAGGAGAAGCTAATGTTATTGCTCACGTTGATAGTTGTCCTGTTTACCACTGTGGTAAGTAATAACTAAACCTTTAACTTTTTACATATTCATTGTATCGTCGTTTTTATGCCTCGAAAAGAATTTTCAAAAAATAGAAAGTGAGTATTGACATGGTCGAGATGTCCGTCTGTCAGTACTCGTTGTCCAGATTCGCTTCCTATCCATTCGATTCCTTCCCATACACCCTAGTTAACAAACTGTAGTTAATTTGCGTTAACGAAACATACTTTTAGTGTTAGAACAATTCACTAAAATTTTATAGTTTATTTTTTAATTAACTTAAAGACCTCATTCAGCGGAAATTTGTTTTAAACTACAATAAACTGTTTCGCTTTGTTCACAGATGGTTGTATTTTCCCTACAAGATCTATTTCTACAAAATTTTCACTTTTTTTCACAAAATATATCTTCTCCACACACAAAAAATACGAATATGAAAAGAAACAAACAAAAATGTATCTAAAATCGTCTTTATATCGACTTCTTTAGATATTTTTTCTTTAAGTTACAGTTGTGCATATTTTAACATGTCCATTTTCTATCCAGAGTGCATGCCAGACTTGTGCCCTCCTCTACTAGAACCTATACTTGAAGAAGGCGAACAATTCGCTGTTGAAATCGAAGGCTGTTGTCCATCCTACAACACCAAGTGCTTCGACGAACTGTGTAGTAAGCCACCAACTTGCAAACCGGGTTTCAGGTTGAGCACTCAGGAAGGAAAATGCTGCCTCAAATACGCATGTATACCTAAAAAGAACGTGTGCGTTTACCAGTATAAGTATGGTGTTGTGAATGGCACTCAAATCTCTCTGGCGCCAGAAGAGTACTATGAAAAGGAATATGAAGTGAGTATTTTTTCCAAGACATCAGGCTCATAGAATTCTTTATGAAAATGGACATTTTCCATGTAAAATACCCATCTTCCATCGTCTTTAAGACAGAGTTACCGCCTTGCTACGAGAGAATAAAAGGTTATTTTAAGAGTAGAGGAGCTGTTTATTTTTCTCTGGACCATGAAAAAAAAATCCAAACTGATTAGATACGATTGTGGAATTAATGTATTTCATATATATGTAGGTGACATTAACTTATTTTGTTGTTCAAGTCCTCTTCAAAAAATAAGTCATTATTTAAACTACTTCATTGAATGCGGAAAATTAAGATTGAACTAACTATTTTTCCATAAACTATTACAAAGAGAAAAAAAAATGTCATACTGATGCTCAGTGGCTTAGTGGCATCGCTTTAAGCTACTATGCACACATATATGAGAGGCTTGAATCACAGATGGGGCAATGTTCACTCAGCCTTTCATCCCTTTTGTGGGTTGAGTAACAAGCTATCTTGGGAACTAAACAAGGCAGTTTTCGCTTCTTTCTGACCAAGTAACGGAATACCTGCTCCATTGGTCTCGTAAGCAAAAATGGGCACAACGGGACTCTATAGGCTATTATTTCTCTTAAGATTTTATGAGGGAAACAAGGTTTGACTGAATAATCTAAACTAAAGTAGATTTCCCCCCACAAATTAGTTACTATCAGAAAGTATTACAGCATTTAAAAAAAAATACTCAAAAATGATGGATTTTAAAATGCAAATTTATATTCCTAAATTCGAATATTTCATAATGTTATGCACTTGATACGTCTGACTAAATTGAATACAAATCTTGTTGAAGTAGTGTTTGTAATTAAAATAAGTTACAGTAAAAAAGATATTGAGGGTGGTTATTATTTCTCCGTGGTTTTAAAGTGGCTATAAAACGATAACCTCTGATCAGAATAATGTAATATTTTGTAAGTCCACTTGTAGCCTAAATAAATTTTTAAGAAAAGATTTGAAATAATGAAACAACTATTACTATATAATTTTATTATTTTTTTGGAAAAAAGTACCAAAGTTCCAGTCTCTTCTGTTACATTTCATATCATTCTGATTTATCAGTTTACAGCCATTTCAAAGCTCAACTTCAAATAGAGTCTTATTTCGGCTGTTTTGGTGTTTCTGTAGAACTTGTTTTTCCTAGCTTATACTAATCGAGTAGAAAAGCCCCTTTCCAGGAGCAATTTTACTCACTTTGCTTAACCCTTTAACTCCCAATGATTCCATTTGGAATCATCAGCTTGCGATTTTTTTTCTCACTAAGTTAAACTTGCACTTATTTCAAATCAATTTTATTTAACTTTCCATAATTTTTTAATAAAATTATATTTTCTTTTTGAATCGTCGGATGGAAAAATCATGTTTCTGAAGCATAAAATAATGTTTGATTTAGTTGAATGAAAATATGAAAAACATGGTAAAATAATATTCATTCTGAAACAATTTTATTAAATAAATTGGCACTTCATGCTTGCATTTTTAAATGCTTAAAAATTGAATTTGAACTATTTTAAACCAATAAAGTTTTGGAAAAATTATATTGTTATAATTTATTCAAACAAGTTATGATTCCAAATATTTTTCCTTAAATTTTAGCTAAAAAAATTTGATTTTTTGTACCATTTCATTCTGGATGCATAATGGACAAATTTTAGATTTTTAGAATAAAAAATAAAAAGTTGGGACTGAAAGGGTTAAACAGCTCGTGAAATATTATGGGTAATTTCTTCACACCTTTTATTTAATAACCATTTTTAGTCTACTTCCATTTTCTAATATTCGGTCGAATAAATATTTTTTAGACTGGATCATCGTGGCAAGATGGTTTATGCCGCAAATGCTCCTGCGTACAAGTTAAAGGCCAGCACGCATTTAGTTGCAGAGAAGAGATATGCCCCACTCCAGATGAATTTCCTGATGCAGAGGTACGTTGCGCAACTCAGAGCCAGAGGTGTATAATATCTTCAAAGGGTGGTTCAAAATTATGAGAACCTTTGTCCATATCCCTCGTTTACCTCTAGGGTGACTTTAATTTAACCAAAGCAAAAATCTAAATCAATTATTATGTTGGTTTCCATAAGATATACCCAGTAGCTCTGAGGTTTAGGTATGTTAAAAATTAGAGCGAGAGTCGAGAATTTCTTTGGTTTTCTTTACATACTTCATATATTATTAAAATATACATTAAATTTAGATGCAATGTAAAAGTTGAATACGAAATATGAAAAAGGGGAATTAAGTCTAGATTTCGTTTGTAATTTTTGTTAGAGCCTTATATTACTAATTTTTTGTAACTTTTGCGAAACAGTAAAATTTTTAACTGAATAATGTTGTGTCTGTCGTATTCGTAGAGTTAAAAAATAATTTGATAAGCTCCTTCGAAATGTTTCTTAAGCAAATTTATCTTTTAAGTATAACTGTTCATTTACTTAACACATTTATATTTTTGTAATGTTTAATTTGAAGAAATATGAACGTGAGATCATACATGTTCCTGGAGTATGTTGTCCAAAATATCGTCGAACGGCTTGCAAAGTAAATGGCGTGCCACATTCGGTAAGTGCAAAATTTGTTTTCTTTAAATACCCAAAAAAAAATTTATTGTACAATGCAACAATGTTTGAAAATTCTTGTATTTCATGATGTTATGTACTTAATACGTCTGACATAGAATACAAACCGTGTTGTAGTAGTTTTTGTAATTAAAATATACGTTATTTTGATTTAGAACAAGATGTTAAAGATGGGGATAACATCTCTGTAGTTTTAAAATGGCTATAAAATGATAGCCTCTGGTCAGAATAATAAAAAATTTGATATGAGCATTTTTTAAACCAAATAAATTTTTTATTGAAAAATTGGAATAATGAAGCAACCATTACTACATAACTTTATTAATTTTTTGAAACAAAGTACCCTTGTTTACAGTTTCTTCTGTTAAATTTTGTATTATTTTGATTTATCATTTTACAGTCATTTCAATATTCATCTTTAATTAGAATTTATCTTCGTCTGCTTTGGGGTTTCTGTAAAACTTGTTTTTCCTAGCTTATAGTAATTGAGTAAAAAAGCCTATTTGATTCCATAGGTTCGATTTTAAAAGAGTTTTTTTTTTGTTAGAAAGATATGACATCAGAAACCTACCTTTCATACTTTTTGTCCCTCTGTCCTTTATAAGAAGGTCGGTTGTGAGAAGTTTCTCTTCCAACCTTTCGATTTTGTTTGTTTTGTTTTAAAGGTATGACATCAAAAGTCTATCTTTTTGACTCGGTGTCCGTCTTTCTGTACGCTTTTCCATCCGTTGTGTTTAACAGTATGTTTTTACATCAGTTCTAACAGTCTGATTTTGAAAAATCCTTTGTTGTTAGAAATATGACATAAAACATCTATCTTATATAACTTGTTTTCGTAGGTCGGTCTATCCGTACTATAGTTTAGTAAGTATTAAAGTAACAGGAAAGTAGAATATTTAAATTCTTCTCATAAAATAAATTATTTTTAAATTATATTATGCTTAGATTTTTTGTAGAGATATTCATTTCTATAATATCTCGATTTTTAATGTTCGTAATAAAAGTACAAAAATTAGTATGTTTCGTAGGTCGGTCTATCCGTACTATAGTTTAGTAAGTATTAAAGTAACAGGAAAGTAGAATATTTAAATTCTTCTCATAAAATAAATTATTTTTAAATTATATTATGCTTAGATTTTTTGTAGAGATATTCATTTCTATAATATCTCGATTTTTAATGTTCGTAAAAAATGCACACAAATTAGTATGTTAATCGGTTTCTGTAGAACTTGCTTTTCCTTGCTTGTTCATTTTGGGCAGGAAAGCCACTTTAAAGGATTCGATCATTTATTTCACTTACACTGTCATTACATAGTGAACAATCTTTACGTTAATACTTTATTCAGACGACCTTTTTACGACTGCTTGACTTTTTTTAATTCAATATTTCTGTATATACAATTGTTATTTTAAAAAATATATAAATAATGAATTGTTAGTACTATATGTCGTTACCTTTCAGATCGATAGTGAATGGCCGTCGCCAAACGGAGATAACTGCAAATCGTACAAATGTGTCATGGAGAAAGGGGAAGCTGCTATCTTGGAAAAGACAACTGTTTGTGATAAAACATGTCCGGATGTAAGTTTTATATTTTCCTATCTGTTTCTTTAAATCGAGAAACAGTACAAATAAAGAATGATGAATTCCAAAATGATCATAGTTTAATACTGCATAACTTTTGATGCAAAATTTTCATTGACTTTCAGTATGCAATTTATATGGAGCCTTCACCTGATTCTAATAAATGCTGTGGAGAGTGCAAGCCTGTAGCATGTGAAGAAAATGGAATCTTGTATGAAGTAAGTCGATTTTAAAAGATTAAAACATTATTTTTTCAATACTCAGAAACACAGTTGGATTAAAACCTTTCAAAGCAAATTTTATTAATAAGTAAAACTTATTTGATTATAGTTATTTAAAAATAGTATGCCTATTAAAGCACACCAATTGGTATTTTTTCACCCTAAAGATTCGTAACATCTGAAATAATTAAACTTAGGGAATGTTTCGAAACACATACAAGTACAGGTGGATCGTAGTCCATTAATAAGAAATTTTGTTTAAACAAAGATGGCATACGCAATTTTAATCAGAAAATGCATAAAATCGAAAGAAATAGTATTTTTAGAAACAAAAAAAGGAAAATTTGCATTGTCAATAGATAAGTTTAAAATGTGACTCTTTTTCTTCGATATACGTATCCCAATGCGATGTGCCATATTTAAGTCTACTCTTCTCAATGTTTAAAGGATATGCTTGATGAATCTCGTATTCGATAATGTGGTATTTCGTTTAAATGCCAATGTATATTTTCCACATAAACACATGCCTATTTGAAGACCCCCAATTTCGTTTTACTAACCTGTAAACCAAATTCTATAGAATCTAAGTCGTTACTGATATGTAGCACAAGTCAGAAACTATATGCAAACTGAACCAACGACACAATGCGATACGTTACATTCCTATTAAAGCTTGTGATTTACGAATTTTAGATCACTCTGTAGCATATGAATTTATTATTACAGGATGGATCAACTTGGATTTCTACAATGAAGCCTTGCTACAAAGCAGAATGTTCTGTGACCTCCAATGGAACTCACATTGTGTACAGAGGAGAGAGTTGTCCAATTATGCCTGAAAACTGCCCATTGGTAAATTGCCAGCATTAATCTCTAATAAGATCGTGTATAAACAATACCTCTAAAATGAAGTAATAAATAAGGAGAGTTAAGAAGTTTTTTCCTTAGTGCTGTTGTATGCTTATCCCAATCCCAATGTAGCAAATATTATACATGCTTAAAATTTCCCCCTGTAGTGTAACTATCTATGGTCGAATTAAATATTACTATTATTTAGACCATTATTTTTTAAATCATCCAAAAATGCTATACATTTAAATTACTGAAAAAATATAGAAATTTTAAAAATTCTTTTGTTTTTTCAGGAAAATGTGAAAACTGATCCTAAGGGATGTTGTTCTTACTGCAAAAGATCAACAGGTAAGAATTATTCTTACACTGCTACAGTTGCGTAAGTTTCATACTTACTACAACAGTTGCATAAATAAATGAATGTTGCCAATTCATAATTTTTGCCTTCTTATGATAGATGGGTGTTCTGCTGTTCAAGTTCCTATTTATGAAAGCCGGGGATTCTTTGGATATGTTGATCAAGTGAAAGGATTCTGTTCCAATGAAGACGCTTTGGAAAATTTGACTAAATGTGCAGGACAGTGTGCAACCGACTCTTTGTATTCAAATTGTAAGATATGTTTAAAATACTATTGTATATAATATTATATTTTAGTTTCCACACTACGTTTATAACGTAAAAAGTGGAAGGTATTATAATCGTTCAGTCCGTCCGTCTGTAACCCCCTTTCATGGCCCAAACTACAAATGCTACGGACAAGTGTGATACGTCAAAAAATTCTGCGCATCGAAATTAGAATACATTAAAAATTTCAGAAAAGAATTCGAATTCGAAGTACTACTTCAATTATTTAAAAAACTGCAAAATTGAATGCTCATTTAAAAAGCATAGGAAGTCATTTTTATTAGAATTAAATCACCACTGTCATTCGCAACAATCGCTCGAGGAACTTTAATTCTTTTAGACAATATTAAATAAAAATAAATTTATTTTTGCGACATCGATCAGTTTGAAATGACGTCAAATATATTTCACTACTAAGATTCTTTGTATGTTTATATGAAATATTTCCATTCTATTTAAAAGCGAGGAATATTACATATTTATTCTTTGAAATATAAATTATTTTTTGCAGACCGGTAAGTAATTATTGAATTTTCGAAATAAAATAAATGAAACTAGCCAAATTTAGCATGTAAATGTGTTTAATATAGAATTAATGCTGTGTTTGGCGCCTTTTTACCTGTTAAACATAACTGTTGTGTGGAAGCGGGTTAAGTGACAGATTCTGTTACAAACCTACTTGCTATATAATTAACCTTTCTCGAAGAAAGAATAATTTTTCTTTCTTTTAAAGTGGTATTGAAGATTTTTTTTGTGAAGAATTTATCTAATCGGGATAGGTAGATAATTTTTTTGACGAGTGATATAGTAGGAAGCTAATAACTTCCCTAAGTTTTCTATATTTTTAAATTTATAATTTTATATCAAAAAAAGTACATTAAATCAATCTATTTCTCTTTAGTGATAGGAGACTTCGAGAGTGTGTGCAACTGTTGTGTACCTATCTCAACTCATAACAGACTAGTTATTCTGGACTGTGCAGATGGCTCTAAAGTAGAAAAAGTGTACCAGCAACCTTCGTCGTGCAAGTGCTCGAACTGTTCCGGCAGAAATGATCGTTCACTAACAGCTATGGATCAAGTGGAGCCCGTGTGAACAACACAAAAATAAAACCTCTAAAATTACTAAATGTATTTTATTACTGTAAAGAATGTTATACTTGTATTACTACTAATAAAAGTTTCTATTGTATTCTTTCGTGTTTGTTCTAGTATAAAACAAGGTCCAAAAACACTTTTTTTTTTACTTGTTAAAGAAATGTGCTTTAAGAATGGTGTCTAAGAATCAAGGCCGATTCAAACCTAGCTATTGGCGAAGAGCCTGATGATTTAGAACCGCTGCGCTGTTAAGTTATGTAAGGTACTGTTCATCATATATAGGGGGGTGCCATGCAATATTCACATACCTCCCTATATCACCTTTCCCTGACACACAAGTCGAGTAAATGGACCAGTAACATATTTCTGTCATTCTATGCGTGAAGGGTAGCAGGCTACATAGCCATAACTCTTCCCTTCTAGGAAGTATCTTGTTATGTAAGGTACTGTGAAATAGCTCGCTTATCATCTGCCCATTGACCGATACTGATCCCTATTTTAGTTTGTGTCGGAGCTAACTAAATTTCAAAATACAAGGAGAATTTCAGAATTTAATTCTTAACCAATACCAATTTAATCAGACTTTTGCATAGACTAACAACAATCATACTCCTTTTAACTATTTTAGAAATAAGTCTAAATTTGGATTCATAAAAAAAAATTATAAAAGAATTTCAAAACATTATTAATTATAAATTTTTTATTTGCATTAGCACATGAAAAATATACATTGCAGTAATAGTTTGCAAGAAATATACATTGCATAATTATGAACGACTTACACATAGTATAAATGAAAAACAGTACAAATAATACACATAAGTATTTACAATAAATAGATTTGTTTATGGTATTAAGTATGGTTAAAAATGTTGAGTACAGTGTAAACATACATCATTAAAAGTTGTTTTATTTTAAAACCTATACTTTTAAAAGTAAAGAGATACTAGTGTTCTTTTTTGCTAGTGTTCTTTTTTAAAGAACATGAGCATCACATCTTTACTTCTAACAGTATTTTAAAGAACTGTTACTTATAAAAAATATATTTTTGCTTTAAAATTTGTTATTATTATTATTTGTTAATTATTTTTCTTCTTTTTTTTAAAAATAGAGTAAATATTAACTAGTGTATTTTTTAAAAAAAAAACAGTTTCAACTGAGTCTATAAAGACAAAAATTCTAGAAATCAAGAATCAATATAGAATCAAAAATTATTTACATGAATTCCTCAATGTGAAAAAGACACTTTCAGAAATGCACCTAGTTAGCACCTAGTTGATGTACAAGTTAAATATAGTGCAGTAACTTTAGGTGTAACTATAATAGTTGGGTAACTATAATTCTATCATAAAAAAATTATATTCACAAAATTATCAGCTGTATAAAAGTAAATATATTCTACTGCATGTATAAGCAATTGAATTCATATATTTTAAGTTATTATATGAATGAACATAAACCCAAACACTGCATGGCAATTAAGTGTTTGGGCATGTGACTTACATGACAAATAAAATGAATTTGTATAAGATGCTTTTAAAAAAATTGCTCACTCTCTGGCATATTTCCTTTTTAAAATACAATCTTGAAAAGTTATATAAAATAAAGTATCAAACACTTGTAAATAACTTTTGATGTTCCTCTATCAATAAAAAATAGACTTTCTAAAAGTTACAATAACCCTTAATCAAAAATATAGTAAATCCAAAAATACCTCCCACACTATATTTACAATATAATGTCTAGTTTCAAAAATAATTATTTCATAAGAAAAAATCAAATGAAATGCTTGAAGATATGAAACATTTTTTAAGTACTAGATGCTTTGTATCATTTAAAAATTGTATTTCTACAACAACTTTCATTAAAAATGATATCCTTTATCTTATACCTTTATATATATTTAAAATAAGTATTTGTTTTGAATACAATTCACAGTCAATGACTATGATCATTTTCTCTCTAAACCAGAATGGCATATAAATAAATTTGATGACAGAACTTTAATGACACTCAAAATTCATCAGAAAATTCACACTCAATCGGATCTGTCTCAGCCTCCTCTACAAGTGAATAACAAGAAATTTCAGACGAATTCATTTCAGTACTGTTAAAAGTTTCCTCACATGTATGAACAAAACACTTTTCTTTCCCATTACTAGAATCGTTTTCAAGTTGTACATTTGCTGCCTTAGTATCAAATACGTTGTCGATTTTGCAGTCAGTCAAAGTACTTTGCATGTCTGGATTGCCGTCAGCATTGGGAAGGGAACTATGGTTTTGATTGCTATAATTTTTATCATCAATGAAACTAAGTGTTTCAGGACAGTTTGGGTTCTTTTCAACAATTACCACTGAACTAGTGTTATTGTCAATTTTTAGGTCATCAAAACTATTCTGGAGGCCTTCATTTGAACTACCAGATACAATAAGACAGTTTGGACTATTTTCAGCATTTGCAAGTGAATTGAAATTTTGTACATTCTCGCACTTGCTGTCGTTCAAATCGCATGGTGCTTCAAGACTGGTTGAAACAAAGTTTCCTGCATCAACAGATTGCATATTATCATTTTCATAACAAATATCTTTTTTCTGAATATCTTTAGGTTGAGCAGAAATGTTTTCAAATGAGACCTTTCTATTCGAATCAATTTTCTGCAGATTATCTTTACGCTCTTCAAGGCATAAACCATCTGATGACTTTATGTTGTCGAATTCTGCAAAGCTTACTGCATTGTCATCATAGCTGGTTTGATTATTGGCTGAATTCCAACTATTATTCTGGATTTCAATAAATACTGGTACATGTGTAAAAGGTATAAATTGACTAGCATTTTGTGCATTATGATCCTCATTCAGCACTTTTGACTGATCATTTAAGTTAATATTCTTAAAAGCTTCACTGTCATTGCTCTCTTTGTTTAGTAAATATTGAGGTGCATCAATATTAACATCAGTGCTTTTGGCCATGAGGGTTTGACTAGTATTTTGCGACTCATCTTCACAATCCAAATTGGACAAAATATTCAAAATTGTCATTTTAAGTTCTCCAGATTTCTCTGGTGTGTCAACATTATTGACATCTACAAAAGGGGACAGACAAGGCATAGCTACCTCTTCATGCTTTGTGCAAGTTTCATCAGGAACCAAGGGTTGCAGTTCTGGCATCTCATCACAACAGAAATCTTTTGATTTTTCAACATCCATATGATTAATGATTTTTGAACTCAGGTCTAAGGCAAAACTTTCATCTGCTCTTGGCAAACTAAAAGCTGCTTCTTGGTCAAGGGTTACAGGTGGGGATAGGCTAGCTCGAACACAAATGCCACTGTCATTGGAAATATTGTTCTTTTCTTGAAATAGAGCATTTGGAAAGGAACTATCAATATTTCTTGAATCTAAACTGCATGGATTTGGGGCAAGTTCAACAAAAGAATAACCTTGTTGTGAATAGTTGTCTTCTGTTTCATTGAAAACCTCAGTTGTGCTTCGTTTCTTTAAAGGAGAGATACTACACCTATATCCCTCTCCTAGTTTTCGTTTATGTGAATGAATTACATCCGTCAAGACGTTAGTTGACAAACTTTGAGTAACGGATATGCCTACATCCAACAAAGATGAATTCTGGAAAGTCATCAAATCTTCTGTGGATGCATTGAAATCCAAAACCCTAACCGCTGATGTTTTGGGAGCTGACGTTCCTCCATGCATAAAACAAATGTAATGACGGTTCAAGGCACCATTTCTGCTTAGGTTCAAAGGTGTCTCACTGTCTTTGTTTGTCACAGCAGGCTCATTCATGATCTTATCATAGGAGTCTTCTAGATAGGGCAGATATACAGAGTCCTGTGATGTAATAGAAGGGCTGACGTAATGTTGGTCGACATGCGAATAAGGTTCTGTGTCGAGGTCAATCCTGCCTGGAAGGTCAACTCTTTTCAGGTCATACAGTGCAGGTGGGAAGTCAGCATCTAAATATCCATAATCGTTAGGATAATTCTTCATATTATTGGGAGACATAAAAACCTCAGCTGTAGATAACGATGCTCCATTGCTATAAACAAAATAAATATGAGTGTAACAAATTCAACTAAGTAAATAATCACATAAAATTACAGCTGCTTTATTTTTTTTAATGAACTGGGATTTATTGCATCTAATTTTAGTACTTAGTGTGTATGCATAACTAGAAATAGGACAGCAGAAAATCAAGTTGTAGTTTTGTTTATTAAAGCTTTGTGAAAAATTTAGGTGTGCCACATGAGCATTGGCGCCGGAACTTATTCTTTAGAGGTATGGCAAGAAATGCCTCTATCTACCCCCTTCACCCTCCTCCCACTTCCTCTAGATACAGTTCCTTAGGCTTTGTTTTGGATATTGTGAATTTATGAGAAAAATTTCGAAGTACAGGGTGTTTCATAAATCCCGGTACTCTTGCTTTGAAAAATCACTGAGCGTTCTGTTCTGAACGTAAAATACCAAGCAATTTTAGAAAAAACGAATTTCTTGGATCAGTCCCCCTGTGTTCAGATAGTGGAAGACGATACCGAAATTTTTCCTGAAACGTGGGACATTAGCCCATTACTGCAGACCCCCAGTAGGGGAATGTGTATACGTGTTATCTTTCTCTGTGTGGTTGTAGGGTAGGATATGTGACAAAAATATTTGCACGCTTAATTCTTTTTGTTGGATTTTTTTCACACGGTCACTTTTGGGTTTGATTCTGTGGAATAAAAAAAAATGCATAACATACTGTGAATAATCTGTGCAAAAGTTAGTATTGCAGCTGCCATACCAATTCCGGCCCCACTGCAAAAGCTGGTATGGCAACTGCCATACCGGTTCCGGCGCCACTGCACATGAGAAAACAATATCAGTGTCAATAACTTTCCTAGATTAAAATTTTAAAACAGTTGAAGTATGGAACTTAAATTTAGAACCAAGATTTAGGACAGATTTTAATTCAGTTAAAGCTTTGTTTTCTTTACACGGTGAACATTTTACTTATTTAATCTACTTAGAAATCAGTTGAAAAATCACAGCATTTGCAGAAAAAATTTTATGCATGTAACAAAGTATGTAATAAACTATCTCTGTTATTAAAGTAAAAAAAAAAGTATCATAACTTTGTAATTTAATTTTTTAATAAATATTTAATTTTAGAACAGAAAGGTCGTTATATTACATAAAAAATATCATGTTTTACATTTGAAATTTGCTTAAAAGAATGTATTCAAAATGTAAAGTATATTTACAAAGGAAACTCTTAGTCCTTAATAATATAGACTAAAATATAATTTTTTTAAATGTCTGTGAAAAATTTATGCCTTCTAATTCATTCATAACTAACATTCTTGTTCTTATTAATTAAATTATTTTTCTTTATACTATTTTGCTAATACATAATTGCAACAGATCCAAATAATAATTAAAGTAAAACATATTACTTAAAAACTTTCAAAAACTTATCACTGCAAAAAATCTATGTTTTGAAAATATCAAAAAAATATATAGAATCTAATTCAAATATATAAATTCATATTACATGTAATTTACACATTTTATTTACTATTTTTTAAGTGCTAAGTAAAAATGAATAAATAATTTTAAAATGCACAAACCTCTCAATACCTGCATCAGAAGATAACGGGCATCTAGATGATAAAAAATCTTCTCTCTTTGGTAGACTTAGAATGAGATTTTGAACCTCTAGGAAGTTCATGGGATCAGACATGAAACTTTTGTGGGTATCGGATGCCAAATGCTAGATAAGGAATAATGTTTGATTATACATAAAAATCACAATACTTTGTATAAAATAAATAATTACATAGCCTAAAAATATAGTTTTAAATATATATAATTTTACAACTTAAAACCTCATGATATAATTCATTAGAGTATACATTTTTATTATTCATCCCGATAATGATTTTATAAATTTTGCTTGTCCCTTCCAAAATAAAACACCAATTATAAAGAAATACCTTTTTTCAGCTTTTGATTTAAGCAAAATTGACAGTAGCCCAAAAGTAAGGGATTTACCCCTTCCGATCTCATATTTAACTATATTTTTTAAACTTTTTTGCCCATCTCTGTGTCATGAATTTGGTAATAACTCTAAACGCATGAAATAATAACAGTGCCAAGAAATCAATTAGCATAAGAGAGTTAACCATCAATTTTATGATTTAGGGGATTTCAAGTCTTTTTAATTACTGTGTACATGTTTTATTTGCTGTGATTATTTTTTTAGATAATATAACATAATCTGTTATTTAGATTATTTACTAGTACTACATAATTATGTCTACAGCTAAATAATGTGAATTGTTAGAGAAATTTTTATTAATGATCATTCATGAAAGAAATTCTTTTTTTTTTACGTCACACATTAAATATCTTTTCAAAACTTTTCCCTACTAAATTAAGACTTTTTTCTAAAATTAAAGAATGCAAAAATTAAACTAGAAAAACAATTCCAGGTATTCAATTTTTTATCAGTTTATTTAAAGAAAAACTTACTTTATCAAGATGGACATAGTTTATCTTGCATATTTCACAATAAAGTTTCTTCTTTTTGCCATGAGAAGTTCTCTGTTTTCTGTTACATTAAAAAAAATAAGATGTCAGTTACAAACTACGAAAACCAAAAAATTTTTAAACAATATTTGGCAAATATTTCTAATACATAGATAAACTGGAACAAATACACAAAAGATGTAAAAATATAGAATTAAAAAACATTTTTTGTTATATTCAATAACAACATACCTACAACTGCTGTCTATTCAAAATGAAAAATTAATATTCTTAAATTCTTAAATGATTTACACTTATTTCTTTATTAAACTATTATCTTAGAAAAAATATTTAACATGAAAATATTTTTTTAAAAAAACTCAATTTCTAGGCAGCATGGCACATTACCAAACATATTTTTTTAATTCATTATGAAGGTCCATGTCATTTAAAATCATGGCCTAGCATTACTTTAAACCTTTTGCACGTTCAATTTAAAAAAAAAAAACAATAACAATTCTTACATAAAATAAAAATGACTTCAATGCTTTTTTTTTACCCACATGAAATACATAAAAAAAACTTCAAGTGTAATATTGCTTTTACAATATCCATGGCCTAGCATTACTTAAAACCTTTTGCATGGTTCCAATTTAAAGAATCAAAATTATTATGTAAAATAAAAATGACTTCAATGCTTATTTTTACACGTTAAATCATGAGGAAAACTTCATGTGTAATAACACTGCATAAACAATATGCCCAAAAAAATTATTAAAAAACAACATTTTGAATAAGAAAAGGCTTCTAACCTAGATACAACTGGAGTAGGTCCTGTTTCTTTCCTTTTCACATTACATACACTGATTGCTGTTGAAGGTTTAGCCGATTCACTAAACTTGGAGACGGATTTCGACACACTTTGGGTCTGGACAGGAGATTGTGTTGCTGGGTAGCTTTTATTTTTATAAAGTTCTCTTTGTGCTGATTTGATGGAAACTTCTATGTTTCCAGACGTCTTAAAGTGATTATACAGCTCCTTGACTTTGTGTGCTATTTTTTTGTCAAATGTTGAAGAAGGAAATTCTTTGTACCACACGCCACGCCTAAAAAAAAAAAAAGAAGTTTTTTTTAAAGGTACAAAAAAATAGACCAAAATAAAACCATTTAATTTATTGAGTTTCGGTTTGTTAGGCCTTAATTTTAAATCAATTGTACTTGGTGTCTAATTGAATTAAAATAAAAGTAAATTGGGTTTTTTTTTTGTTATTTATGTATAATTTTAGGTGTGGTCTTAAATATTAGAGGTTGATTAAAGATAACCAGACTTTATTTCTCAAGGAACCATTACAAACAGCCAGGAATAAAATTGATAGTTCAACTTTAATTACCAAGACAAAACCTATATTTTTTACTTAAAGACAGATATTAAGTTAATATCACTTCAAGTTAGCATTTTGAACTATTTGCATGCTTTAATAATGTAGGAAGCAAATAATAAATTGGGAGTAAATTACATATGGCAGCAGCAAAGATGTTACTCTACTTAAGTCCAGATTCAACTCCTTTTTCTCACAAATTTGGATTAGCAAGTTATACTATAAAAGGTCGTTTTATAGAAAATTTGATATTTAATGTGGAAAATACAAAAATAGGAATCAAGAGCTTTATATCAACAAATGAATAATGATATCATATAAGATCTATTTTATGCAATTGCATGAATATAAATCCTTTATCAATCATAACTATTTTTTTTTAAATCGTAACTTCATGGTTCACTGTTCGAGTTCACATACTTTTTTACTTCCTCTACTTTTAAAAAAGGTGGCTTTAATTTTCTTTCACCATTTTGGGTCCTATTTTTCTGCAAGACAATATTTAATTCCATAAGTAATTATTTGAAGAAAAAACAGTTAATTCTATAGAGTAAAATTGTTCGACAAAAAATTAAACAAAAAATTATTAGCACTATTTCTAAAGAGCAAGTATCTCAAGGTTGGTGTTTCTAATATATAGTACTGCTTATATCAAATTGAGTTTAAATAAGTATTTAAAACAAAACCATGAAAAATTTTATACACATTAAAATTACAAAGAAAAAAAGTTTAAAATGCATATAACCAAATATTAACATACTTAAATAATGTTTGACCACAAAGAATTAAAAGTCACATTAACATATATTTTAATTAAAAAGTATAGCAATACCTGAGCAGCAAACTGGGCTCCATAATTTTGTCTTAATTTCCCTACTTTTGATAGAATATCTTCTACATGATAAACTTTCACATTCCACTGCTTGCATTTTTCAATTATATCAGTAGTACCTTGGCTCTGTTTCTAAAAACAATGGCTAATGAGACTCAAATGCAATAAGTATTAGGACATATTAAAAAAAAGGAGAATTTAGGAGATTGTGGCACTAAAATAAAAAAATAACATAATTCAAATTAAAACTTGCAACTTCATTAAAATTCTTTTTAAATACATTTTAATTATTAATAAGAAATTATGGGACCGTTGAAGTAACATTTTTTCATTTAAAATTCAAGCGACAACTGAACATGCTGAAGACCTTAGAGGTTTAGGGCAAATTTTTAACTTAAACTGCTTCTCACTTTATGTGTTTGTCTTAATGAAATTGTTATAATGTTTATGTTATTCAGAACTGTTTTAATGAACAATTTTATATGCATACAAAGAAAATAACTTGAACAGCTCAAAGTTTTTCTAATTGATAAAAAAAATAGTCCTAAGCATATTTGTCAATCTGGCACAAATTACAGATTTTAAAAATGTAAGACAGCCATTTTTTTTCAATATATTAAATTGGCCATATAAATGAAAATTATTGAATAGTTTACATAACATTTTTAGCCTTTTAAGCAAACAAAATTATTAAAATGATAAGGTACTTAATTATACCTTTAAAATTGCCTTTTTGACCATTGCCATCCCACGACACTATAAGAAAAAGAAAACATTTAAAAATAGAAACACACACCAATATCAGATAATTTTCTAATTATTAAAATATTTATACATACCAAAGGAATGGCATTTTGATCTGTGACAGGTGAATTGGCAGAAGGTGAATCCATATAGTCCATAGAGCTAAAAATAAAATGTTTTCAAATAAATGTGTTTTTATAAATTACTTACAGAGAACACAAAAAAAAATGCTATTATTACACATAATTACCAATTCAGAAGATAACAAACACAAATGTACTTGTTGCATGCATTAGAATTGGTGCTAGACCAATGGAACAGTGCCAATTGTTAATAAAATTAGTTTTGTCCAGCTTGGCATTTACTGCTGATGTTAATTTCGGGAATCTATCATTCCTGAAGAACATCTAAATGGGGGTGGAAGCTGATTAAAAGCTGGATAGAAGCTGTTTTTGATTTTTAAAAAAATCACAGAAACATTTGTTTCTATTTGCGCTCAAATGAGAGCGTGAAGTTTTTGTCAAAACGTTATTAAGAAGATGCCTTGAAATGTTATGTCAAACGAGAAAAAAACCATAGATCAGATGTAAAATATAGATCAAGCTTTCCTACCTTTCATTAAGAAAGAGAGGACTGTGAGGCGTTGTATTAGTTATAGGTGTGAGTGGTGACCAAGTTTGTGGCTTGGGCGGAACTTTGAAAGGCCTGTGATTGGTGACACTTCGGGCACACTCTTTATTGGTCACCACAACAGAGACACAGCGACTGAAAAGCGGCTCCACTTTCTGAAAGAAATGTTTCATTCATAGGAAAAAAAGGTATTTATTTTTCAAACACACTTCACTCTCTCAGTTTTGTGTGCTGAAAAAGCTAATACCTTCTTAAAATTATTATCAAAATAAGAAACCGTCAAGAAACTGGATTGCACAAATGTCACTTAAATATGATGATTGGTAACGTTTATTAGTAATAGTAAACTGTTTATACTAATATATATTTTATTTCACTGTGATAATTTAAACTTTTTAGAAATGCTTACAAACCATTTTTATATATTCATGTGAATGCATTTAAAAAATATATATTTACATATTAATGCTCAAATTCTCTTTGTAACATATATTTATTCAGCAAAATTTAAAGGACATTTTCTTTAAAATTGAACAATTAGAGGAAGCTATTAAACATTATTAAATATAAAGGTCTGTGCAATGCATTATTAGATGTCTGTAAATTACAGTAAAACCTTGTTTATCTATTGGGACCGTAGTAGTTTGGATAATCAAAAAATTCCAGATTATAGAGAATTCTCCATTAAATATTAAAACTTCTTAAAATAGTCTTCCTGACATACAGAAAGTGATTAAAAAATAATTTGTTTATAATCTTTTTTTTTTACAAATCCCAGCAGAGTTCTGGGAAAATCAACCAAAGGGAAATTTTTTTTTTATCATGCCTCTACTTGTAGTCCCACGATTTTCGAAAATTTCCCAGTTTTATAAAATTTAGGAATTCCAGAAATTTGTTTTTAACTTTAAGAGTAGCCCAAGCTAAAACCACTGAAGTCTCTTGATTTCAGAAACACCGGAATCTCCCAATTTTACAATTGCTGCACAATTTCTATTTCAGAATATCTGCAGAGATTCAGGTTTTTTAAATCGCTGAAGTTTGCCAATTACAATATCACAAGGTGGAGATTCTTCATTTTAGAATCACCGTAAATTTCTGAGATTGGTTTCTCTTGTGAAGATACAAGAATAACTTTGTTAAAGAATTTTTTTATATACTTAAGAACGGTCAGTTAACAGAGTTCTAGATAAAAGAGGAAGGGATAATCAAGATTCCACTGTATTATTAAATAGTTAAATAGCTGGAAAGATTTTGAGAAAAGACAGGTGAAATAGCCTTAATTAAAGAGAAAATATTATGTTTCATTAAATTTGAGAGTGCATAAATTTTCTAGATCAACTAGCAAATTGCTAACTTAAAAAAGTTTGAATTTAAAATTTAAAAGTATTTTTTAATCTCAATGTTACATATTAAAACAGCCATTTAAATCTGCATTAGTTGGTAGATTAGTGGCTGTGCTCATTGGATTTTACAAGAAAATAGATTTTGTTAAGGCACTACTTACAGCTCCCAGAAACTTCAGGTGTTTAGACAGCGTAGCTTCACCAGGATACATTTTCAAATCAAGATAAAATATTTTGTTCTCAAGGGGTGGTTTGGGAATAGGTTTCATCCTACATTAAAATAAAAATTTAATAGAAGATATTTTCAATTATTTAACAGTAATTGAAATTATTAGAGAAATGTAGTTTCACTCTTTCTTTATCTATTATGTAAAAATTATGCTGTACTTTTTTAATGATTTCCCATTGTAAAACCTTAGCATGGTTTTGATTACTTTGGATTATTGATTAAGGTGCCTTGATTTTTACAAATTTATATTAGATAAAACTATATCTTTGACAGACAAAACATGTGCATATTTGTTCTGTCTCTGTTAAGCATGATTCTCAAATACAGTAAACTCCCGATTATCCGCGGAATTAGGTGGCGCGGCATCCGCAGATAAGCGAATTCGCGGATAATCTGCTAAAGTAAAGAAAATATCCACAAAATTGCATCTGGGCTTTATAAAAGTAAATTACAGTTATCGTAGTGTTATAAGAGAAAAAAGTTACTCTACGGTCCCACTTGGCGAACTTTCCAAAATCACGCCAAAAGTGTGTATTTTGGCGACTTTTTTAAAAACAACGATTCAAAGAAAAGATCGTATGGGAATATTTCTTATGAAAACTCAACCAACTGTCTGATAGGGTTGCCGGAAAATGTTATCGGTGTGAAGTCATAGAATTCGAATCTTCAGCCGAAGTCAGACAGGTTGCCAGAAAAAATATTTATCGCCAAATCCGAAAAATCGCGCCAAGGGGGACTGTACAGTAAATCTGATCCGAAAAAAAACGTAACAGGTATGAAATTGTTGTAGTTGTCAGTTGTAGATTGTCTTGAATTGTCAAGACAATTTTTTTTCGATTCTCACTCATTTCGCTACTATTAAACAGCAGTTCAATTAAAATCGCAGTCTGTTTATTTTACAAGTGACGCTTTTGACAAAAATCTGCACGTGATTTGCACCTGGCCGAACACATTTTGGCACACACCAGGCTTCCTATAGTCATTCTTATTTTAATGCATTCGTTGATCTTATAATGTATTCTTCGTCCTTTAAATGTATTCGTCATTCGTTGAATGTGTTCGTTGGTCTTGGAATGCATTCTTCCAACAAGTTTTGAAACGTTGATAAGTTTCATTTCTCTGTGGTTTGTTATATTATTTTTGCAGAGATAAGAGAAAGGGGGGATCGTGGCCCACGGATAATCCACCAGTGGATAATCGGGAGTTTACTATACTACAAGTTTAAAAGTTAGGCTTTTCTATATTCTTAATAGTAACAAAGTAATAACAAACTTTTAGTATTAAAATAAATTAGTACAGACTTTTTAATTAAGATTTTTAATTAATAGAATATAGTGTTTAAAGAGCAAACTTTTACTTTAAATACACACAGACAATTATTTAAATTTAATGATAAAAGATTTATATATGAAAAAAACTGGAATACTACTGAGGAATTAAAAATTAAATTGATTTCATACTTGACTTTAAAATTAAAACTTAGCTTTTCCATCAATCTTTTTTAATCAAAAAACTAGAAAACATCAAATAAAAATATTTAACCCAGAAGTACAAAATAGTTATTCAATTTTCATACTTGAAATAAATTGTAATTTTTATTATTAAGATTGCATAAAAAAATTACTTCGATCACAATCATTAATAAATCAAAACAATTAGGAAAACTATGCGATTGTCAACGTTGCATAAATTAAACGCTATCTATTCAGTACGTACATTCGGATCCAAACGAACTCTGATAATCGGAAGTTTTAGAACTTACTTCTGAGAATAACTACTGGAAACTTTTAAAGACATTATTTGATGAGGTAGTTTTGTTTTGAGGTAAATTTACATAAAATAATTAAAGAAACAAAATTTCATAAACACAAATACTTGTTATCCATATCACAGCTTATCCCGCGCTTTTCAAACAAAACAACTCTTTAATAAAAAAAAATAAAACGCAAAACGATAATTCCTAAAAAATGTTGCCAAACCTTAAAAGACTAACTTTGGATCGAAATCAAATTGGGGCAGATCAGATGCTCTCCTTTTAGTCCACCCTGTTTTAAACGATGTTTTAGCTCACAACGTATGATCTTTAAACTGCTTTTATTAATTTAATATACATATTTCAGGGCTTAAGTAGCAACAGAAATGCCGAATGAAAATAAATTCTTCCTTAAGACTCGATGGGGGAATCAATGACACGTGGGGAACGAAGCACCAATGGGAGCACCGGTTGAAGGAAATGCAGGAATGAATTTTAAAATAAAGAAAATTTACGGTACGCACTACTGTGGTCTCAAGTAGTAGTGAGTTCATTGGAACTATACAGTCATTGGAATTTTGTTTATCTTGTCACTCTTATCTAGTCTCCTTATCTAGTTTCTTATCCATCAGCAATCTACAACCCGCATGCCGCATTCTATAAACCGTGCATACTATACCCTATAAAACCAATTTGTGGCTCATCGATCTTTTTAAAAACCAAATATTATAAAATGTCTTTAAAACCAAAAACATAATACATTTCAAAAACCCAAATGCTTTAAAAAAAACTTTTTATAATCCTGTTCGAAAATTCTCGCTGATTCATATCAATAAACGTGTGTAAAGTCACGTTTAGAAAACAGTGTTCAAAAGTTACGTATTAGCACAAATGCAAATAAGTACTTGTTTTCCGTAGGGCTTCCTACGCTACATTTGCATTTTTCGCAAGGTGATTATAAAAAAATATTTTTATAATTGCGTGAAAAAAATATGATTTTTACACTATAATTTTAATATCAGACGGCGTGCGAAAAGTTATACTTTTTAGAAACAGCGATAAAAAAATTACTTTTTTTCACCCAAAAGCAGTGAAAAAAAGTACTTTTTTTCACTCTTTTCATAAGATGCCAACATTTCAAGTAAAATTTCTTTTTCATAATATTCATAAAATCCAGAAATTTATTGATCTGCTTTATTTATAAATATTATGCGCGTGATGTTAATATTTTTTTATTTTTGAATCAGTATCCATGTTCAAATGTTTGACTTTAAACTAAAAAATAAGTTTGCCTTTTTTAGTTCCAGAGATTTATCGATGCCGATCTTCTTTACGTAAAAAATTTAGCACGTGAATTATTTTTGAACCAAAGAGATTTGATTTTTTCACGTAATTATAAAAAATAGTGTATGAAACACGTGTGAAAATAAACTTTTTAAAACGCGTGTCATTATTTCACTCGCTCGTTCCTCGCTCGTGAAATAAAATCCACTCGTTTTAAAAAGTATTACTTTTCACACTTGTTGCATAAATAACTGTTATCCAAATCTCATGCGTTTTCATTTTTAGGCTTTCTGGAATTATTTGTTTTGGTGGTAATATGATCGAATTATTTGAATTTAATATGAAATTTTCTTATTTTATTTTCTCTTATTGTTCGATTCGTCACAACTTAGTTCTCTTATTGTTCTTTTTTACGCTGTGTAATTTATTGTACTGATATGTAAACTGTAGAATAGTTTTATTCAAATATAATACTAAAAAAGTACTAAATACAAAATATTTGCTATATATATACATATATAAATGATCCTAAATACTATAAACATCCACGGTTTTTGCCGCCCATTGAGAGTGACACCCAAATTCCCAAATGAACAATGAATGGCGCAAGCACAAGAATGAAAACTAAAAACTGCTAGCGAGCTCTTATGCAATATTCTTTATTAACATTACACATTAGCATTCATCAGCACTTCACAAAAATTGCGGATGGGATGGTTGAGCATAAGCCAGAGATATTTAAATAAGATCTTTCTTTCAATTGAACCCCTTTGTATTCTACCAACGAAATCAAGTGCATTATTAATTTTGGCCCCCATCAATTTATATAAAAGGCATATTTCTGCTTATTATTTTGATGTTTAGATCATATATTGAAAGAAAGCTGCTTTTAAAGATATTTAACATCCAGTAATTGTAGATAATAATGGGCTTGGCTTGTTTCAACACTTAGTCAATGAAAACAAAACAACCAATGACACTTTTTTAAAACCAATGAGCGGTTTCAACACTTTTTCAAAGAAAACGAAACAACCAATGACAAAGCAGTATAGAGAGCTTGGCGTCATAAGAAATATTCCCATTGTAGATAATCTTTGAATGATCAAAACTTTTTTACTTTGAATTACTTAAACTCTTCAAACCGAAACCATGGCGCGAACAGAATTAAATGAAGGAAATCTCGGAATAAAAACTAAGGTTTACGTCACATGAAATATGCTAGAAATAGGCTAGAAATAGACAGCCGCAAGCGTTCAACCTATTCTAACCACAGACCAAACAACTGGCAGCAAGTTCATCCAAAATAGAGCTGCCACTCTTATGATATGGTGGCCATAACTCAGCACACTTCCCGATTTTAAAAGGAAACTAAATTAGTAAAAAATTACAATAGATGGCACTGCACTTTGTTTACAAACATTACTTTAGCGCGCGTAGAGCAAATCCTGCTTGATCGACAACCGAAAATATTCATCCGCCACCCAATCACCGCAGAAATAACAGTTTTTGATTTGCGCTTATTATCTTTTTAATAATAATATTAATAAAAAAACTTATTCTGTCGTTGTTGAAAGAAATGGCTTCTATGTGTTCCAAGAAAATAATTCAAATGTTTAATACGTTTGTGAAGTTTTAAAGGGTAATTTCTATGTTGTCTGTGATCAAAATATAACCGGATTAAACTAAATCATCTTGAGAAGGTAATATTATTTATAACTTTTTTTAAAAAATATGTTCCGTATTTGCTTTTTTTCAGCTTAAAAACAATGAAGAAGTTATAATGTTTGAATAATAATATAAAAGTTTTAATGTTATATTATGGATTTTATGCATAATCAATTATAAATGTACCTGTACCGTAATGTTTATTCAATTAGTCAGCAAGTCTTCGATGCAATTACGAAGATACAACTTACTTTGGAATCACTCATTTTATTTAGTTTCGTAAATGCTGATAAAAATTTGAGCCGATTTGCAGACTTAGTATAAATCAGCAGTTTGTATCGTTACGAATCAGCTGTTCTCTATTTACATTTATCATGGCCAATATTTAAAGGTATATATTTGTAGAGGTATTACTTTTTGGTCGTGCAACGCGGATAGTTATGTTTTTGTGTTAGTTTATTTAACTTTTGAAACCAAATTTTAGATAAGCTACGTATGCTGCGGCTCGTTATGTAAACAGACGTCTGAATATCAAATTGACGCTGTTAAGCCTAATATAGTTTTCAAATTATTTTTTAATTAAATAGTTATTGCTTGATCTGAATTATAATTGTATTACGAAGTCATTGAAATTCATTTTCTTGTATTTAATCCGTGGTTAGTATAAGTGCGTTTTGCAGTTAGTATTTATTCAAAAAAAACCTTTATATAAATATAGATCTTTTTATAACTCAACTTACTTTAATTGTCTATTGTAATATTTTGAAAGTAAAATATAAACTGTTATTCATTATATTGGAATGTTTTCTTGTTGACATTTCGCTTTTACAAATCAGATTTCTACCTGCAGTATTAATTTCTTATACTTCTTATTCTATGGGCTGAAAATGTGGGTATACAGCTATGATATAATGGCCGGTCTGTTCATTGGCTATTTATGGCTAGAGAGACCAGATGTTTTCAACATCAATGCAGTATAGTGTTAAAGAATGTCGTTTCAGTCTTGTAAAAATTGACTCAAGTCTTGTAATATGGTGAAATCACCTTTTAGACAATTCAGAATACTAAATATTTAAACTCATTATTTAATAACATTTTAGGTTGCAATGTAATAAAGATCTTGCCTGCCATTTTTGAGGGACTGTTTGATTGAAAGTATTCATAGTTCTCTCACTTTATTCTAGTTTGGTTAAGAGTTGTTGACGAAGAAAAAGTCCAGATTATGGTTCTAACAGAGACATAACAGCAGGATATTTTGCAGTTACAAATCCAGTAAAGCAGGACACTTTACATATTTTAGGTCTCTTTGAAACAGGCAGGGGAAAAACCTAAAAAGCAGTACTGTACTGCAAATGTAGTACATCTGGTCACCCTATGACTAGACGTACTTGTATTTTGCTGTACAATATGTACTACTTTTTAGGATTTTGTACAGCCTTTTTTAAAAATGTCCTAAGATACGTAAAATGTTCAGTCTTTTTTATTTGTACTGCAAAATGTCCAGCATTTTACATGATGAATAAACTTTTCCATTCGGACCATAAGTAGGATTATTTTTTCAATAACTCTTTCTCTGGTCACAGTGCTAGGCTCCCCCTTTAAATGTCATGTCAACAACTTTCAACCTAACCAGAATAAAGCAAGGGAAATATTACCTTATATACTTTTAGTTCTTTCAATCTATCATTAGTCTCTCATAAATGACAGGCAAGAGCTTGTTACATTGTAACCTTAAAAAGTTATTAAATTTTTTTTAAAAATTTCTATTAGTTCTAAACAAACTGTCGAAGTGGTTTGCACCATTTTGCAAATCTTGAAGTACCAAAACACTACAAATGAACGTGATGCTATGGAATTATCTTTTTTTAACATTTTTAATACTGTACTGCCTTGATGTTGACTAGACTTATTTTATAGTTAGCTTGAAGATTTTATGTATGGTTGCTATACCTATCGATTTATATGAAATGCAAAGTGGTATATTTACCATATTTGAGCATTTCCGTTGCTTGGCAATGTATCGCCTAATAGAGAGTGGTCAGTATATCATTGCTGTTCAAAAATTTGAATTATATGAAATTATTTTGCATTTAGATGCTGTTCTATATTTATACACTGTTAGAAAATTATTTATTTTTGGTTAAGAGTGTTTTAATTCCAAATAATCTGGATTAAAGCCATAAAACCTAAAACCAGACTACTCAATGTCAACCACTTCTTAAAACGACTAACCATTTTGTATAAAATCTTAATGATAATAGGCCAAACTAAATCGATCACCTTCCATATTGTCTAGTATCATTTTATTAATATGATATTTTTTTATATTTATTTTAAGTGTATCGAAACTATATTTGAATATTTGAAACGATAAAGAAGGGTATACCTTTGGAAATATTTTAGGTTCATTTATAAACAAGTGACGGGACTTATATAAGAAAAAAAAAGAAAAAAAATTAAAATTTTGTTTATGATGGTCCATTTGCAATTTATGCACTTTAAATGAATTTGAACTTTGAAGACCTTGGTGTAAATAAGTAGATTTTGAATAATCTAATCCTTACTCCTTATAAACATTTTGGTAATTTATAGTTCAAAAAGACTGCATTGTACAAACGGGAGACTGCTTTGTCTGTGTGCCTTTTAATGGATTTTTGTGTCAGATTAAAATTGAAAAACAACTGCATATAAAGCTCAGGATTTTGTTCTTTCCAGGAAACTCACTGTTCACTGATTTACTACAGTCTGCTTTGAAGTAAGGCAATACTGTTAGTCAATTTATAATATATATATTTTTTTGCATGTGCATGATCTAATTATGTTTGTAATGAAACAAAACATAGCCTAGGTATTTTTACAAAAAAATATTTTAACATGGATCTTGTTACAAGTAAGATTACAACTAAAAATACACAAAATTGAATTTTCTTTTACTTTTTATATGACACTATTACGATTGCTTCCTTTACATAATAAATTGTCAAGTGTAACTCTGTAAAAAAACTGTTTAGAATGCATCTAGGCTACTGTTGCATTTGATTTAACAAATTGCTACTACAGACAAAAACTTCAATATTGGAGAAATCTTCAGTTGTATTCTCTTGGTAATTTAGAAATTGAATGATATTTAGAGGGTCTAGTTGCAGAATTCGCACTCTCCATAGTATAACTAAGATATAAGGTCGGGCCTGTTTGTTGGCGACTTTTGATAATAGTAAATAAAATTGGACTAACTTGGCAATGAACAAGCCGGACCCTATATCTTAGTTGTACTTTGGAGATTGTGTGTTTTGCAACTACACTCTTCATTCGATGTAATCCTATGGTTAAATTCCACGTATAAAACATACAAAAGTAGAGTGAAATTACTGCATCCTATATTTAAGATTTTAAAGCATGTGTCACTGTACGTGGTAAAGTAAAGTGTCTACTGCTTTAACCTAATGATTAAAGTTTACAATAAAATGCAGTAAGCACTTTAAATTTCTAGCCAAAAAGTTTGCGAAACTATGGTTAATAAGTCAACTATATTTTTAGACAACTCTTCCCACTGATTATTTTACTATTACATAAAAATAAGATTTAGCACAACACAAGCAATGAGAGCAACAGTTTGTGCCAAACAAGTTATTGCCATTATTTCAAAAGATTTGCTTCCACTTCAGAGGATCATTTGTGGGAAACACTTTTATCTTTAGGTATTATCTTTTTGACTTATGCATGCATCCATGGCAGTGTTGCTATAGACTTTTAATTATTGTTACAAATAACAGTTTGTATAACTTGATTTACTTGCAAACCATTTTTCACCCTTCAATTAAATAAGCCCATTTTAGCTTGCATACTACCATTATTGTAAAGTAGAATTGGACGCTATGTCGGTATTATCATAAAGGTAAGGCTTTGTAATACATTTTCACATTCCAAAATACAAATATCAACTGACATTTAAGCTGAGAACCAGGCTATAGCTCATTTAAAATTTCTTTCGAAAACTCATAAGATTTTTAATTATTAGAAACTCTGCAAAATAAGTCATACTGAGTTATTATAGGAAGACCTTAAATATTCATTTATTTACTGTCCTGAAGTCTAAACCTAAATGAAGAGAATCGATGCAAGTTCTTCCTTTTTCCTTAAAAGAGTTCAATTCACGTAAAAAAGAGTTATTATAGTGATAATGAGACAAAATGGTTTTATTTAATTATAAATATAGTAAATATTATGACTGGTTGGCTGAACAGAAAAATATTACTTTGATTTTTGAAATTTGGTTTAAAAAATTATTCCTGTGTAAATTGAAATTAGCATTTAAAATTTTTTTAATTTCATATTTAAGGGACGCTGTACCCAAAATATTATTTTAAAATATTTCAACTATAAAATTTAAATAACAGTATTTTAAAGCCAAGTTTTCTACAACTAAACAACACATGTTTAAACAGTAAACTTTTTAAAAAAAAAAAATATGTGTTTATGTGTTCAATTGTCTAAAAAGTTGTATAATAATTTTAAAAAAATTAACACTTGTAAGGAAGTATTAACCCTTTTAACGAAGTATCTAAATAAATTCTGTAAAAAAACTTAGTTACGGTTTATGTAGAATATTTTAGGATATATAAACATTTAAAGAACATAAAAATATGTTCTTTCCATTTATGTGTTCAGAAAATATTTATCTAACTATAAAAATAAACAAAACTTTTTGAGTATTTAACACATTGTATGAAATACGTTTTATGCAAATTTTAATGAAAAGCTAATTTAAAAAGAGATTATGAGTATGAGTTAATTGGTAATTGCTTATTTACATGCATCAAAAATGCATGCATTTTCAATATTTTGCACATGATTTAATTCCGTTGATTTGAATTTTTCGTTGATTGAAAATGCAGTAATTTTAATTTTTATTGAGTCGTTTTTTTGCAAAGCACTTGTTTAGCAGTCGTTTTAGGTTCAGTATTTTTAACATTTTCTACTTCAAGTGTGAAAAAAAATCGGGTCGTGTCTACAATGTGAGGAGAGGTGAACATTTTGTGGAAGGATTGTTTACTTTGTGAATGCGCGCCCTTTTTTTCCCTTCTTGAAGTAGAAAATCTTAATTCCGCAAAACAACTAAAATGGCTAGATTTTCAATAAATTTATGATTATGAGATTGCTGTTTACAAAATCCATATATGATTTGAACGATATTATTTTAAATAAAATCATGTAAAAAAAAGATAAATGTTTGACGCATTCGCAGTAAATGACCAATAACCAGCCAATAAAACTCAAACTAATAATACACATATCTGCTTTTTAAATCAACTTTTTCATTGCATTGAAATTTGCAAGAAATATGTTTCATATAGTATGTCAAATGCCAAAATGTTTTGTTCATTTTCATACGTAAAGTTTTTATAAACATTGAAAGCAAACATGGAACATGAAAGCGCAAGAATGTATTGCTATTTTCTTATTTAAATGTTTATACATCCTAAAATATTCAAGAGAAATGTTAGCTCTTTTGTCGAAACTCTTTGTAATATTTAGATAAATACTCCTTTAAAAGGTCTGCTACTCTTTATATGAATTTTTAAGATAAGAGAGGTTAAAAAACGTTAGATTAATTTAAGTTTAATGTCTCTTATTTTTATCACTCTCAAAATGACCGTCATACAGGAAAAGAAACTTTTCATTCTATTCAAGCTTTCTTTAACAAATGTTTTGAACAACCAACAGCACAGCAAGAAGTTGGCATTTTTAATAAGCAAATTAAATTTAATAAAAAAAATTAATAAGCAAACTATTATTAGAAAACCCGTTTTCGAATTTAACAAAACAAAAGTAATTCCAGACAACAAATGAAAATAAATCGTTGGAGCTGTTGCCATCCATGTCGTGAAACAACCTCATTAGATAATTTATTTATAGATTTTATTTCAAACTCTTATTAGATAGAAACTATCAAAATGCTATTAATTTTAATTATCGATTGATATCAGCAGTGATAGTTTAATAGTTCAGCCCATTCGTACTTAGTGAGTCGGTTGATAGGCTGAGCTAGTTTTATACAATGAGACTTTCCACAAATCTCCTGAAATAAAGAACTGTTTTTCCTTTACAATGTTTCTTTTGAAGAAAAGAATTGACCTTGCCAATTCTGAGCAAAACATCTTAATTTTAAAAGCTTCTTTCCTTTTTGTATATACATCTGTGTCGCAATATTTCAGTTGAGCTGTGTATTGGCTGTGTGTAAGTTTATTACTGAAATACGTGGCCTGCATCACACGCATCCTATGTATTGGATATCAGATTATATCGTGGAGCAAATTTTGATTCAGATCATTACTTGGTAATGATGAAAATTAGAGCAAAAATTTCAAATGCCCGTAAAAATCAAGGGGAAAAAATCGAAAAATATAATTGTCAGTTGTTAAAGGAGACAGATATAAAACAAAAGTACCTTGATGAGTTAGAAAATAATTTTCAACATATTAATCTGGATGAAGTAGAAGGAATAGATGAGAAGTGGAAACTATTTGGAACAGCTGTCATTAAAGCTGGTGATACAGTTATAGGAAAAGTTAACAGGGGAAAAATGATGACTGGTTTGATCTGCAATGCAGAGTTGCTACTGATTTAAAACAAGTAGGTTTGTTACAGAATCTGTCACTTAAACCGCTTCCACACAACATTTGTGCTCAACAAGAAACAAACTATTGATACACCTCAGAAATAATTTCGCCAAACAGAGCCTTTAGCTAGTTGTAATTAAACATTAAACGATAGAATTAATTATTTTATTAATCTTCTTTCTCCGATTTAATAATTAGACTTTATTGTTTGCTTAATTTGTTTGAAGTTCGAAGAATAATAATGTAATCTTTTTTAATAAATATCTTTGTGTCGCCACAATTTACCATTTACATTTCTTTCGAAAATTCAGTTATTTATCGTTTGTTAAATTAATTTACAGTTCGAAACATATATAATTACTGCAATTGATGCTTTAAAAATAAAAGCGAAACTTTGCATATTTTTATGCCAAGTTAGAATTCTCTATACATCTTTCTTCATACATATATAATAAACCATCAACAGAACTCTTTTGTGATATTCCAAACTGAATTATATCGCATAAATAAATATACTTTCAAAAGTTTTTATTTTTAAAAGTTTCTCGTATGTTTAACGAAATGGCAACAGTGAAAATATTGTTAATGTGTAATTTCTAAAGTGTATTAATTTGTAATTAAGATTAAATTTAAGAATATTCTTTTAAAAGTTTTAATGAAATTTGAAAACTATTCGTTTATGTAAAATAGTATCAACATTGTAGGATGTGTAAAAATAAAATTATTGATCAAAATAATTTCAATTATTAAAATAAAAACTTTTTGAGTATTTAAATTTATAAACTTAATTTAAAATTTTAATAAATTGCAATTAACAAATCTGATTTTGTTAAAATGTATCTTATTACACATTGTCTGGGACTGTGTATTCTGTTTTAAGTGGTTGACATGACGGACTACGTTATAATTTCCTTATTAAAATCAGTATTGGAAGCTAAAATGAAGTGTTTTAAGCATTTAATAGTTTTGATTAGAAGCATACAAGTAGTGTTTAAAACAAATGTTCAAGAAAATGAAAAATTGTCCACCGTATTGTAAATTGTAGAACCTTATAATCTCTTAATAGAAATTTAAATCTGGGATAGAAAAGCAGAGTTTCTATTTAATTGTAGATGGATAAAAATTAGCGATAAATAATTTCCATAGTGGAAGAAATATGAGAAAAAAGATAAAGTTTGACGCATTCCAGTATAACCAATAACCAGGAATTGGAGCCTAACTCCCTCTCCAGAAGAAGTTAAAATCATTTCAACTGAAATGCAAAAATAGGCTTCAATATTCCATGAAAATTTTTTTAGTTCATATGAGCGTCTGATAGGATTAAACAAATAATTTGGAAAAGAATGTTTCGCAAGTTTGCTTATTACATTTTACTCGTAAATATTCAAGAAAAGATTGTGCGAACTTTGTAATATTTAGAAATCTCCTTAAAAGTCTGCACCTTTAAAGAATTTAGATTTGAGGTTAAAAAACGTAGATATTTAAGTTAATGTCTCTATTTTATCATTGACTAGAGAACGGAAAAAACTTTTCATCATTTCAAGCTTTCTTAACAAATGTTTGAAAACAAAGGCAATCAAAATTGCAATTTTTGATTAGCATTATTATGAATTAATAAGAAACTATTATTAGAAAACCCGGTTGAATTTAACAAGCACCAAAAGATTCAGACAACAAATGAAATAAATCGTTGGAGCTGTTCCATTCATGTCGTGAAACAATCTCATTAGATTAATTCATAGATTTTATTCAAACTCTTATTATGATGAAATATCAAAATGCTATTAATTAATTATCGGATTGATATCAGCGTGATCGTTTAAATAAGTTCAGCCCATTCGTACCTATGAGAAAAATGATTTACTGGCCGATGCTAGTTTTATACAATGAAATTATCACAAATCTTCTCTTGAAATGAAAGAACGTTTATCCTTTACAATCTTCTTAATTGAACGAAATTAACTGACCTGCCAATTCCTTGAAAGTTCACCTAAAACATCTAATTTTAAAGCTTTTTCCTTTTTGTAATATTACATTGTGTCGCAATAATTTCAGATGAAGCTTTTTCGCTAATCGTGTAATTTTTACTTGAAATACCTGGGCCACGCAACAACGCATTCATAGTATTTAGATATAAGATTAAATCGTGAGCAAATTTTGATTCATTTCATTACTTTGGTAAGATGAAAATTAGAGCAAAAATTAATACAAATGCCCGTAAAATTCAAGGGAAAATTCGAAAATATAATTGTCGTTGTTAAATGGACAGATTATTATACAAAAGTACCTTGATGATGTTATAAAATAAATGTGCAACATATTAATTGGATGAAGTAGAGGTAATAAGAGCAGAAGTGGAAGCTATTTAGATTCACTGTCATTAAAGTGGTTGACTACAGTATAGGAATTAAGGGGAAATGATGACTGTTGATCGCAATGCCAGAATTGCTCAATATGATTTAAAAAAAAGCTTTGAAAACATCTTCAATGAAGCATACAAGGTTTAGCTGTTGAGGAACGATGTGCAAGAATAAAATGAAAACATTCCACCGTGTTGAAAAAGAAACTTTAATGAAAATCTCTTCCAAAGATGTGAACATCTAGGGGAGTAGGAGAAAGCAAGCTTTCTTAACTCTTAGAGGGAAAGACGGTGATATTTTAAGTGATAGAAATGACATTCTTCCATAGATGGAGATTCATTTTGGTAACTGATGAATTCGAAGATTATCCAAAATCTTGAATCAAACAGCCAGAAACTTGAGCGATTGACCTCCCGTCTCCAGAAGAAGTAAACTATGTTATTACAAAACTGAAAACAATTAATTCTCCGGAGAACGGAATGCCTTGACAATATTCATCAGAATTCTTGAAAGCTGCTGGATTGAGTGGTGAGCTGCATGATCAGGGTTCATTTCAATATATTTGGGATAATTGATGCTCCCAAAATTATTTGGAAGCTATACCAAATTGTGATTTGAAATATTCATAAAAAAGTGTGGTGGATTGTAGTAACTATAAGGGATCATCTCCTAAAACTCTTATAAAAAAATTTCAACGATTCCTTGACGAGATAAGTACCGTATTTTTGATAGGTATCGCGATACGTGTGGATTTAGGAGACGGTAAGTCAACTATTACTACCAATTTTAATCTAAGCAAATTTATGAGAATGCAGAGAGTTTGGAATCGATACATACAATCTTTTTGTGGATTTCAGATCAGCTTATGACTGCATCAATAGAGAATCACTCATAGCGGCAATGCACGAGTTTAGCAGGCATGCCTCATGTTCAATCTGGCTCTCGAAAAAGTTATCAGTCTCTTAAATATCAATGTTATCTAGAGTCACTATCTTCAATAAGTCAATACAAATACTAGCCTATGCAGATGATGTCTGTATAGTTTCTCGAACTGCACCAGCTCTTAAGGGAGAATGGACGCGCAGGACCGCGGGTCTCCAAACTCAAGTGCCTCAGTGTTAATCCAATGAGAAAAAAAAATATATTTTCTCTGCCATTTCACCGGCTATATTGAATATTTTTACAAACGGTTTTTTTTAAATAATAAATTAAATAATAAGTCTCTATCTTACTTTTGAAATGCTTTAAAATTTTTGAAATTTTTATGAAAAAAAAAATTCCCTTTAAAAAGTGAAGTCTGACCTGTAGCAGCTACATTTATCACATAAAAAATCCGTTTGTAAAAATATTCAATACAGCCGGAGAAATGTGGCAGAGAAAATATTAGTTTCTTCATTGGATTAACACTGATGCACTTTGCTTTGGAGACCCGCCGTCCAGCGTGCCCATTCCCCCTTAAAAAGCATTCATTTCACTGGAACAGAGTGCTAAAAGATTTAATATGTATTAAATGCAAACAAGACTAAGTACATGCCATGTTTGAAATCTACCAAACAACTTAGTCACTTAGAAGTTGGTAACCTTAAATTTGAAAAGGTAAACAGCTTTACCTGCCGGAGAAATGGGGTCCCCTAAAATTCGGGGCTCTAGGCACGGGCCTTATGGACCTAAACATCCAGCATATATATCTATTTGCAGATATAGTCTACTGCTTATTGATGTATGTAGCGCACTTTGTGGACGTTACCCCCTTCGCTGGGGTGCTCAGTCGGTAAGGCGCTTGCTTTGCATGTGAAAGATCCCAGGTTCGGGCCGGGCATTGCCAAAATAACTGACGACATATATACGGTCTAGGCTGACTACAAAAGCAATTTAGCAAACGATACAGTTTATTAGTCATACATACGGAAGAAAATTAATTAATGGTTAATGTTTGGCTTTAAAAAGTTTAAAGCTAAAAGTTTTAGCTAAAAGCCTTGTTTGATGATTTTCTTTCTAAGGTGCATAAATAGTAAATGGGAGTATTCTTTAAGTAAAATTCATTGTTACAAAAACCTACCTTGTATGTTTCAATATTTCTTATTTGTTTAAATTTTTCTAAAATTGCTTGCATTAGATTCAAAGATTAGAGTAAGAATAATTTCGTGAAGCTTTTTCTCTTTCCAAACTCAACTATTCCGTTACATTTATGCAGTGTGAATCCTTTGATATTTTATTTAAAAAAAATGAATACGATTATAATTTTCAAGTATTTGTGTATGTTTTTTATTTAGATTTTCATCTCAATATCGTAGGCCAACATCATTGATCTAGAAATTCGTTGACCACAGGAAATCCGTTGAACGTTTTGGTTCCGGATGCTGACTTTAGACATTTATTTCTATTCACAGAACAATTGTTAGTTTAAGCGGAATATGCTGTTTACAAGTTTACATCACTTTTCGAATTTCTGTTTCATTTTAAATAAAAAAAAATTGAATGTATGCGTTCCGATGGTCATGCCGCTGGCCTAATGAAGTCGGTATTAGTACTGTTAAAGTAAGTAAAGAAACTTTTTTTTGTAAATCAAAAAGCATTTTTTTTATATGAAACTTAAATAGGTAGGATTAAGTCTTTAAAAACATTATTAACTTCTAGACTACTTTTATAACGTAAAAAGTGGAAGCTTTTTTAAAGGCTATGTCCGTCGTCCAATTTTATAGTCAATGAAAAACTCAGAATAAAATTCATATACCAAATACTTAAACTGAAATTCGAACAAAAACTGCATAATTTAATACCCATTTTAAAAAGCAGTATAATGCCATTTTCTAATTCTTTTTAAATCACTATTGGCACCCAACATCCTACGAGAAACGTAATTTATTTAATTAACACAAGTAGGTTTGTCACAGAAACTGTCACTCAGAAATGCTTCCACACAAAATACATGCATCTGAAAAGCGCCTAACATAATATTATTGTGGCATATTTTTGATGTTATTCCAAACTGATTTATATCACAAAATTAATTTCCTTTAAATTTTTATTTAATACAAGTAAAGTTTCTCGTTCTATTGTTGTGAGTGTCAATGGTGATTTAATTCTATTAAAGCTGACCTTATGCTTTTGAGTATTACATTTTGCAGGTTATTTTTTTTTTAAATAATTGAAGTACTTTATAGTTTGAATTCGATTTGAGATTTTCAATGTCTTCTAGTTTCGATGCTTTGAATTGTTGGATCATATTTATAGTTTGGGCTATGAAAGTGGGTAATGGACGGACGGCATAGCCTCTATAAAATTAACATGAATCTACTTCAAAATTTATGCTTAAATTTATGAACTGTTATTTTAAGTAGCGAAAGTAAATGTTACCTATGTAATTCTATCAAATATCAAATAAATCGTGGAACTAAAGATATTGAATAATTAGTTATGATTTTCATAAGAAATGAAATTATACCAAATTTTAGCCGTGATAAAAAACATGTTTCAAATATTGATACATATTTAAATAGTCTACTGTTTATTTTTCCCTGTTGAACAAAATGTTTATGGAAAAGTGTATCTTCTGTTACAACCTATTAGTTATTAATTCTAAAAAACCCTATAAATACGTAATAATAAATGAATCTTTAAAAATCATTCAATTCTAATTTAAATGAGCTTCATAAAACTTTTAGTCTCAAATATTTCTCTGTAATTACTTGCGAACGATCAACTTTGACCTTAAGACGGCGAAATGACATGGCCAAGCGTCCATCGCTTTCGATAGATCAATATTACGCCACTTCCTGGAAGGTTGTTCGGTGATTCTATGATTCGCTTTCCTGCTAAAATTTGATTTAGTCCCGTATATGGGTGTTCTCTCATTGCGTGGCGTGTAGGATGGTAACTGTTGATTTAAGATTTTTAAATTAAAGCTGATTTATATGAATTTTGAATTGAAGGTTATGATTTAGGCCTTTAAGAATTTAGTTGCTCTGCTGGTTGGAAATTTTGTAAACTAGAAAATTAATAAACTAGAAAGAAAATTTAAATTTCATTACATTTTCCAATTAAAGTGGATAGTACACAGGATTTTCTAAACTAAATTATTAATAATAATTAAGTTATGCCTAATTAAGGAAAAATCAGGCATTTTGATTATGCATGAAAATTCGGTACATAGTGTGCGTAATTTATACAGAAATTTTATGCTAAGGTGTATTAGTAGCATTACTTTTTGAAAGTAGATTTTTTAAACATAGTTTTAAAAAAATATTATTTCATAATATTTTAACTAAACCTTCCATAAAAAAAACGATGAATACAACAAAAAAGTGCTTTTAAAGTATTATGTATGTGATATAAACTTGAAATGCATACCGGGAACCTTGGAATGTCGGCAGAATTCACGGCAAGGGATAACTATGACTTTTGATATGAGCATCTCCATTAAACTAATTAAATTAGGAAAATCAGCCTTTTTTCATAAATTATCCTTTTTTACAATTAAAAACGTGTTCGTCACTTTTAAGTAACTGTGAAAAAAATCAATCTCTGTAATCGATTACTTTCATTACACTTTTAGTTAGGCATCTTACTTTTGGCAGAATATCACATCATTCTGTTAAAAGTTATAAATTATGATTTTTTTAAATAAAATTTTTCAAGTTAAGCAAGTGTCCGATTTCAATATGAAATGACAATAACCAAATAAAGAAAAATTACATTAAAATTATGTATCTATCTTGTATGCGCGTGTATGACATTATAATATTCATTTGTTGTTCTAAAGTTTCTTTGGCCCTTTTGTTATTGCCATAAATTACTCTAATAAGACTCAAATTGGTTTTCAAAAACCACAGTGTAGCTTGTTAATTATAAGGCCTTTTCTGAATATCGTTTGATATTGATTTTATATTCTTTAAATTGTTTGGATATCTGAAAAGTAGTTAGCAGTATACTGTAAAAAATGATCACAAATTAATTTTTAACAACCAATGTAGTATGAAATGTTTCACTTCGTACTATCGACTTTAATTTCTTTTTTATCTCCAAGACAGTGCTTTAACTGTTCGAAGTAGTAGTAGACAAACAGCGAGCTTCTTAGAATTCCTGAACGGATGAGCTAAATTTAGCTTCTGATTATTCGTTTCTTTATAATATTTTTCAGAGTATTTTGACGAAATATATTTGTCAGTAATTTCAGTTTCAAAACGTGCATTAATATCGAACTCCCCATGTAATGCTTTTTCATGAATTCTATATATGATTATTTTTACAATAAAGGACATGGTGCAAATTTCAAAAGGATTTTTTTTTCAAAGTAACGTATAATATCTTTAAAAAAGTGACATTTTATACTTAAAAAAAAATTTAACACCTGCCAGTTATTCCAGCAACACTTGATGTGGGTCACTCAGTTAAATGAGTATGAAATGTTTCAGTTTTTTTTAATGATTGATCTACTTTGAATTCGAATTTTTTCTTTGATTTTCGATTAAATCTAGTTTCGATACGTTTAATTTTTTGACAGATCATATTTGTAGTTTGGGCTATGAAAGTGGATAATGAAGGACGGACATAGTATGTTTAAAAACTTCCACTTTTACGTTATAAACGTTGGGTGGAGACTGAAAGGAAAATTTATTTTTGTGATATAAGTCAGTTTTGAAATGACTTCAAATAGTAGTTTATCATACCATATCATAATATCCATCAAATAATACTATTTTTGGTATATTTTGCATTATTTGTTTAGGTTATAGTTCTAGAGTCTATAGCGATGCTCAGGATTCGGTTTCTGTGTTCTTCTCTCCAAATTCAAAAGTATGAACCAGTCTAGTTTGTGTTAGTTAAGTACTAAAATAAAATAGTTTTACATCCAAATTTATACTTTGGTATGTACAGGGTGTTAATTTAAAAAGAGGCATAAAATGTATAATGGATGATTGTTAATTGAAGCCTCTTTTAAAATTGCCACCCCACATGTAATAACAAAGATACGTCTAGCACGTGTGATAACATTTCACTATCATCCCGACATTCTGATATCGAGTCGATATTGTGAGGACACTCTAAAAAAACGTCAATTTTACGGAAATTTCCTTATTTTTCGATGCTTTAAAACTGTTTTACTTGCTTTACCTTACGGACTTGAACCGTTTTCTTAAACTATTTGACAATTTAAAGGTTTTCTCCCAAACTTTTTCATAATGACTTCGAGGAAGTGTTACCGTCAACAAGATTGCTGCTTTTGGCTTCAATCCGTCTGGAGATTCGGTTGCCGAGTTGGTATGACGCTTCACTTGTAACTTAAAGATTGCAGGTTCGAGTTGCGCCTAAAGCAAAACCTTTTCTCAATTTAAAAAAATGCGAATATTTTACGGAACTAAACTGTATTTTAATTGGAAGTCACCGTATTTTATACAGGACGTTCCAGTATTTTTTACGTTTATTTTCTAGCAAATCAATTATTTGAAACCGTAAATTTAGGTTACTGGTTCTACGTATTCTACCATTAGGGAACCTAAAAAAAAAACTATCTCCATACATTCTTTCATTCAAAACAACCCCATACTTTAGCCTGATAAATTTCATTGACATGATGGAGATTGAAAATAAAGGATGCCCCGCCCGTTTAAAATAAAGAGTCTACCACCCACCCACCCCCTTTTCGATCCCCCTCCCCACGGAAGCCCGAGAGCAAGCTGGTAGGGATCAATTCTATTTATAGCTGCGCCGATGATACGGAGGCTCTAGGGTGGTGGACTGTCTAATCGGAAGGTCCCTGCTTTGATGAGCACATGTGGTGGTTTCGGCTGTCGTTGTACAGATTTTGATCATTGTTGGTTTTAAAGGGGAAGGTTTTAAATTGACTGGATAGTTTGCTAGGTAAGGTATTTTGTGTGTGACGTTTTTTTTTAAAAATGTTATATCAGAAATTTAGTTTAAGGCTTTCATTATTATTTCCTATTTTTGTCAATTGTTGATGTTTTTCATGTTTTTTTAGATTGTAGCGTAGCTCCTGGTAAAAATTTTATATTGTCATTCTTTTCACTACCCCCTCCCCCCCCTTTAATTATTAGATAGATTCCTGGTGCTGTATTTTATGTCTAAATGACAGTTGAAATATTTAGCAACACTTTTATAATGAAGATATGAAGAGAAAATTAAAAGAAAAATTGTAAAGTATCCTCTTGAATGTTTCATCAAATTTATAAAATATAATTTTAGGTAGGGCGCTTTTTTTTTTACAAAAAGGTTATTTTATAAACTTGTCTGCCATATTCATTTAGTTATTAGTTTTGACAGCTTAATCTTAATTGAAATATACTTGATTAAATTTGAATATATTTTTTAAATTTTATTTTTAACTTAATGCATTGCCTTCCTTCCCCCACATCTCTCTGTTATAGATCGTTTTTGATTAATAATTCATCAATTTTGTTTTTATTTTGCTACTTTTAAATTAACTCCTATTTGGACAAAGACATATTGATAATTGTAAACAAATATTCGATTATTAAAAAAAATCATGGAATCAATTGTTTAAGTGGTTATTTTAAAACTACATATAAATTTATTTTCAAACTTATTAAAATAAATGTTATTTTTAAGTTTGTCTGAAAATTTCGTATAATAAATTTTTTTCGTACATTTTTATTTTACATTCTTAGTTTGAATATCTCCTAGAGATTTGTAGATAAAAGTGTTTTAGAGTTTTGTATTTTAAGTGTCTATGTCTAGCTTTCTATAATGGCACATTCAGAGGTTTGTTACCACTTATTAAAATGAGCTCTTCACATGCAATCGAGAATTTCCGCTTGCTGAAATTTTCTCCGGAGGTGCTTTACTGTGGGACAGTTGGAAGGAAGAAGATTGAATTGAAGCATGTTTTTCCGAAAGGGATTTAACTTTATTTTACCCTCTTGAGTTCTAACGACCATTACTGTGGTAATGGTATGTGATCTATTTCATACGTAAATTGTATTTTTCTTACCTACCCCACATACTTTTTTCATTCTATATTTTTCAATGAATCTTCAAAATTTTACTAAGAAGTTCCTCCACAAGATGTCTGTTATTAGTGTTATTATATCCTTTTTCATCTTATTGACCATAATTTCCTGTTATAATTATCTATACAGGCGCGTGCACTATATCATTTTTGGGGTAAAGTGACCTTCGGCTAGAGATCCATTGAAACATTATATAAATTGTATTAGGTTGTCCGATCATGAATTAAATATTTTTATTATAAAACTATCTAATAATCTTTCAATGTTTTTCTATTTTATGTTTTTTCCAAAGCAGACCTTTCTCTTTCGTACACTTAACCCTTTGAGGGATAAGCAAATTTGCTGAAATGTAAACAAGTTAATTCTGCATGAGATTAAATTTAAACGAAATTTTTTTATTTCTCTCACTTTTTCAAATGGTATTTCTGTTAAAAAAAAAAAATTGTAAATTACGTCTTCATACCTCAAATTTTAAAATTTAGTAAATTCAAATTTTTTTTCAATTTTTGATAATTGTGTTGGTAGAAAATCTGTTAGTCAGGTGACGTCTGTAACCCTCAGAGGGTTTTGAAAACGGCCTGGATTTTTGAAGACTTCTTTCCCCCCGAAATTTAAAATTTAGTAAATTTTTTGAATTTATATGAAAATTAACTGTATTGCTAGAAAACCTGGTTACGTCTGTAGCCCTCATAGAGTTTAAAGGACGGTTTGGATTTTTGTAGACTTTTTTCCAATGAGAAGTTTTTGGCGTTAGTTCTTTTCAAAGAAACGCCAACCACGTATGGAATGCAGACTACTCCTAACTCCATGGTATGCAAAGATGCGCGAAGAACCCGATTCCAGCCTTCTGGTACAGGTTTTGATGGTAAGGGAGACGGGTCGATATAATGTATGCAGTTCATCTACGCACATCACATATAGTAGTAAATTCACTACTATGCTGCAGAAAGCATGGATCGTTATAAGGCCGCCACTCGGGCTGCCCAGCTACGTGCTCGACGATTGATTCGTGTTGAAGTGGGTTCGCAAGGGCTTTAAATTTTTGGGTTCTAATATTTGAGCTATTAATGGTTTGTTGATATGTATTAAGGGGGAATGAAAGCGGATGTCGGATCTCCAAATTGAAGTTTTCTGTGTAATACAATGAAAAAAAATCGTTTTACTCCGACTTTATTGAATATTTTTTACATTTTTTATATGACAAATGTAGCTGGCTTAAATGTCCCTTTATAATTCCGTTCTTTGAAATTGGTTAAAATCTTTTGTTGTAAAATTATATATTGAAAATCAAAAAAATCAAAATCAACGTTTTCAAAACGTATGGGGACGCTAAAGTCAGCTGTTTTTATCATACAAGAAAACCATTTGTAAAATTATTTTACCTGACCAAAACAATTTACCTAGAAAATTATTTTTAATATGGATTAACACAAGAGAAGAATTCGGTCGGTTTGGAGACCCTATAATCTAGCTCCCATTCTCCCTTAAGATAATTTTTTAGTAGTACTACAGGTCGTAAAATGAATTCCCTTTCAAAAGATAATATTAAAAACATTCGATCTTTAATTGACTTTTTGAATAATAATTTTCAATTTTATTAAATTTCTGTCTTTTTGAAAGTATATTTAAAACCACGCGTTGTTATTTAATAGAAATACATGTTTTATTTTAGTTTAAGTATAGCAAAAAACACACAAAAACGTCAGCATATCGTAACTGGGGCTTAACATGGATCAAAATAAGCCTATATTATATTAATGTAATAATTAAATATTACATCATGCATAATTTATAATAATGATTCAATAACTAATTCTTTATCATTAAAAAATTTTTGGTTTTAAGCTTTTAAATTATTAGCTTTACAACTAGTTCATCAAGTTATTACCTCAAAAAACGAAACAAATTTTTAAAAAATTCAAAATGAAGAAACATCCTTCGCACATGTAAACTTTCTGCACCTAAACCCATTCGATATCATAACAATCTATATTTATTTTAATTCCTTGTTTAATTCCGGTTCACATTCAACCAAATCAAGTTGATCGACATTTCCATTATAGCTTGTATCGTTAGTTGTTTGGCACCTGAAATCCTTTTTTTAATGAGGAAATAGCTAAGTGAATGTATTTGTGGCTCACTCCCAGTAAACTTACATGTTCGAAGGATGTTCTTCATTTCAAATTTGTTTCGTTTTTTTTAAAGCCCAGTGTATGGATGCTAAAAATAGATAAGTTGACGTACTAGTTGTTGAGCTATTGCTCATAATTTCAAAGTTTAAGACCGAAAATTACTAAATAAAGTATTGTTTATTAAATAATTATAATAATTTATATATGTAATATTTAATTATTATATTAATAGGCTAGTTTTTGTTCATGGACTGCCCCAGTTACGACCTGATGACTTTTTTATTCCTTTTATTCGCTGTACTTAAACTGCATTTATTTATTTAAAAAAATGTGTATTACTTTAGAAGATATACACAAAAAATAATGCATAATAAGTAGAAGAAAAATAACCCTTTACAATTCATTTTCTATTGAACTACACAAAATTTATAATTTTATGTAACTTTAAACTATTTTTTAAGCATAGAAGTAGATTTTTCTGAATAATATTTTTATTATTCTTTTGGTACATATTCCTTAAAATTTAAATTAAATTTAGCCATTAATAATTTCCTAAATTGCCTATCATGAAGTTCTTAAATTAGATCTTGCTTATCGAGACAGTAATAATTCTATAATAAATTCTATTTTTGTCTTGTAATTTCCCCTTTAAAGTTACATTGTTCCGTATCGATTGCGCATATTTAACTAAAAAAAAAGCTGAGCGACACCTCTTTTGCATTTCTGTCACATTTCTCTGTGTTTCTATGTACCTGTACTAAAGTCGTTTTACCTTTACCACGCAAATTTTATCTCAACGCAGTTAAAGTGGGTCAAACTAGAAAACTTTTAACTCTTACATTTAGCAACGTTTGTGATCATTGTCAAATAATAATTGTTTCTTTCCACTTTTGCCCAATTGGTACTTTTTGTGCTTTTGGTATTTTACATAAGTTTTGTGAAGTCTCAATTTGGTATTTTAGTTTTTAATTAATTTAAATTTCTTAACTTATTTTATTAATAGTCATTATTGTTTAACCAACAAATGCAAGTCAACATTTATAAGTTAATGTAAAAATATGTTAGAATACTGAAAGTTCTATACCATGGTATTTCTGATTTATTTTCTATTTTTAATGTCTCACATTTTTTTGCCGCTGAAAATTTGACACACTGACTAAATTTTTCACTAAAAGAATTCTGTAAAGTGTTAAATATGTGCCTACCCCTTAGTGGTTAACTATCACATTGAAATTGATGATGCTTAGTTTTTTGGTAAATGATTACGTTTTTTTAAAAAATATTGTTTAACCGCTGGTAAATTTATAAAAATCCAAGTTCTAAAAATCATAATTTGTTTTAAAAAACCATGGTAACATTTAAGGAAAAACCACCCAAATTATATGGCTGATTTTTAAGGTTGAACCCTTACTTTTTGCCGTGTTATTACATTACTCTCTCTAATGTTGATTCCCATTTGAGAGAGTTTAATTTATGTAAATAATTTAGTTTTAATATTAATTCATTGATATGATATAAATACTAAGCTCCAGTATGAAAAAATAGATTCTGGAAAATTATTATGCCATTATATTACAATCCTAATTAATATTCAATGGCCTTAAAAACCCTAAAATATTCAAGCCCTTAAATAAACTTTGAAACTAAAAAGTTTTAAGTGAGCAACCTGTTAATTTTCTTTTATATGAAATAAAAATTTATATCCTCTATATGTAGCGCTCGTGTTTGACAGCCTTAACCTCTTGAGACCCGAGCAAAATCCTACACGTATATTCGTAATCTAAACACATTTTTCATACAAATATATGCTAAAAAGTATTTTTGCAAAGTAATTTTTAAAAAAATGTTTAATGGTTACTGAGAGACACGCCTTAAGCTCTAAAAATACACATTTTTTGTGCTATAAATGCAAAAAGAAAGGCCGTATCACTTATTTGTAGTTAAAAACAATGTTAAAATAAACTGTTAATGCAAAATGCCTTTAAAATTAATTACTAAAAGAACTTGTTGAAAAGTTTGAAAAAAAAAAGTTTAAATTAATTTTTTTGAGAACTCTAATATCTTATTAACCTTAGTTCAACTTCATTTTTTATAGAAATAAGTGACTGACACCTGTAATCAAAGGCTGAAAACTGATATTTGGATCTTCTTCTCTCGGACCAGGTCAATTTCGGAACTAATTAACACGTTAATTGTCTGTGAGGAGGCTTTAAAAAATGTCCCCAAATGGGGACGCCAGGTCGCAAGAGGTTAAGAAGTTTGTCTCATGTTATTGCAATCTGAAGGCCGATCGCCAGCCACCACCTCTTTATTGAAAATAACTTCTGTACGAACATCGAATGATTATTTGTCACGATATACACTTTTCCTCTCCAGACAACAGGTATCCAAATGGCGTCATAAAGCTTTTCTGCTGTTGACATAATCTCTAAAAATTCCCATACAGTATATTAAGCATTATGATTCAATTTTTATCTAATTCAATTTTTCTGATTAAGAATATTTCACAAGTAGTTGTCCTACTCCTGTGGGTTAATTTCTATGTTTTGAATATATCTAATATTAAGGCATGGTTATTTTTTTATAAACACGGTTTACGTTAATTTATTCTGTACAGATTTATTGTCTAACATATTTTAAACAATCAAGTTAATAAAACCCGAAATTAACGTCACATTAAAGCTTTAACTACCTACATTTATATCATCATTTGCACGCGGAATCGAAAGGTAAAAAAACCCCCACAATTCACTTAACAATTGCTTAACCCTGTCCTATTCATTTCTTAACACGCTTAGCATAACTCCATTGAAACGAGCAACCGAAGAGGCATTTTTCAACTCCGCGGCGCATTTAAATACATATTTTTTCTTTCTTTTTGCAACGCCTAATTGAGAAAGGCTCATCTGCAACCCTGTCAATCTTGGAGAGAGCGGATGATTTCGCCTCTTTATCAACATTCCCTCTCTCTCTCTTCTCTTTTGGCGCTCTCACTCCTTCTCTCTATCATGCTGGGGGAAAAAGAGAATGGAGAGCGGAGAGGCACGTCAGAGGTCACGTGGTGCGCTCCTTCTCTTGTTTATGGTAGGGTTACTGAACTTGGCAGTGTATTGCTAATTTTGGGATGTATCTGTAATTTTATTATTTCTGGATCGGAATAAAAAATATTGTGGGTTAAGGATAATTTCTGTAACTTAGAAATTGTTCACAATTTTTTCAAAATATCAATATTTGCCTCACAAAAAAAAAGTTCATTTAAATTAAGTCTTATGAACTTTTTATGTATATAACGATAACCAATATTATCTATTGCAATAGCTAAATGCTAAATGGTTAGAAACTCAAAAATTGTAATTAAAATAATTGGTCACAACTTTTACTTACGATTTAAAAGTGTTTGATACACATTATTTATTTTAAATGTAAGTATTATTTTCAAAACTAAGAAAATGGTAATTTAAAAATTAAATATTTTTTGTTATATATTAAATTATTGTAAAAATTAATATATTTTTTTTGTTTAATTCAAAAGCCTTACCCTTAGGCTTTTTTCCACTTGAAATAATTTAGATTAATAGGTTTTTTTTTGCAACTGTAAGCAAGCAAATGGAACAATGATAGTCAAATGATTCTATCATTTTGCTGTTTTTGCGTAATATTCTTATCTCTTCTGATTTTTTTAAATTGAAATTTAGAATGAACTTTCACTTGGTTGTAAGACATAATTTTATCGATCTCACTTGTATTTGGTATTTAAATAGTTTGTGTGATTAAACTGGATAATGGGCTGACAAGCCTTTGTAAAAACTTCAACTTTGCGCTGTGTTGTAGTGGTTGAAATTGAAATTTAAGTTTTCGTTTTTAACTTTAATATTGTATTTGGTTTAGAAATTCGATAAATGATATTTATGTAGTGGCCACGTTCTCATGTAACAACGCTACATTTTACATGTTATACTGTAATGATTAGTTTGCTACTCATTATCTAGGGTACTTGATACGAATTACTTACATTTATTGTGTTTAGTCGTGTGTAAACATTTGATTCAATATAATAGAAATTATTAAGTAAAAGTGTATGAGACGTAGCACGTATTGGAATGTTATTAGAATCCATGGACTTATTGGAAAGATCCCTTATCTTATCTTTTTATTTACCTATATTATTGTGGAAAACTAAATAGGACTTTCAACTAAAGTTCGTGTCATGTTATTGAATAAAATAGCTGTATTTATATATAGTTATGAATACATTAATATGCCTACAATGTTTAAGCCTAGGATTTCTTTTAAAACTTAAGGTTTTCTATCGTCCTTCGGCAATCAATTATCTGTGTATTTAATGTTTAATTATCTATGTATTTCGAATACTCCTTTAACTAGATACTTTTCCGTGGCAGCGGCAGTCGTGACTGTTCAACTATGATTTAATTAAATCAATTACTAAATAGTGTTAGTGTCCATAAACAGCTTATCTTCCATTGCAACAATCCAGCTACGTAGCAAAACTTAATTTCCCATCGTGCTTGTTAAGTGGAGTATCTTGACCTTTACAAAAGCCCGTTCGTGGAATAAACTTGCTTCACTTCTCCTATTAATTTTCCAAATCACAATTTCATCTACACTCTCCAGCTGAAAAACATATTTCATCAATGGCGATCATTCTCACCTTGGCTACTCCACCAATCTCGCCAAGCCTAATTCTCATTCTCCTCCCATTGTCGTTCTCTCCTGTTGCCATGGTAACACTCCTCTAGCGTCTCTCATGATCGGTGATCAGCGCCAAAGCACGACATTAAGGTCGCCAAGTTGTTACGCCTTTTGTCGTCATTCTCTCTATCTTTTCCGGTAGGCGAGTATGTCATTCCCATCTCAGTATCTTACATGAAGGAAGTATCCGAAGCTTTCATCGGAGTATTTGGCAGTGAAAACATATGTGTGGAACTTCGGCGTTTTTTTAAGCTCTGTGTTTGGCGCAATGACCGTAATGTAGAATGTGGGATTGATTCATCATTGTAAAATTTTTATTACAAATGTTATTTCTAATATTTCTAATAAAAATTAAATTTTTATTTTCAAAAGTAGCATTGAAATTCACAAAAATAGCTTTATGAAATGTTTCATTAAAAAACATTTTTGTTTCATTTAAAGATTTATTTGAATTTGCTACATTAGTTATGCAAACAAACTAATTTTCAATGTAAGGTTGGTATATAGACTAGGTAATTATATTTTTATTGAAACATACTGCATATGAGTTAATTTCGCGTTCATATGTTTTGAAAATATTACGTTGTGTCTATGCAAGTGATATATAATATTTTGTAGACATCGATTTACTTAATTTTTAATTTCAATTAAAAAAAAATATTTAAAAATATATCAAGGTGCATCACCATTCCCTTACTATATATTTAACATCCAAATAACTCAAAATATATGACCCTGAGATTCAAAAATAATAATGAAAACAGCATGTATTTCTGTTTGCGCCAAGAAGAGCCCTAGACGTGTCGGTAAAATTCTGAGTTGGGATCCCCATTCTTGCAGCTTCCGGCGATCTCTCCTCTTTTAATTCGTGGCTGCGAGTCAATAAAAGGGATGTCCGCCCTTCTTTTTTTAAAGCCTTATTTTGTTTGGGATTCTGTCTCGGCGCTCATAAAAACACATGTGATGGTAGTTTGGGGAATTTATTAATTTTGGAATGAAGGATTCGAGATTCGTGCGACTTGAATTGCATCAAGTGCGAATTTTACGATACGGAAAATTACGGGAGTTGTGGGGTTTCGCTTTAAGTAACTGCGAGATGTAGATGTTTGTTTTGTGACACCATTTTGAAAGCATTGCTCTTTACTGGCGAGTAAAGCTTGATCTGAAAAGAGAACATTTCGATTGAAATATATTTTCAAGGCTTTCTAGTATATATATTTTGTAACGTTCGCTTTGTTAAAAAAAATATAAATTATTTTTGAGGGGTACATGCTATAAGAAACTATACAAGCAATGGTAATTTACAGAAAAAAATTATCCTTTTGTATTTTTAAACCAGCGTTTCAAATTTGTTGATTATTATTATTTTTTTTTTTTTTGGGGGGGGGGGGGGGTCATTTATTTTACGTTATTTTTCAAGCTACAATCTCGACATCTTATTTTAATCAAATCCTCTATTGAATCACGGATGACCGACCTTAATGCTAGGAAAAAAAATATAATGAGCCTGTGCCACTTGAGGTGTTTATTTAGATATTTGAAGGGTGTCATTACAAAACTAGCGTTCTCTGAAGCACAACTAAGATATAGAAACTATTCAATTAATTTAATACAATCGTCTAACTTTTTTTCAAGGGTTTGTGTGTAAGGGAGAAATAATGCGGTAGATATTGTCCTTGTCCGCCTAGATCGATTCAAACTATTTTACTCTTCGTTAAATTTTAGATTAAAATTTGATCCCCCCCCCCCTAAATTTATATTCTGTTTTGTATGAGATTGAAAATCGAGCCATCGAGAGTCTTGTCGTTTTCGTCACCCTTTGCTGAGCATGCCATGTTATTTTCTTGTTGCTATAGCTGCATCCGTTTTCGGCACTCGTAATCCTACTCTAGCCAACCATACAGTGGACAATTAGACTTGCAACAGTCACATTTGCCACCGAATTGTTTTTATTTGATTACTTGTACTTTGTCTTTGCTTCGGAAGGTCAGTTCACAGTCGACGAGGCAAAGTTGAAACTAACTCAAAATTAATTGTTTGTTTTTAAAGAGTTTTATCGTTGTATGTCGACTGTACGACGAGAGTAAATACCATTAAAAAAATTATGTCTATAATGTTGGTTAAATAAGCAGATGAAATTAAAGGATATGTTTGTAAGTCTGGAGTTTCGCCTTATATACATAGTACATATTTAAAAACTAGATGTTTGTAACACCGCACGACTTTCAATTACCACCCAATAAATCAATACATTCAAAAGTAATTATATACCCTATAAGGTCATTTCAATAACTATAAAACCTAAAACGTTCTATGGCAGCTACCATTTTCACATGCGCGATTTTCTCGAAAATCTTATGACGTTTGACAGGTACTAAGAACTTGTGCCCCAAATTTGAAGTCCGTAGCTCTTTTATGTCGAGCTGTAGAGCGGTTTCAGACAGACGGACCAATGTTTAAAAAAAATCCCAACGTTTTCAGAATCAGCACTTTCTAAAACTTGTAGAAAACACACAAACATTTTTGATTTGCTCCCCATCGCAATACTTTCATTGCTCTATCTATAATAATAAAAGAAAGAGTCTGTCTGTGTGTCTGTTTGTCATCGGATCGTAAAAGACCTACTTATACTGCCCTCAGAAATTCGAAATTTTTAAGATAGATTCCCTTTAATATTAACGTGTGCACCTGAGGCTTAGTTTTTCATATTTGTTCCTATTTTTAGAGAAAATTCAAATTTTCTGAAAAAAATGCACCACTTTCGCTCAAATCCGATCCTTTTTTCTCTTTCCTGATGCCATCAGCTGAAAAAATTAAATAAAACTTTTAACGAAAACATTTAAAATTCAAAATGTTTATTTTATTCTTTTGCCATTACTTTCAGAAACTAAATTCATTATTTGAAAAATAATTGACATGTTTCAAGTTACGTAATTCCGCCAGTCTTCATTCCCGGATGTTATTGTGGGTTTATTTGATGATTTTCATTGATTTTTCAGTTAACTGCATGTATGCATATTTAAGCAATAATGTATAGTTAAGCTATTACTGGAACTATGATGGTTAATAAAGGTCATCGCACTAGATCTATTAGTGTTTTATGCCTTTATTTTTTCGCCAAATACGTTGCCAAATTATTAACTAAAATTCGCCAAATAGGCAATTTCTTTTATAAATAATTTATAAGCTGGTCGGTTGTTCGAAGGTCATTGTGTTAGAGCTGTATAATGGGTGTGGGTAGTTATATATATTTTCTCGCCAAATTATTTCCCAAAACGCGCCAAATGAGCAAAAAGGTTTTATGTATTTATGAGGAATTGTGATGACATTTTAAGAGCTTAGTGGAAGAACGTGCTAAGTGACAAAAAGGTGAAAACGAGAAAACGTGCTTTAAAGTTTCTCATTTGCACTCAGATCTGTTGAAAATGGAACTTGTAAAGCGTAAAATATATGTTGCACTTAAAGTTTCTGAAAAAGGGGAAACTTGTTATCGTTAAAGAAGTTAGTAACATGTTCATTGACACAAAAATCTCAATTTTTTCAAAAATGTCACTTAGCACGTTCTTCCACTAAGCTCTTCATTTATGAGTGCATTTTATAGCGTATTTTTCATTTGGAATTTTAAGGCAATGAAACGGGTTTTTATAATTATAACGAGCGGAAACAATAAGTTTATGATCCTATAACAGGGTATATGGTACACATATTTGGGATCTATTTGATATTTTTTTTTTATTCCGTGCGAAGAACGGGTATAAATTTGCTAGTATTTCATATTTGGCAATTAAAATTATACAATTATCTCTGAATTTACTACCTTCTTAACTAGTTTGCAATGCGAATTTTTCCTTGAATTTTTAAGTAGCTTACAAAATAGGTTATTCTTTATAGACATCTTATTCTTATAAACTTATAAGCCATCATACATATTAATTAAAAAAATTTTATAAATGAAAATGGTCTATGTATATCTTAAGTTACTAAGCTCTATTTTCAAATAAAGGGAGTAAGGGGACTGACTACATCAGCCTGTCCTATTTGTGGTTTCGTCGACAAGTCCTCTATTTGCGGCAAGCCAGTTTTTATCGCGATCTTGGTATGTATTTTTGTTTGCAAAACAGGCCCCCTCTATGTCATCGTGGTAAAGGGCCCCTCCAAAGGTGGCAAGGTGCAGATAGATCCACGGGGCATCACCACTGATACAAGGGGAGGGCTGCTTAGGGTTTCCACAATCTGCCCCTCTCCCGGGATTCCGTTCATCTCCTTGTCTGGAGTTTGGTGGTGGCGCACTCTACCTACCTTTTTTTTTTGCTCATTTATACACACCCTGTGCTACTCGGGCGAGGGGTGTTGCACAAAGTAACACCCTGTTCTTTGTGAAATGTGATTTTTTTTTAATTGGCATGCTTAGTTGTTTTTGTGAAGATTGTTTATTTAAAGAAGATTGGGAATGAAGGGTCAGATATTTCCTTTTGACAAATTATCGCGTGATCAAGGCTTATAAGAGGAAAAGTCAGTTGTATTCTACACTATTGGATGCATGGAGTAAAAAATGATAGTAAGTTCGTGACTCGTAATTTAGTTTTCGGCAAATTATTTGGATTTTTAATTGCATAAGAACATCATATCTAAACGGTTTCTTTTCCTTATTATAATGCATTGTTTTAATTAAAATAGTTACAAATTTAATAGTGAATTTCGATTGTTTGAAACTGAAATTATTTAGACTTTGAAGATCACAAAAGGTTTTTACAATATTTTTGTTTATTGAATATAACAATCACATTTGAATTCATACTTTAAAAAAGTATATTATTGGAAATATTATAATTTTTTAATGGCAACTATAAAAAACATTTTTTAACGATTTCATATAATCGTCAATGACTCGTTAGTCCTACTCCAGATCGAACCAACATCTTTTAAAAATTCATAGCACTTTTTAATGCTCTTGCTATCACTTTTTCCTATTAAAAATGCTCTTTTCCTATTAAAGATCTTTCTTTTCTCATCATTGAAACCTCAAACAAAAGAACAGTTCCCCCATAATAAAAAACACCAACGCCCACCAACCGCTCTCCCTTACCAACCCCCTCCCCGAAACCTCCCCAACTCGGACACCCCGAGACCCCCCTTCCCCCCATGCATCTGAATCCCAGGGAAAAGAGTGCGAATCAATTCGCAAATCGATCAGTTTGGTCGCGGACACTGCATGCCCGACTTTCGACCCGAGATCTTTTGCGTGGCAGCAGAATTATTCATTGTATACCGCGGAAGAGCCGAGGCTCAAGGCACAACGTGCTCGGATATTGGCGTTTGTGGGTGTGCTTGATGTGAGTATGAAGTTTTTTAATTTTGTAAAATAAATGTGGGGTCAGTTTTTTTAAAGTTTCAATTGTGTGTCATGTGGATATCTCTTTATCTTGTTAGTGTGCTCTCTTTTTCTTTAGTCGTGAATTCAAAATAAGAGACTACTTTTAAGGGTCGTCATTTGGGAATCGTAAAAATCTGATGAAAACAAACCATCTCACCTTTGTTTGTATTTGGATGGTTGTGTAAATCGGGAAAAATAACAGTTAAATGTTAATTTTTTTTTATAAAGTTGAATTTCTGACTATTATGGGCTAAATGAAGAAGAAATTGGTAGCTTGATTATGTAAATTTGAACGAAAAACTGAAGTTTAATACTAGTTCGAAGATAAATAATAATGTGAGAAACAATGCGTAAACCCCATTGCTTGAATATCGTACAAATGTAGATGGACGTGTAATTTACTCTTCGTGATTGCGAAAATTTCATGTAATTTAGACAATTTTTGAAGTTCTTCGTTAGAGAAAAATACACATGAAAGGTAAATTATCTTATAACTAAATATAGGGGGCTGTGGAGCCCAGTCGATTAGGCATTCGCCTAGCATGGGAAGGGGGAGCATGCGAAAGGTCCCAGGTTCGGGTCCGGGCATCGCCAAAATAACTGCCGACCTATAAACGGCCCGTGCAGCCAAAAATGTCCGACGAATAAAACCCCGTGTAGAGGGATTGCACGTTAAATATCCTTCAAAGTCCTAACGCTGCGTACGATGTCGCCCTTAATGGTTGCGTTGGGTGCCCACTCAGGTGTCGGCTCGTCATTTGACTGTGTTTCTAAAATACGACGCGCGTCGCCAATAGCCCTCGTGTAGCTCTAGTGCGACGATAATTCAAACTAAAACTTAAAAAATCTAACTAAATATGTGATTATTTATAGTAAAACATTTAAAGGATGTGTAAAAAATTATTTATATGCTATGGTAAATGACGAGAAAAATAAATTCAAAAAAACAAAACTTCAAAAAACAAAGAAATCAGCAGGACTTCCCTTCTTCCCGAAATAATTCAGTCTTTCGACCCCTCATTGGCCCCCACTCGATCGCGGAAGAAAAGTGAGACTCTCAACAAGGTAGAGAAATAAATACAGACCCCGTCAGAACTTGCTTGGATATCGTGTTGGTTACTTCTTGTGGGTGCTTGGTCCTGATTGTGAGTATGAAGTTTCTGCTCAATTTTGGAACCTTTCGAAATGTTGGTATTTTTTTCTTTAAATTTAGAAAAATTCAATTGGCAATATTTAATTCCCGGTTGTTTATAGTTGAAAATATATTTGAAGATCCATGAAAAGAAAAAAAGTTAATTATTTGCGCAAATGGTTTTATTGTGTTAAAATTGACATGTTTCGACGAACGGAGGTCCTGCTTCATCAGAATCTTACAATCATCTAATGTGTGTGTACTATTTTCCATGTATTATGCGCAAAAAGTGTGTATATTCTTTAAAAAAACGTAATTGTTTTTTTTGTGATCTGTATTTGACTTAAATTGTCTAACTTAAAAATACGCTCCCTCTCCAAAATAAAAAAAAAGTATGGAAAATCAGTGTTTTTTTTTAATTTTAACTAAATTTAAACAGAACACCTTATTTCAATTTATATATTTGTTTAAAAAAATCAAGCAAGCCAGATCCCCGTTCCGTGACGCAGCAGCTTCGTCATAACCAATCCAACTTTAAAAAAAGTATAGACAATAAGTTTTTTTTAAAATTTCGACTGATGTCTTAAAAAAAAAAATTTAACATTAATATACATTCCTTTAAAAAAAATAATAATTTAAATCCTGCCAAATCCCTGTTACTTGATAGAGCAGCTTCGCGATAACCGAGCCAAAGCTGGTGATACGCTCCGTCAATATCTCTCTGACGTCTCGTCGAGAGTTGCATCTTTTGCTGCTTCCACCCCTCCATATCTGCGGAAAGGTGAGATTGGACCCTCCCAGTGCGTTCACAGTCATCCCAGCTGTGACCGAATGTAACCTTCAGAGACTTGCTGCTGCTCAAGCCCCATTTTCATCCCCCACCTCACATACATTCCCAGCCATTTTCATACAACCATCGTCTTGGCCTTGTTGGGGTTTTTTCTAAAAAAAGTTTTTTATTTTTAAAAAATTAAAAATTCATTTTATGTTACTCTGTTTCCAATAGGTGGTTCCTTTTGACAGTTATTTTCTGAGGAAAAAAAGATTGATTTGTTATATGCGAATTGCAGATGCTTAGTTAATGAGCTACCGCCATTGTTATCTAGAGGATAAAATACCCAAGGTTCCCTTTTGAAGAGGGCTCTCAAAAAGTTTTAAAATATTCTTTTAAACGCTCATATAAAAGTTGCATTCTTTTTTTTTTAAAATCCGTATTCTAGTACTGAATGGACACCCATGCGTACGATTGCCTGCTTTATGATTATTATTATTCCATTAGCAATGATTTATAGTCACATTCACTATCAATTGCATTGCCTTTTGAAATGTATAGCATAGTCTGATACAACTCTCTTTATTGGTATATACATGCAAAAAATGTCTGGTAATAACTATATTTGAACTGATTCCATATAAACATTTTCAAGAATACCCTAAACTCTTTTAACAACCAGCCTCTTTCGAATCAATATGGTGGCTTTTACCTAATGGTGGTTGTGAAGCATGCACGGCCGACCGAGTGCATTTATTTTTGATTAGCGATGAGATCGTTATCTAGTTTTAGGGCATATTTTTCAGGTCCGCCATAATTGGATATGCGTCGGTTAATTGGAGATCCCCCACTGAGTTTCGATCCGCCCACCCACCCTTCTCCATTTACTTTTGTATTGTTTGGAACTTTTGGAGCTTGCCGTTTCAATGAATGAAAGGGAAAATTATATTTAAAAAAATATCAAAAGATTTTTTTTTAAATTTTTTAAAACGTAGGTATATATTTCATCCTAATTAAAATATTTTTTTTTTCTAGTGTTGGGTTACTGTTAAATTCAGGGCCTGATTTAGGATTGATTATCGGCACTAAAAATTTTGGAACTCCCCAAATGGAATATTTTGTGTATTGTTTCTCATATGATAGAAAAATGTCTAAATATAAAAAATGGTAGCACTAAGCAAATTGAAAATTATTAATTAACCTAAAATTATTGAATTTTCACTCTTTAATTACAGATTAAAAAAAAAAACGCCGATAAATCGTAAAGTTCACTGAAATTTTAGGGGCCTACAGAACAATTTTGCATAAAACCACTAAAATATAATGGGCCTCAGAACTTTGGGGTTCTTGCCTAATATGACTTGTGGAAAGTCAATCACTGTTTAAATTCCAGTATAAACCCTTTACAACTAGTTCCAAAGATATTAAGTCTCGACTCTATGACACAACGAAACTGGAATCTTCTGATTACAAGGCTATTTGAATATTTAAACATTTGTTTCGTAATAATTACAATTAATTTATAAATAAAAAAAATAGAAGAATTCAGATATTCATTACATATTTTGTTATTGTTTAAACGGACCACATATTGAATAATTTACTAATTTCTTAGTTACTAAATGCTTCATTTTGGGGGGCAATAGAATAATCCCCAAATAATTCCTCCATTTCGGAACCAATTAATATGATGAAGCCAACACCTAAACTTTAACACAATATCAATCTCATAAAAGTATTTTATCCCGTGCAGCCAAAAATGTCCGATGAATAATACCCCGTGTAGAGGGAGTACACGTTAAACAGGCTCCAAAGTACCAACGATGTGTACGATGTCGCCCTTAACAGTTGCGTTGGGTGGCTACTCAGGTGTCGGCTCATCACTTGACTGTGGTTCTAAATTACGACACCCAATAGCCCTCGTGTAGCTCTAGGGCGACGATAATCCAAACTAACCTAACTATAAGCATTTTATCTTTGAATTCCGACGTATTTCAACTTTCTCACATACACAGTCCCAGGACAAATTATTAGATGCAATGCAAGATTTCATGCATCAATCAATGATGAACAAATTACCTTTAGAAGGACATTTGTGTTCCTAAACTTAAGCTATTGAATAGAAAATACTATCAGCTATACTTAATACATATATCGACATCTTTTTTAATGATATGGCATTCTTTGGTATGTTTTCATCGTTACTAAAAAAAATACAGTGAGTCTAATAATTTGTCCAGAGACTGTACATATTTTCTGTGGCTTCCAAGGTATTGTTTTATTAATTAAATTACATTAGACTCGAGTATCGGCGTCATTGAAATTTATCTGCGATCCTTACAAGTTTCTGGAAAAACTAAAGAAACAAAATTTTGTGTTATTTTTAGATATTCATTACACATTTTGTTATTGTTTATACGGACCACACATTTAATAATTTACTAATTTCGTAGTTTCCAAATGCTTTATTTTGGGGCAATAGAATTATCACCAAATAGTACTTCTCAACTCCGCAACCAATTTCTATGATGAAGCCAATCCCAAACTTTCACACACACACACACACAAAATCAATTTTATATATAAGCATTTCATCTTAGAATCCCGACGTATTTATACTTTCCCACGTATATATTTCTTTGTAAGGTATTGCTTTATTAATTAGATTCCAATAGTCTCGAATACTGCCTTCATTGAAATTTATCTGCGTTCCTCACAAGTTTCTGGAACAAATAAAAGAAACAAAATTTGGTGTTATTTTTAGAGAACTAACCTTTCCCATCGATCGCAATCTCTTTAGCGCGTAGGAGTCATAGATGATGGCGCACGTCACTATAAGCTGTTAAGAACGCGATATCGATTTTGAGCCACCAATACGTTTCGCACATTGTGCCGCTGATGGGTGCTATCAATACCCATCTTATGCATTCCGTGAAGCGTTAGGTTAATTATTTATTGGTGTATGATTAGGTAATTTTGTAAAATATTGAAAATTCATCTTATTTGAATATGAGTTACACTATTCTTGAAATGTTAAAAATGAAATTATTAAAAATATTCGTAAAATTTGGCCCAGTATCTGCGTAGTGTTTAGTAATTTCTATTTGATTAGTCATTTAACCTTTTACTCTAAAAGTAAAAAAGTTCTCGTAGTTACATTAAATATTTGGTTGCTGTTGTATAGAAGGAACTATCTAAAACGTTATAATATACAAGTATGTTTGTGTGTGTGGGGGGGGGGGGGGGGGGTTACATGCGCCGTAACAAACTCTAGTCAAAACAGCTTAGCAACAAGACCCCACAGATTGAAAATTGATCCGAACCTTATCCACCTTGTCCAGATATAGAGTTTTTAGCACGATTATTAGATTATTTCTAACCAAATATTAATTCCGGAATAATATTCAACTTAATTTGAGACAATGTACTAACCAAATCATTTTGTTGCGTTTTACTCCTACACTGCCATCAATAGTTAAAGCCTGAGATCGTCCCTAGTCTGGCAAGAAGACGAAAGTATGCGTGAATGGCCTTAGCACATCTGGGTCACGACGCCTCTTCCCTCCTTCGGCTTCCCACTTTCTCTTTCTATCTCTCGGAGGTAAGAATAAGACGGATAGGCTTGGCGGAGGGAAAAAGAAGCTGTCGCCAAATTGATAAGATAGGCCCAATAAACCGCGCTGCGTACTTTCTATGGGAATTCCATGCGATTCAGGTTTCTCATTTTAATCTCCAAGAATCGGTCATTAAAATTACAATTTATGCATGTTGTATATTGTTGTGAAAGATCTTAAAGTTAGGTTCCAATATTTTCACTTCTTTATTAAGGTTTTAAATTTTTATTTATTCATTTTATTACATATGGCCAAACAATTAGCTAAACGTTTGTTTGGGCCTATTACGAAAGCAATCAATGGCATCTTTTGTAATGACCACTAACACGGCTTTTTTGGCCAGGCAGCATCTCCACATTAATCTTACCTCTGGGCTCTTTCTCGAGTAAGAATCTCATTTTCTCTCTTTCCTTCCTTCCGCCATTGTTTCGCGGCTATCGTCTTATGTGCTCTTTAAATGGCGGACCTGCTTCAATTAAATGGGCTCTCGGTTTTTGAAAGAGAAGCCTGTGCATAAGAGAAGAGCAGGGAAGCCCTTAGCTGGCTCGAAGCACTACGCGAACCAAAGAGCGGGCCCCTTTGTTGACTTTATTATTATTCTTTTTTTAATCACTATTTAAAGTAAAACGAAACGGTAGCGTAGTTAGGAGAATCTCAGTGGATCCCCGAAGGAAATTATTTTATAAGCTGTAAAAAGTCGTAACCACATAATATTAATAATAATATTGAAACTTTCAAACACAGGGCTCGTCATTTTTATCGACGGATTATTTTCGTACCTCGATATTTTGTAATTTCATTAAAATTCCACTAGAATTTGTGAATTCGTTAAAAATCCCACTAAACGAAAAATAGTGAAAAAGTTTTATTCTAGTTCTAAAACTTTTATTCGTATATTGGAGCTTATCCCTCTTTCGACTTCACTGTAAACGTTTATTTTCCCTACTTAATTATAAAAATAATTTAACTTTCTCTGCAATTAAAAGAAATATTCATTCGTTAAAAATAATTTGCATCCATAAAAAGTTTTAAAACTCTTTAAAAAGAATACTTTATAGTACTTTTATTTTAAATATCTTTACTTTGATCTATTTTATAATTTAACACTGCAAACCAGAAATTTCCTCACTTTTGTCATGTATAATGATGGATACAATATTTATGTCAATCTACTATAGGTGTATTTTGCTTAAAACGCAATTTTGTAAAACAAATATTTTTATTATAATGGTTATATTGTAAAGGTAAAGGATTTGAGCTAAGTATTGAAAATTATTGATTTGTGTGAGAAATAATATTTTTTCGACAGTCCCCTCAAATGTCCGAATTCCAACGATAGAAAATTTCTACCACCGAGCCGGAAAGTCACCTTTCCGGGGTAGAAGAGGTATGAAAATCAGGAACAACTTGTTAATTTTTCTTCTGTCCTTTTTAAACAATAGCCAGTTCTTGTTCTTAAATTCGTAAATTGTTTGTGTTCTTTCAAATAACCTTTTTTTCCCTTAATATTTCGTGTAACACTTTATTAACTTTTACTGGCATATTTTTTAAGTTGAAATAATATTTTCATTTCTATAAAATTTCGCATTTCTTTTAAAACAGAAGAGTTTCATCAAATTACACTTAATAGCTACTATTTTTTTTCGTAAAGAAAGACAGAATTCAAAATCAATACAATAGTGTAGTTTACTTTAGTGTGCTCGAACGGCGCCGTGTGTGAATGCATGTAGTTTAATCCAACAAATGATGTTGTAAAATCAGAATTTCGAATTATGAATATTAGATTTGTTGTCGTGTGACCAGTGCAATAATGGAAAACAAAAAAAAATTATATTTAGAGATAGAGGTGGGGGGATGTGGCACAGTTAAATAGTTCCAAAAGCGTAGAGCACTGTACAGGTCACATCCACAGCTTTGTCCGTATAGAGGGTCTGCCGGAAATAGCTCAAGTTAATCTTAAACAGTGCTGCAGTTGTGGAAGGACAGTTGAAGAGGTACCCATATTATAGAGATATATTCAGATTATAATTTTTTTTATTAAATTAACTTTTTTTAAAAAATTAAAACAGAAACTTAAAACAACGGTTCTCTTACACTGCCTCAAACACTCCTGAAAAGTCCTTTTTCATTGTTGAAGTTCGATAAATCGATGGCGAACTTTTTCCCCATGCTACCTCCTTCCGCATCCCTTGCAGAAGGTGATGCAGTTAAGGGATTCAGTTTTCCAAAACCCCAACTTGATGGATGGACGCCAGGGTTGTTATGATTTTACCGAAAAAACCCACTTTATAAAACCCTTCAGAAAACCCAAGTGGGCAATTGAACTTAAAATTGTCTTTACTGAAAATTTAAAAAAGTTAAAACTTTTTCTAACAAAAATAAAAAAGATTTCATATTATTTTTTGTTAATATTTTATTATTAACTAGCAAATTTATACCCGTTCTTCGCACGGATTAAAAAAATATCAAATCGTTCTAAATATGTGTACCATATAACCTGTTATAGGATCATAAACTTATGTTATTGTTCCCGCTCGTTATAAAGTATAAAATCCCGTTTCATTACCTTAAAATTCCAAAATGAAAAATACGCTATAAAATGCACTCATAAATGTCATCACAATTCCCTCATAAATGCATAAAACCTTTTAGCTTATTTGGCGCGTTTTAGAAAATAATTTGGCGAGAAAATAGATATAGCTACAAACACACCCATTATACAGCTCTAACACAATGATCTTCGAACAACCGACCAGCTTATAAATTATTTATAAAAGAAATTGAACATTTGGCGGGTTTTAGTTAATAATTTGGCGAGTTTGGCAACGTATTTGGCGAAAAATAAAGACATAAAAACACTAATATGCAGCTCTAGTGCAATGGCCTTTATTAACCATCATAGTTCAGTAATAGCTTAACTATACATTTATAGCTTAAATATGCATACATGCAGTCAACAGAAAAATCAATGAAAAAATCATCAAATAAACCCACAATAAAATCCGGGAATGGAGACTGGCGGAATTACGTCACTTGAAACATTTTTCAAATAATGAATTTAGTTTCTGAAGGTAATGGCAAAAGAATAAAATAAACATTTTCAATTTTAAATGTTTTCGTTAAAAGTTTTATTTAATTTTTTCAGCCGATGGCATCAGGAAAGAAAAAAAATTATCGGATTTGAGCCAAAGTGGTATAGTTTTTTCAGAAAATTCGAATTTTCTCTAAAAATAGAACATTTTGAAACCTGAAAGTTCAAAAATCATAATCTAAGTATGAACTACGCATTTGTGCCAAGTTACGAGTCAAACAAATGTCTAGTTTATGAATCTAGAAGACACACACACATACAAAACTTCATTTTTATTATTATAGATATAATTTTACAATTTTGTATCTTTAATTTTAAAAATACATTTGCAAATTTAAATGTATACTAATTATATAACAATTAAATTTAATTATAAATTTTTTAAAATTCGAATTTAAATGCAATATTCCGTGTTATAAAATTAAACACATACAAACAATACTTGGTTCTAGACAATACATTTATATAACACTTATAAGGAATTGTCAGTTTTTTAATTATGAACAGCCCCTAAAACCCTAAAAAAAACCAAAACCCCGAATTAACCCGGGTTTTTTTTCCAACCCTGATGGACGGGAATCATATTCCCACCCACAGATCTCAAGAGGCCCGGCCCACCGTAATTGACACGGGATTTACGTCTTCTATCTTTTGTGTCTATTCTTGAATACTTATCCAGTTAAAACTCTTTGATCTCAAACTAAGAAGATTACTTTCCCGCAAAAATGTAACTTTTTTCTCCATGGAAATAAATTGTGTTTGCTTTTCGGGGTTGACTCACGGAGGAAGAAGGGGTTGACTAGCAAAAAATGTTGTCACCTATTTTATCAAATATTTATTTCGATTATTAGTCCCACTTTGTTAGTTTATTATAAGTGATAGAAGATTTGAATACACTGAAGTCAATTGAAAATAAAGTATTTAATTAATATCGTCACGAAGGTAGGCATGTTCAATTTGAGAGATTATTCGGGCAAATGTGGAAAACTCGAAATTACAACGATTTTGAATTTGTATCATGTTATGCAAAATATTGAGTTATTAAAATTTAATTTTTTAAGCCGCCTCATTTCGTGTCTATTTGTCAATTTCTTTTTTATTAAATAAGGATTTTATGGTAGTTTTAGAGAATGAAACTATATAGGGCATAGTAGGCGATACCTTGTTTTTCGTACATAACATGTTATTGCGTGAAACAGTTTCCGCTTTTCCGGCGAAATCGCCTTTGACCTTTGTTGAACATGTCCCCCAACACCAAACGCTTCCGTTGTTAATTTTCTCCCATCTGTTATAAGCGGATCAGCCTACGCATCTGCTAAATTTTCTCATGCTTGTCCTAATTTGTATGAACCTATAAAGCGTTTAGTATTAATATGAATGTTAGTTGGTTCAGATATGTTTGATAATATAAACTTGTTTGAGGATGCCGATTTCGTCCAAAGTAACGATATATTCCTTGAGCTTAAGTTTTCGTAAACTAACTACAGACCCCATCTACTAACCCAAACCTGACATTTGTACGGGACCCAATGTTCTAAGGGTGGTTAAACCTGACATTTGTACAGGACGCCATTTTGACATGAAAAAAATGTGTTGAATTCTTATGTACTTTATTATTTTTCCCCCACTTGTATGCCTTAATTTGGTACCTCAATTTAAATTCTTGTATAGGATATCAAAACCTCTGTCTCAAAACCAAGTGATCACTAAATCAACGACTTACCAATGTCCTGCCTACGGTTACGCTCTATAGTTATCACAAAAAGAAGACAATAACACAATTTCGATAATGTTTTCGATTTAAATTAACCAAGTCCCTTAAAAATGGGCCCTCAGTGGCCTTGAACGACACACTTTCACTGGCGGGGTAGAAGCAGACAGGTGTTCCACTCGTTCGGAAAGGTTATGAGGAAGAGAGAGCACCCCCTTGCTCCTTCCATTCTTCGTGGAAAAATGCCGATACCCCCCAGAAACTAGCCTCCTAAGAAAAGAAAAAAATATATACAAAGATAGTGAACGAAAGCTTATTGTGCGCAGTTCAATGACATACTTTTTCCGAAAAAAAAAGAAAGAAATGCAGACCATACTGGTTCCGCGACACAAAATGGCGGTCATCTCGCTGTTTGGAAGCTATTAATGTGATGGAAGTCGCAGTTCAATTAATGTAATTGGTCAGACTGCTGGTTTAGGCATAGTTTTTTTACATAAACATTAAACGTATTAATATTTTAAAAATATTAATATATTGAATACTTAATATGTTTGATATATTTTATAAATATTAATCTATTCTTGTACCAAATTTTCCTTTGCTCTTGGTGTTTATCAGCTACATCTTTAAAATCTTAACATTTCTATAGCACCCTTTGCGCATGCGCGGTTTTCTTGAAATCTTATTATAAACGTGCCCATTCAAATTATATTTTAAAAGACTAAAATATAACTTTTAAAATTATTTAAATATTTTATAATAGCTCTGTACCATAACGATATTTATCAAATATATTTTACTGATATAGTGAAAATAAAACAATGTTATAATCACTTATAATGTATCCGCATCGCATATATCCATTGGCAATCTGTGTATTAGGTAGATCCAATATATCCCATGTCTTAGTGGTCCAATGTGCCCCGCTAGTCCATTTTCGATAAAGTGCTTTCGATCATTTATTTACTTAAGATACTTTATGGTTGATTTCTACATCATAAATTGACGCTTAAAATGTGGATTTTTACATGAACCTTAAACTCAAAGTTTCACACCTATTCCTATTTGCTTACAAATAAAAATGCAAAAGTTTACATTTCACCTTCGAAAAGTTTATATTTTTTTCTACAATAATTTTTCAAATGTATTCATGATAAATATACATATAGGGAATTGTCGCATCAAATTAGGTGCAAAATTATTACCTTCTACTTACATTAATTAAAAAGTTATTCACGCATTATGATCCAATGTGACCTATGATCATGCACTAATAAAACTTTTTTTTTTCTCACGCATTGATGGTGTAAACTTGATCGGTATTTTTAAGGGGTAAAACATTTCCTTTTATTTCTTTGACAGTTGATTTCTCATATATCTATTGTTTTAATATGTGACTCACCATTCCTGGAATGTGTAAGCTCTGCACATAAATTTGTTTTAACTATTACAAATATTCTAAATATTAATTTTAAATTATATGTTAAAAGTACTGTGTTGTTAACAGAATATTTTCTTATTTTCAGTTTTAATGTGCCAAATACAAGATAGTGGGTGTAAAAGGTGTAGTTGATGCATTTAAAACAATGTAAGTTATAATTATTTTCATTCTTTAAATTCATTAATATATGTTAAAGTTATATAAACTTAAATACATTTGCTTAACTACGTTTAAAAACCATATAATTTGATTCAAATTGTGGTTTGTCTTGTGAATTTATTGACAAACATAAAATCTCCTTACCCTTAAGTAGCTCAATGAGACGTATCGTAATGGGTTTCATCTCTATTTTATCTAGTTCTGTATCTCCTTCAATTCATCAACAAGAAAATGTATTTATCTGTTAATTAACAACTTTTTACTTATGCCTAAAATATATTTGTAAAATTTGTTTTAAATGTGTTGTTCTAACGAAAAAAAAAGAATTTACTGTGTTAAAAATACCTATGATATTTTGATTCAGCATTTAATCCTAAACAACTAGCAAAAAACAAAAAAAAAAAACTAAACATCATATATTTAAAAAAAACAAGAAGTTCATAAAGAACTAAAATAGCCTACTTTCCTGTTACTTAAATACTTACTGAAGTTCTAATCGGGAAAAAACTAGGTTCCTAAAGTAAATATCATCAACAGCCGTTTCTACACTAGATTTATACACATTAGAAAAAAAATCGAAACACAGCACCCAGCTATAATTTAAACTTCTAAAAGCCAAAATCAACTATTTTCCTTAATATTCGTTCGCAAATTAAATATTATTTATCATCTGATCGTGATTTATTTGTAGTTCGAAGAATAAATATTTATTAATAACAAAAGTAATGAACTACTCCGAACTGCATTAAAAACAAGAAATGTAAATTAAAACTAAGCATAATTGCATGCAAAAGTATGCCTTGCCGCTTTCTTGGTAGATAATTAATGAATAATCAAAGAATCAAATTGTTCTACATTTTATGACGTCATTCCAAACTGATTCATGAAAATATTATTTTGCTTCAAATATGTTTAAATAAAGTTTCTCGTGCCATTGTTGATTTGGCAACAGTGATTTAGATTTATGTCCGTCCGGACGTACAGACAGACGGACAAAAAGTATGAAAGTTGGGTATCTGAGGTCATAGCTTTCTAACAAAAAAAGAATTTTTAAGATCCGATGATTAGAACCGATTTTGGAAGGGGGGTACAGACAGACAGACAAACGGACAGACAGACGGGCAGACATACAACAGAAACATACGAACAGACGATGGACAGACAGACAGATGGACATCAACCGCATTTCAATACCTACAGTGATTTAAATGACTCAAAATTGAACTTCAATGCTAATTCAATGGGAAATTCGCCGACAGATAGTAGATTTATGTCCGTCCGGACGTACAGACAGACGGACAAAAAGTATGAAAGTTGGGTATCTGAGGTCATAGCTTTCTAACAAAAAAAGAATTTTTAAGATCCGATGATTAGAACCGATTTTGGAAGGGGGGTACGGACGGACAGACAGACCGACATCGACCGCATGTCAATACCTACTTTTTCATTTTTTTAATTCTTTCGAATTAAAAAAAGAAAAGTAGGCTAAAAAATTATAACCAAAATTGTTGAAGAATGGCGTGCTAGTCGACTGAGTACTATTTTATGGGACTATTCCCTTTTTGGCAAAAGTTTGAAACGCCGTCGTTTTGAAAGTAATTGAAACAAATCAAAAAGAATTGGCAAATGTTCTTTTATCTAACTAAAGAACTAACTAAACAAATTTAAAATCGGCCAACCTTGGGTGTCGACCCCTGGCTGATTTGACATGGATTTGACCACGCAGCTTTCTTTTCACCATCTCTTCTCTTACCTCGATATACACTCGATAACAACTTTTTACTTATGCTTAAAATATATTTGTAAAATTTGTTTTAAAAGTGTTGCTAACAAAATTAGAAATGACTGGGTTAAAAAGTACAATCTATGATATCTTGATTCAGCATTTAACCCTAAACAACTTGCAAAAAACAAAAACATCCTATCTTTTAAAATAAATGTTATAATAATATAAACTTTTCACACTATCTGTATAAAATACACCTTTTTATCTAAATAAAAACGGATCAGTGAACTGTGTCCTATTACCAACAAAAAAGTATCATCCATGCAAAATTGCATCGTACAACACACAACTCTATTATTATTTTGCGATTATTGAGACGAAAATCGTCAGGCGTCAGCGTCCTTTTTGTTCTTTTTTCGTGTTGTCGGGGGGAGGGAGGGTGGTCGCAAGATGGCCGGCCCTTTGTTGTATTCGATCCGCCCGCTGCTAAACTTCAGGCGATTTCGCCAGCCACAGAATTGGTTTGAAAGAGCGGCACGCAATATTTTTTTGTCAAAAAAGAGTTCGATATCTGTGTCAATATTATTATCTGATATGTTGGATGTACAAACTTGAGTGTTATTTGGCAAGTGAATAATTTCACTTTTTTCTCGTCATTCAACAACTAAACAAACACCTCAAGATTCTACCCATTCTGCAGAAATTGTCCAGAAACCCAATTATCGCCAGACCATTTGTTTGACTGACAAGCAATTGCTACCTCTCTTTTTGGGCTTGGTGCACCATGACAAGACGTACTTTATAGTCTCCAGGGTCCAGACCCATGACCTGGTAATAGCTTTACATGGACACGATAACAACAACAGCTATTAAACAATTGGGCTTTAGTCTTGTTGATTATTAAGCATACCAAAGTTAAGACCATGCTACAAAATTTTAAAATATAAGAACGCGGTAAGTGAACGGAGGGAAAACGAGTTTTCATTTCGCGTCTCGTGTCAACGGAAAAGCAATTTGACCAACAAGTACCTTTAAAACTTGTAAATGGCTAAAGTTAAACCTGTGAGATGAAAGTAATTTTACTTTTTTGTACCATAGGTGTCTCTTATAATTCTTATTTTTATAGTCTTAATTCCAAGTCCAGTTTTAAATTGTCAGTTGAATGATAGTTGGGATTTTGTCAGTCCAACATATCGGGCTCTCGACGAGTTGTTGAAGAGGGCTCACTTACTGACGCCCATCGCTTTAGGGTACTGGTTTAACTCGTAAGTCAGAAGAGAAAAATGGCAGTTTTACAAAGTTTTAGATTTTGCAGAGTAGTTTTATTTTTGCGACAGAAATGTGCTTGGGGGACATAGTTTAAAACAAGCGAATTTAATTACAAATTTTATATTTATGCTTCATATTATAATCACAACTAATAATAAATATTACCATTAGTATAACAAAGAGAAAACAATTTTCTTAATAACTTTTTAAAAGTTACAGTTTAAAAATTAACTATTAAAACATAATTTATTTATTGCCATTAAATATAAATGTATTGAACCAGCCAAAGCGTCGAAATGATAAAAATTAGGATTTTTTAAAAATTAAAATAATTTAAATTTGAAACCCAACATTTCCATTCCTTCGAACACTCCCACCCCCCATAAAAATTGGGATTTAAAGAGTAGTTTCATCTTTCAAAAAATAATAGATTAATTCAAAATATCAATTTTAACAGTCTAAAAGTTCAATTTCGTTCAATTAACCGAATCTAAAAATCAACCGTGCTAGCGAAACAAAAAATATCTATTCAAATCATTTTAAATATGCATGCTAAATACAATCTCCTAAAGACGCGTATCGCTAAAAATGCTCGCCAGGCAAATTAACAATATTAATATTAACACTTTTACAAGTCTAAATATTCCATTTCATTTTATTATCCTAAATTAAAAATCAATCATACAAGCGAAAAAAAAATCTATATTTAAATCATTTTAAATCTATTTATTCATCTATGCATGCTTAATCCATTCGTCCAAAGACCTGTGTCGCTAAAAATGCCGGGGAGGCCAAGGTAAGGCCGCCATATTGAGCCCCTGCGATTTCCTACCCCCCCCCCCCCCAAAACACGCGAAAGCCTGCCTCAAATTAATCGCTAATGCCGCTAAGGATCGCCTCTCTCTCGGAGTTGGTCTCTCTAATCACATTCGGGAGAGGATGCGGGGGAAAGAATGAGAAGTTCTCTCGTAGCTGTTATAGATAATTAGTGGGGAACGGTTTGTTCTGAGATGTATGAAATTCATGATCTTTTCGCTTGGTGTTGTTGGGAGATTTTTGTCGTGACAAATTACTGTTCAGAGAATTTAGTTTGGGGAGGGGCTTAATTGAGAAAAAGTGTGTAGAGAGTTTGAGATGTTTAATATATATATTATTATTATTAATTAAAGTTTAAATTATTTTAATGCTTAATAATAATAAACACTCAATTATAGCAATCATTGAAATACTTATTATCGTTTGAACATGTTTGTAATCGGTGTGAATTTAATAAAAAACGCCAATTTAAAGTGCGCAACGTAACTTAATCTGAAATTCAAACTGTTATTTAAATGCCAATAAAAGAAATATAATCCTAAGTAACCTAATAACAGAAACTTACATCAGCTGTTCGTTCTAACTATTCCAAACTTCTACTTTCCGCAAGAAGAGCGAGAGAAATACGAAATCCTCCCTCCCCTCCCTTTCCCCACTGGCCTCCACATCACAATGAACTCGGCCGGTGGATGCATGTATGTACCAATGCACAGCCAGCGTCTGTGTGTGTGTGCGTGCACATGCACAAATGATGGAGTGAGACTCTGTCGGCAACATCCCCCCTCCCCCCCCTCACCTTAAGGGCCCGACTCCTCAAGAGTCTAAGATAGAGCGCATCGTTTTTTGAAAAATATAGATGTCGAAAGTTAATGCTCTTTTATGAAATTGTTCTTTAATAGATTGTATTAATGAGACTTTGGTTCTTTTTGGAAAAATTTGATTGAGAAAATTTTTTACCTTGTAAAAATAGTTATATTTCAGTTAGTAAAAATTATTTAAGCATGAAAAAATACAATAAATTTAAAGTGGAAAATATTATAATAAAGTATAACGTTAGGTTTATGAATCCCTTAGGAGAATTACAATGGACCACATCCTACTATTTCGTCCTTTGTATTCTTACATAAAATACTCATCAGAAAAAAAAAATATTTGTCATTCCATTACTATTTTAAAAGCAGTGAAAATATATTTGTAACATATTCAGTAAAAAACAGTCCACGTTTTACCTGCTGAAGAGCTAAGCTAATTTTAGACCTTTAAGGCCGAGTCCCAAAGATCAGAGGGTCGGGTATGTATGTGATACGAAAGATTTTCGATATTATTTATAGTTATTTTCTGTTCAAAAGAACACCTGGAAAAGCAAAGATTGTCCTTGTGTTTCACATCCCCATGCCTTGAGACTACTGCAGGATAGGATAGTTAGGGAAGCCAAAGAAACCGACATGCGCAATGAGACCTCTGCATCCTCTGTGGAATGTGTAGTAACATTCACCAAGGTGGGTGGGAATAATACTACGGGGCTTCTGTGATAGTTAATATACTATGCCAAAGGACACGCCATTGCTACGATAAGAATTTGACCAGTTGTCGGACTCGTGTAAGTCAGTACATACGGTATGGGGTTATGTATGCTTTGTCATAACTTGTACCTTGTCATAATAAATATATAATTAATGTTTAAAAAAATGTTTCTTACACTAAATTGATGCAGGAAATGTTGTAAAACTGTTTTTCTTTGATGAGGCATATAAGGTGAGTTCCACATACTAGTCTTCACAAAATTTTACGCGATAGATATATCTTCTGTATCTTCCTGCTAATGATAATTTCTGATATGTAACTTCCTGGCTATCAGGTTCAGAAAAAAATGTGACGTATCTATGGTTAAATAAAGTAACACATAGGGCTGCTATAGAGGCGAAATCCAAAATTTACGTTGTTCTCCACGTGATAGCTGTACGAATTACTCGGAGAGTTTTAGTAGAGTTTTCTGCTTGTGAAGATCTGATATTTTAATGCAACTTTGCAAAAAATCGCCTTTGCTTTGAAAATACTTTAATTAACGATAAAAATAAATTATATTTCTCTAGTTCAAGGAAAATAAATACACTTCATTGAAAATTCATCGAATTTTCCCCCAATTTTTTTTTTTTTTTAGTTTACTAGAATAGCTTGACTTTGGAAATAATTAAACGTCTAAATTTTAAGTTTAGCACATGGAACAAAATATGGATTTTTTAATAATTCGTTTACTCGAAATAATAAAAGTCGTTAATATGCATAAGTGTTTTCGATACTTTTTCTCGTTCGAACCTGCAGCTTTATTCCACCTTCTTGTTCTTCAGGCAACATTTGTTCAGCGGTTAATCTGGCTGACGTCACTTTATAGTAGTAGTTTGTGTTGTGCATTTAGATGGGTGTTGTTGTTCTGGGGTGGGGTGTTGGATCGATTTGATAGTGTGGGGGACGGGGGTGGGGGTAGTAAGAAGCGTTTCGAGAGTCAAGATGGCCGGACAAGCGGGCGCGTCATTCGATCTCCCTCGACTCTGGAATAGAACGACAAACGTACGTTTAGTATAGAGGAGTTTTAAATGGCGTGTTCAGATGTTTGTCATGTAATTATGTGTCTTGCTTGGGGTTGAAAAATAAATTATAAATTTTAAGTAGAATTATAATATAAAATAAAATGTAACATGTTTTAAGTATTTACATGTTTTACATTAATTTATCTGGTCAGTATATCTGATAAAATGCTTATCATATTTCACGATACATGAAATTAATGTCATTTTTAAGTGTATTTCAAAAATTGCAAATAAATAAAAAAATCCTTACTAAAGAATCTGTGAGACATAATTATAAAATATTTTTATAAAAAACAAAAGCCCCCAAATTCTTTAGTTATACTGCAACTTTGAATTGGTTTCTGTTTTGGAATACTTTAAAAAACTTGGCATATACAACGAAGTGAAAACGTTTTTGACTGACCATTTTCTACCATTAATTAAAAGTTTAAAAACTATTTTTAAGTAAATGAATGAATTAACAATACATTTTAAAATTGTATATTTTTTCAATAAGTGAGAAATCATACTCTCTGAAATTTTACCAAGTTAAAATTATTTGATTATTATTATAAATTCAATTATTATTTTTTCGCAAAATTTTTAGAACTTTGCTTTGTTTAAAACACTTATTTTTTTATTTAGTTTTTTACTGTTTGCAAACTATCAAGTTATATAATTGTTTTTCGTGTCCGTGCTGTACAGGATATTTGTTAATTTATTTTACTTAAAAAATAAAATATATATTTTTATTTTTTCAGATGACTTTCCCTCCATAAAGAGCTCGTTGGAGCCAGGGAATGCAAAGATTTTATTGGGGGGAGTAAGTTGACTTTAAATTTTTCAAAGTAAGATTACCCAAATTTGTGAAAAAAAATACATATTATTGAAATTAATACATATTACTAAATTAATATTAAAATACTTTTTAAAATATTAAATTAATATTAAATCCTTTTTGAATTAAAGTTGAAAGCAGTGTATCATTTCAAAATTAATTCATTTACTTCAATCAAGAGAGAAAGAGAAAGCATCCTAAGTTCTAATTTCTTTGAAATTTTGTTCAACCAATTGTAGAATAATTTTAAACTATTTAAAAATAATAATAACTCTTAAGATATGATACATTAAAAAACAATGTATACATTAAATTTTAATATTTAGGGTACTGGAAGTATATGTGTTATCTTTTATATAAAATCTAACCATGAATCAATTTACAAAACTTAAATAAATTTATAACTTTTAATTATGATTAATTTTACTGAAAAGTTGAAAACTTGCTGCTCTATAACCCAAAATATCCGCCAGCTTTGGAATCCGTATAAACAATTTTCCAATTATTTGGCGATGGAGTCCTTGTGTTAAAACAATAATAAATAAAACATCACAAGAAAAAATATTTTGGCTTTATTATAAAACTAGTTAATATTAAATTAATTAATAATTTATTTATTACTAGTTTAAATAGAAGTCGCATTAATATTTAAAATTAAATTATACTTTTCAAGTCCGATTTTTCATCAAACTTAAATAACTAAACTATTTTATTACTATTCAGAGCTTGTAATGAAAAAGCTCGTAAGCGCATCTATCCGGAAAAATCTGTCAGTTACAATTTTGGCTTTGTTATAAAACAAGTTTTATTTATTACAAGTTTACATAGATGTTGCAATATTTTCCAAGTTAAATTATTCTTTTCCAGTCATCCAATTTTAAATAACTAAACTATTACTATTCAGAGCTTGAAGGGAAAAAGCTCGTAAGCGCTTCTATCCGGAAAAATCTGTCAGTTCCAATTGTCTTGTGCAACCTGGAAGTGCCCTCGCTGCTCATTGGTTTAATGATTTTACACCTACACCCCGTGACAGGGACTGCAGTGGCACATTCTTCTTCAAGCACAAATCCCAACCTCACAATTTACTGCTTCCATTAAGGAACAGAGAAGAACGGACAGGAGAATGCAGACAGCAGCACTTTTGGGTTGTTTTAGAGCTACACTAACATAAGTCACATCAGTATCCTGATCCTGACTCATTGGTTAGGTGGTGTAAAATTCCCGGGTATTTAAAAATAAGGGTAAATACCCAAAAATCCCGCCAATTTAAAAATATCTCTATAATTTTTTCATGTTTTAAGTTATTTAAAGTGCTATATAACAGGTAAAAATTTGGAAGTTATTAGACAGAAAGTAAATTTAAAAATTTTTATGATACATTGGTTGGTAAAGAGAATCGATCATTATGGGTGGTTTTTTAGTCATACTAACGAATAACACACGTACAAAATGTGTTCGAAAAATAAAATTTTATCTTTTCCCTCAGTTGTAACATTATAACATTACCATATAAAATATTTCAATTTGTCAGGTATTTGTTATTCAGTTTGTTGTACCTAAATTGTGCTAAAAAGATTTTAAATATAAAGTCAATATTTATTTGTAGAATGACAAGCAAATCACATAGGGTCTATTTTCGTTTATTATTTTACTAGCAAATTTATACCGTTCTTCGCACGGAATAAAAAAATATCAAATAAATTCCAAATATGTGTACCATATACCCTGTTATAGGATCATAAACTTATTATTGTTTCCGCTCGTTATAAGTTATAAAATCCCGTTTCATTGGCTTAAAATTCCAAAATGAAAAATACGCTATAAAATGCACTCATAAATGTAATCACAATTCCCTCATAAATACATAAAACCTTTTAGCTCATTTGGCGCGTTTTGGGAAATAATTTGGCGAGAAAATAGATATAGTTACCCACACCCATTATACAGCTCTAACACAATGACCTTCGAACAACCGACCAGCTTATAAATTATTTATAAAAGAAATTGCCTATTTGGTGAATTTTAGTTAATAATTTGGCGAGTTTGGCAACGTATTTGGCGAAAAAATACAGACATAAAACACTAATAGCTCTAGTGCGATGGATTTTATTAACCATCATAGTTCAGTAATAGCTTAACTATACATTTATTGCTTAAATATACATACATGCAGTCAACAGAAAAATCAATGAAAAAATCATCAAATAAACCCACAATAAAATCCGGGAATGAAGACTGGCGGAATTACGTCACTTGAAACATGTCAATTATTTTTCAAATAATGAATTTAGTTTCTGAAAGTAATGGCAAAAGAATAAAATAAACATTTTGAATTTTAAATGTTTTCGTTAAAAGTTTTATTTAATTTTTTCAGCCGATGGCATCAGGAAAGAGAAAAAATGATCGGATTTGAGCGAAAGTGGTGTATTTTTTCCAGAAAATTCGATTTTTCTCTAAAAATGGAACAAATATGAAAAATCTAAGCCGCAGGTGCACACGTTCATATTAAAGGGAATCTATCTTAAAAATTTCGAATTTCTGAGGGCAGTATAAGTAGGTCTTTTACGATCCGAAGACAGACACACAGACAGACAGACTCTTTCTTTTATTATTATAGATGAAACCATTTTAAAGCTTATAACAAGCTGGAGTAGTTTTGATACACAAAGTTCAGAGCTTTTTAGTATATAAACAGGAAAGTCGCTAGTTAATGAAAATATTTTAATGTTAAATATTCAAATAAATTAGCACTCTGACGTTTCAATTTGTTATTCTACATGCATATTTACACATACTTGTAGTATGTTTAGTTTGACTATTAGAAACAAAATTCTTCTAAAGATTAATTTAGTTTTCAGAAGAAAATTTTCTATTTTTAATAGGTCTGTCAACCATTAAATTTTGTATTGTTACTTGTGATCCTAAAGAATAATAAAAAAAGGCAATATTCATATATTCTGCAAGCAAATTTAGTTTCAAATATTAGCATGCAAATTTAGTGAAAAATGTGTCACTTTCGGACTTACACTAGTCGTATTCTAAATTTTATCAAGTTAGGGCCTTGCGTTTCGGATACCTTTTGGCTGTTTCTAGGCTGTTTGTTTCATTTGCATTTGGATTCTTGCTTTTGAGTTTCCTATATTCTAAATCCTACAGGAATCCCTCTGAGAATTCCCTGCTTTATAGATGTTTAGTCGCGTCGTTTTGTCTCTTTTGTTAATTCTTACTTTAAGCGCGCGTTTTAAAAGTATTCTGAAATAAATTTCTTTCATCACAATTTAATTTGAAAAGGAATTACTAGATATCGCATTTGTTTAAATGGGTTTAGTTAATTGCCAAGTCCTCATCCGCATCCAAAGTTCTAAAAGTTGCTTATCTACTGGGCCTTTTCTTTGGTTTCAGTGGCACAAATATAAGTAAATATGAACGCCTTCTGCCTCTTTATAAAGCACATAAAACCATCAAAGAATCTCATTGTGACACATTATGTCATCATTCTAAACTGATTCATATAACAAAAATAAATTTCATTTAAATCTTTATTTAATATAAAATATAAATAAAGTTTCTCGTGTGATAGTTGTGAGTGGCAATTATTATTTAATTCAATTAAAAATTTCTTTCTGTTGCCTTTTAAATGAGCATTAAATTTTGCAGGTTTTTTTTAAAATAATAATTGAAGTACTTCGGATTCGAAATGTTTTTCTGTGATTTTTGATGACTTCTCACACTTGCCTGCAGCTTTTGTAGCTTTTGCTATGAAAGTGGGTGACAGACAGAGCCGTTATAAAAGCTTCTATTTTTACATTATAAACGTAGTGTGAAAGCTAAAAAGTACAAACATGTATTTATTCAGACAAATAGGAAAACCCAATCACTCAATTTTTCTAAAAAATTGTTTTAGAGAATTTTTACTACTTTTTGTTAAATGAGAAATCTGTTATGATAATTTAATTATTTATTAAAATTTCTCTTGAAATCGCAAACATTTGAAGTTTAGTTAAAATATGCAAATATGCAGCATTAAAAAAAAATAACATTAGCATTGATTCTGTAGCTGCATAGTCTAGTTATTGGCCGAATATTTTAGTATCAAATATGCTCGATGGTTTTTAATTTGTTACATGGAATTCAGTTAAGACTCAATTTAGATTTCTTACCTGAATCCTATGTTAATATTGAAATGTTTACAAGTTAATATTGGTCATACTTGTTTAACAAACATAATAACCTATTTTCCTCTGTGCTCTATGGCGGGTGCTGGGACTTAGATCTCAAAACCTCCGGTACTGTAATAATTTAAATTCTTTTTTCAAAAGTTACTTTATAACAAAACAAAGTTTGAAGTAGAGACATACACTTGGTAATTTGCTGAACAATTGCTGGGAACTTCAGACAAAATGAAAGGTAACAGTATTATTCTACGTGAATTTAAAAAAAAAATAGTTATTTTTTTTCTCTTGCTCACCAGAATGTGAGTTCCAATTTTACTTAAACGAAGTTAAGGGTTGAGTAATTTCCCACATTGTTTAAAGCCAAGTTGAGAGAGGGGGAAAAAATGTCCCTTGCCCCTACAAGCACCGATTGTTTTAATGTGGTCTGGTGCTTCTGGATACAAGTACTCCACGCGAATAACAACAGAAGTTAAGGATTTTGCACCGGATGCCATGTCCTCTTCTCAGAAATGTTGCTGCGCACGTTGAATGCATCATTTAACACCTGAAGAGGATCTTTTTTACAATCCTCTTCTAGTATTTGACTTTCTAACCGTCAACGAACTTGTGGATCTTGTCGTCAGACAAGGAGGATAAGAAACAACACCACCTGAACCCACGACCTCTTGCGTCTGGTGCTTGTATATTTCGGGCGTTAACACAGGATTACTATGTATTTTTAAAAAAATATTTCTTGTTAAAATCTTATTTGAAGAATTGAAGGATCTTAGATGGAAATTATATTGTACAGTATAACCCGGTTATGTCTTTAAGAGTCTGCAAAGTTTAGCACGTTATAAACAAGTTTGAGTATTAAGTATAGGAATTCATCATGCCATCGAATAACGCTTGGGGTCCGATGAAATACAATTTAATACATAGCTTCCTACCAATGACCTTTAAGGGCAATATATTGTACTTATAACTCGGTTATATCGTATTTAAGGGACCGCGATGTTTAGTATGTTAGAAATGAGTGACGCTATAAACAATGTTGAGTATTAAGTGTAGGAAATGATGTAAAATACATTATGTACTCATATTATTAATCAAGTTATAAAATGACATCAATTGAGTAAATTCTCAGCCTAAGTGCTATTAGTAGAAGAAAATCTCAATAATCCGTAAATAGTAGTGAAAGGCAAATTCTTTTTTAAAAAATCTTCAAGAATGCATTTCGGATATCATATGAATGTTTATTTGTAGCGTTATAACCAAGGAATTAATTCAACAATGTTGTTATAAGCTATATATTATAACATTAGGCCCTATAATTGCCCATAGAACTTAAACGTTTATGAGGTTATAAACGAGTTGTCTTTGTAACCGAGTTTGATTGTAATACCTACTCAAATTGTTGTTAGGTCAACCTAAAATGTAATTGTGTCTCTCCTTTCATAAAATAATAATATACTAAAATATGTAATTTTAGGAAAACAAAGTTGATAGCGTTATTAAAATCCATAATTAATGGTAACGAAGACACGCCTTGAAACCGCCCTGCTATCTGCTTTCAGTTATATACAAACGTTCTGTATCAGCAGTGCCCTAAATAAAAAGAAGTTTTAGATAAATACTTTTATTTTCCTATAAATAATTTGAATATTTGAACAACCATACATTTATTTAATTTAGCATATTTATTTAGAACTTATTCATAGTTATGAAAAGATATTCCTATGTACCCCTACTTTCTCTGTTGTCTAAACACGGTGGTCGAGTGGTAAGACATTTTGGTTCGGTATTGTTGTAAGTTTTCCGGCTGTCTATTTCTTATCTCTATGGAGCTTTAACGCTGCCTAATTTTTCCTCGTAAATTACCCTGGTCAAGTGACGGGGTCGACAATTGAGCGATCGTCTTAAGCATCCTGCGCTTGTTCCGAACCTTCGACTCCAGATTTAGCAAGCACGTATGTCGCAGTATGCTCAGGACAAGTACAGACAAACACACAACTCAAATATCCATGTCCATATGCCGGGATTCGTTCCCGGTACCTTCTGACGGCCTGACCATTCAGCCATCGTGCCGGGAAGGAAAAACCTTTATTATTATCTACTGCTACTATTTTAATTCTGTGTTTCCGAATAAAGCTTCTGATCCGGATACTCTGTATCCATACTCTTTCGTAATAGTTTTTAGCTGCAAGGTACGGTCTATACATGATGCTGATTTTTTTAAATAATAAAAAAAACGTAATGGTCTCAAACAAAAAAAACTGTCACTGGACACTTTTTCTTATTAAATAAAATTCATTTATGTATAAACTTGAGTTACTGAGAGACTTTTCAATGCAGTATTTGGTTGTAAATATTTTCAGCTTCGGGCCTATGTGTTCTGGGAGCTGGGAGGGGATAAGCGATTATTTTATAAACACCGTGTATATGCCTGTCGAATTCTTGACCGGCTCGCTGCACTGTGTCCTTTGACACTAAACTGGTTTCTCTAGGGTTGAGTTTCTTTCTAACATTTTTTTTATTCTTAGTTTCATTTTGTTTATTTCCTTCCCTCCTTCTCTGAGGCCTTTGATTCGGCGTGTCTTCCACCCCTTTTATTATTATTTTTCTCCTTCTACTTTAACCCTTTCCCTTCTGACTTTATTCCACGTCGATGTGTTGGCTAAGGTGGTTGCCTTGCCCTTGCTTGGGGTAAAGCCCTTTTTGGTGTGGGAAACGCTTATTGAAATGTGTTCCTTGGTTTGTCATGAGTGTGTCGGCCTTTGATCAATGGATGTCGGGATTATTTGTCTTGATGTGAGTATATAAACGTTTTTATTATTAGAGATTCGGATTTGGCTTTGAATGTATGATTCACGTGTGCCAGAGATGGTCAGTGTGTCGCACGTCATTCACCGTTTTCTCTAAAACTTTCCTCTCAATGACGTCATTTTGGGGATGTGTTAACACCAATAAAATTGTTTCTTTTGACTTTGATCCGTAGATTCGGCGGTCGAGTTAGTAGTATGACTTGTAACTCAAAGATTGCTGGTTTAAGTTGAGCTTAACGCAAAACCTTATTTTAAATAGAATTAACCTATTTTTTTAAACCATAAAGTTGCAAGATTAAAGCTGTATATTCGACGGTATGTTTTTGCCGTGCAGAAACTTTAATTTGCGCATTTGTTTTAAAATTTCGTTGTTCCAAATAATTTCTTCCATTAAAATCGAGCTCAAATTATACTTTAAAATCGTGTTTAAAATTATAAAATCCGTTAATATAAAGCTTACATTTTGGATTCTTAAAGAATTACTTCTAATGTTATTAATGTATTTTTCACATGGAATGGCATTGTTTTTCGACATCATCGATGTTTCAACAAATCAAAATATAAACCTACGAAGTAAATTTTTAACTACACCTCTTTTGTTCTCATGTTGTGCGAAATGTATAGCCTCTATTGCGTTAGTGTTTCTAGTACAAGTGGACCAATGCCAATAAGGAATAACTCTATGCCGTCGATATGTAATTTATTCTATCATTACCACATTCACAAATCCTTGTCCACTCTTGCATAGGAATTAGCATGAATAGAATAGTCTGAGTTTCTTACTTTGCTGTTTATTGTTAAGTTGAAATTTGAGTTGTAGGTTAATGTTGGAGTAAATACGACCGTGAGGGAATTATGACCTTTATGCCATTTAAAAATCCTCAAACTATTTACAGGTTCCGGATATTGTACCTGTATAACTTGATAAATCTTTTTTTTTTCAGTTTGAAATGTTTCCCCCCCCCCCTCTTTTAACGACACTGACCACAAAATGACTCTTTGGCTATAATTGATCCGAACGTCACCAACCATGCAAATAGTTATCTTTCACTTACTTTTGATTTTGTCAATATATCCATATGCCGCTGTATCATATCGTGGTTGGTCTTAAATTTGATTAAGTTAAAATTAAATTTCTTTTTGAATTATTTATTTTAAATCATCATGTAATACACATTAATAAATTTTCGTATTATATATTATTTTAACTTGATAAATAATAACAACCCTTTAACAAATGATAAAAATAATCGTTGCCAAGTTGTATATATCAAAGAAAATAGCTAGATTAACACGTTGTCTGTATCGTTTCCTAATACTTCATCTAGGCAGTTCGTATATATTTTTATGGTTAATCTGTTTCTTGAATGACCAAATTTAATCCTTATTTACCCATTGTTATTCTTATTAATGCCGCCGATCCTATTATATTTTTATCTTACCGGAAGCGAACAGAAACGGGTTTTCAGTGTAATTCATCCACTGTGTGTTGCCATTGTAGCAAGTTGCCGATCGAACTTTCAGCTGCAACGAGAGTCAGAATGTTACATCAGGTGCATATTAATCAGCATTTTTTTTTTTATCTCCTTTCTGTCAACTCTGCTAGGTTGCTTTCGAGATAATTCGAAATCTGAAAATAAATTCAAGGTTTTTCTGGTATATTCGCCTTTTTTCTTGTTTTCTGATAGCGAAACTATGCAAAAAGTAGCGACTTTTATAATGTTTTGAATTAGTTCCACTAGAGTCTAAACAATTGTTATTCGCTTGCTGTTTTCTTATTTTATGAAGTTTGTTTTAATAGCTTTTAAAAACAATCTACATAAAACGAATAAATTTCACTCAATGCAATCGAGAATTTGTTTTAAATACGGATTTAAGTTTTTTAAAAAAAATATTTGAATGCATGTATTGGTGAATGTATTTATAAGGGATAATTTAAACGGTATTTTTATTTCTTCAGTTAATGTATATTTTAACATATCGTTGTCTGTAAATTTATGTTGATTCTACTTATATAATTTTAGTTATGCAATTTGGCATCACAACATTACTTCAGCAACTCGAAACAGGCTTAACTACGGTATTAGTTAAATTGCCTTAGTTTAGGATATATTGGCTTTTCTGCTTAGTTAGTACTGTAGTAGGGAAATTACATTCGCAGAATAGTATAAATTTTCGGTTGCTATATTCCATTCCTATGGTATCATTTCACGTTTAAACTGATGTTCCTTATATTATGCAGAAAATAAAAATTAAGATAATTTTCTTAATGTAATTTTATTGGAATCGATGTATTAAAAATAAAATATATATAATAATATTTGTCTGATCGTAACAAAGACACTAATCAAGAAACCTCATTCGAAACGATAAACTTGAATCGAACTCATTTTTAATATTGCAATGGAAATATCTATGGGGATCCCCATAAAGTGCTTATATATTCGATGCATCGAAACATGCATATTTCAATTTTTTTTTAAAATTTAAAATGAATGTAGTGAAACTTTATTAAAAAAAGAATTTATAATTTCTTTTTATGAATTTTCAGGGGCACGTTTGACATCAATACATTGGGCCCATTGGGACGTAAGAGTATCATAAGAGTTTTTAAAACTATGCTCGTATCAAGATAATTAACTTTAAAAAAAACTATAGTAATCTTTCTTTAAAAGTAGACAATTAACTAGTTTTTTTAAAAGATTGATTCAAGTCATTAAACCATTTATAAATGTAAGTCCTTACTTCTCTTGAGAAGAAATTCGCGCGAGCCCATATATCATTTAATTACGCAACCCCTTCTTAAACCTTAAAAGATCGGCTATTGTATCTATCGATCTTTGATTTCTTTCCTTTTTTGGAAGCATCCCAGCTATATCCCTAAACATTTTCGTGAATGCTACGCTTTCTAGAACTTAAATAGACGTAGTATTATAGGCTTGCGTGCCCAGTTATTGACCGCTTTTCTTTTCCAAGGCCCAGTTGCATCACTGGGGGGGGGGGGGGGGGGGGGCTCTGCGGAATCCCAAAAGAATGATTGTCTAAAGTTCGAAACATAACTTTGATTGTTCATTATAGTTAAAGATTGAAAGATTGTCGCATTTAATGACTCAATTAAAATTAATAGCTAAAACAGAATGGTTGATTAAAGCAAATTTATCTGGAGTTAAAATTTTTGTTTAATATATTGCAGCGCTTCAAACTAGTTTTGAGTATTTTTCTAATTGGTTTAATTTTTTTTATTTCCACGCTTATATATGCATAATTTGAATTTGCTCTTGTTATCAAATATTCGTCAAATTGACGTATTTTAGATAATTACCTCATTCTTCCTTCTGTATTTCATTACATTATTTTACGCTAAGAATCAATGCCTTTTTTTCAATTAAAAAATATACATTTCTAATCGACACGAGGCCTCGTTCGACTGCACCCCTAAAGGATGGCCTTAAGTTAAAGTAAGAGTGTTCGATCTATTTCTGTGGCACTTCTCCGACAATTGGCTTGTTTCTCGTGACATAATCATTCCTGCTTTCTTTCCTGGATTCCATTGGTAATTGGTGGAATTACACGGTAAGCTCCGCCTACTACATGGATTAACAAATTGATACCTTATTTTCATTCCTGTAGAACTGTTGTAATTCAAAGACTTGAAACATGCCCATTATGCAACCCTAAGAATGGCTATGAGTAATTATCCTAATTTTTCTACATATCTAATCAACGTGATTCCCTGTGCTACGGCACCTCTGAGCCAGGGCCTGATCTTAACTTTTGGGAGATCCCTAGCATTAAATATTTGTGTATCATTGTTCGTATAATGGCCCTTGTCTGAATGAAAATCAAAAGCTAGAGATTAAAAAGTTAATTCAAAAGACCACAACATTAATTTAAATCATTTTGCTGAACTTGTATATTTGATTGCTTTATTTCCTATATCTTTAAAAAAATGCGGAGCTACAAAATGACACAATTTACAGTCCTGTTAAAAATTTTGGCGCAGGATTGCACTGGAATTCTGGAACTTTCTAGCTGACACCCCTATTTGGAGCGTTAAATAACCAACTTTGTGGTAAAACCATAACTTTGATATACCACAAAAGTGGCAATCTACTCTCCAAATAGTGGTGGCAGCTTAAAAGTTCCAGGATTCCGGTGCAATCCTGCTCCAAATTTTTAACAGTGAAATTTCAGGAGGCAACTCAATTTAGGATCAAAATCGCTTAAATTTTGGGGCCCCTAACATTTGAGGGCTCTATGTCCGGGTGTTATGGAAGATCAGGCCCTGTTGCAATGAGTCGAAGTTAGGGTGTTCGTTCTATTTCTGTGGCATTCCGTCGATCATTGTACAACACAATGTGCATGATTGCCCGTAATGATGGAACTAGTTGGCCGATGTATCTTATTATTTTGCTAACATTTTATCTGCTTCCTTATAATACGCTATCAAACCAATCACTTAAGGTGAATGTCTGATTTAAAGTCAATCTAAAAACAAAGTGGGGTTTCGAAATTTTTTAAAAGTTACAAAAATTCTGGTAATCAACAGCACTTAACAGTAATAGAAACTAATATTTAGGGGCAATAGGCCCGGGCCTAACAGGCCGAATGGAAGATAAGGCTGCTTCTGAGTCGAAGTGAGGGTGTGCGATCTATTTGTGTTGCATTCCGTCGGCCATTGTGCACTTCGGTTGCCGTCTTGATTGTTGCCGGGCCTTGTAAGGCCGCGGTGAGTGGACGGATGTGTGCCGCGCACAGCGTAGGTGAGAGCGGCCGGTTCAAGGGCGTTTACCGTGACGCGACCGTGCACAGTCTATTTCCTAAAATGCTGAAAATAACTCATTGACGACGATAAAATATATTTACCTTTTTTACAAATATGAGTTTATTATTTATTTTGCTTACTGCGTAATTATGATTATTTATTTATGTTTTAGCCATTGTCCTTCTTCCTAACATACATCGAAAAAAAATCATTAGTTTTAATTAAATTAGTTAAACACTATATGTAGTTTGTTTATACCATTAACACATTCATTTCTAAATAAAAACGTTAACTTTAAGTTTTTTTAAAATAACAATCGTTTCTCTTATTTGGTCCAACCTAACCTGCTCAAGACTATAGTCTTCATTTGCCTTACAGTGTGTTTATTTAGATAAACTTAAGAAAAAAAAAGCCCATTTTCGCGTGGCAAACTTTCTTACCAACCGTCGCTAATACCTAAGTTAAATGCGTTTTAGTTCAAGTTACGTAACTGGTGCATTAAGTGTATGTCTACAACTTGGTTTTGTTAAATCTGTATTTGTTATTTTGATTTGGAAATGCAATTGAAAATTAAATTTTATAATTGCAAGATTTAAGTAGTTTCTTTATAAGAAGTACTGTATCCGATAACTTTAAAACCCTTTAAATAAGATAGTCGTAGTATAACTTTGATTTCCTAGGGAAAAATTTTATAAATATATAAGGAAAACTGGTTTCCGGATAATTTTTTTTTATGGATAAAGCAAGTGAAATAGTCTAAAGCAAAAAGTTAAAAATTTTAATTAAATATTACTATATATTTACAACTTAGTCATCTGTGTTGAGGATTCAAGATTTCCCAAGAAGCATACTTTATTGTTAATAATTAAAAAACTGTAATTCCAAAGCAAACTCTTTAAAAATTTGAAATTATATCGCCATAATTATAATTAATTTAATAGTAAAAAGTCTAATCAATAAAAAAAAACAGCATTACACTTAAAATTATCCGATTTATATTATATTTTATTACTATTTTGTGGATAAAATTATTTTAAGATGAACATCGAAAACTATGTTGTGTTTTTAAAAGCTATCTGACTGCTATAGGTGGCAATAAAATATGTAGCATACACTGCTAAAGAGAAGGAAAAAAGTATCCTTCTTGACGTCATTTATTGATCTAAGACTTCAAAGAGAGATTTTTCTTACGAACAACAGCTTTTCTTATGGTAGTGGTTCTCTTTGAAATATCTACTTTATATTTCTTTACGTCACTACCGGAATGACGTTCAAAGAGAAATCTTCCACTCCATTGTTATGCATAAAAGAACCAAATGTCTCGGGTTGGTTAGGATTAACCGACCCCGAAAAACAAGTGGTTTCAAAAAACTCACTGAAAACCATAACAAAACAAGTGGAATTAAGTTAAATTTTATAAATTAGTTAAAATTAATACATCGAAAAAATTAATTTCAATTTTTACTTAATTATATTATCTTAATTACAGCTTACATTTTTACCTTCAATTTTTAAAATCATTTAAAAAAAAGCGTTTTACTTTAGTAACTTCAATTTACAATATCTGTTTTTGTTGTGTGTCTTAAATTCTTCCTTATCGCACGACATTTAGGATTGTATATTTTAAGTTTACCATAAAAAACAATTTCAACAAACATTTTAATCTTTTTACAACAACTATATGTCAACTTTTTTTTTTGTTTAATTTAAATTCATCTGCTATTTTTTCAATTTATGATTTAAATTGTGATGTATAGATAAATTAGTTAAACTTATAATATTTCAGCAATCCATCTTCTAAGACCTACTGAAAAAATAATTTTAAAAAAAACTGAAACACCAAATACCAAGTGGTTTTGTACTTTTCTGAAAAACTTTGAACAACTTTACACGTTAGGATGATAGACTATCGAGACAATATGCACTTTGCAATAATAAGTGTTTTAAGTTAAATTTTATATTTTTGCTTAAAATTAAATTAATTCGAATGAAAATTAAATTATCTAATTATTTATCTTTAATTACTAATTATCTTATATTACAGCACATTCTTTAGCTCTGTTAATGTGTTGATTAAAAGATAATTTATAGGGGGAAAAAGCGATTTTACTTTTGAGTAATCTTCCATTTTCATTATCTGTGTTTTGGTGTGTGTGTGCTTCATTCTTCCTTATCGCAACGACAATTTATGATTAGTTATTTATTGTTTTAAGTTGTAGCATAATGAAACAATTCACACAATTTATCTTTTACAAAATATACGTACTTTTTTTTTTATTAGTATACGTTTTTAATTTATGATTTATTTTGCTTACTTAGTAATTATGATTAATACTTTATATTTCAGCAATTCTTCTTTCTAAGACCTATCGAAAAAATTATTTTTAATTAAAATAGTTAAACACCAAATATCGAGTTTCATCTTGTACTTCTTCTGCATTTAGATGCACGAAATTTAACGATCTGGATTGATAGATCTTATCGATACAAATCCACGTTGCACACCACGCAATCCACGTTGCAATCCACGTCTTATTTATGTAAGAATTTATTGTGATATTAAAGTTATTGACCAGCGAAGCCTTTCGAAATCGGTCGATAATTCATTATTCTTACACTTTTTTTCGCTACGTTATTTTGTTTACAGTATCAATCCATTACTAATTTACTTTTTTCCCCTCCCATATATAGCAAGATGATGGCGTATGACGCGACCCCCAATACAGAATACCCCATCGCTGGAGGTGCTAACTTCATACAAGGGTAGGTGGACACTTTATTATAAGCTTACCATCTACAAAGTCATTCGCTGGCTGTTTAAAAATTCGCCGATCGCTAATTATGTTGCTATTGACTCTTTTTTGAAGGGATTATTATTTGTAATTCAATAACAGACTTTGAATTTAATCATCATCGAAAATGCAAGGCATTACCAACAAGTCGGTTTTTTACTATTCTCCTATCGAATGAAATGATATTTTTCGCTGTGTATAAGTAGAAAATCGCATTTTTATAATTAATCAGTGTGGTACTGACTCCAATAATTTTCCACTTGATACCCGGTATGAATTTATGGCATGTTAATAAATACGAATTATTCTAACTATTTAAAACATTAGAACACACCCTAAAAATAGCCGTTAAGGTATTTTTTGCAGCATATCTTTTGTGGCGTCTTCTTTTGGGAAAACATAGTATATAGAAACTTACAATCACTTTGTCTTTAAATTGCACTGGTATAAGTATATTATTTAATTGTCACCTGAAGTTATAGTTGACCCAAACTTCCAATGGTGAATGGTAAGTTTGATAAGTGCTTGTGTATTATCACAACTGTTGGAATAATTAGGATTTAAAATGTGTTCAAATATAATAAATATTTTCGTGGTTTCTTTTAAACATATTCAAGTAATTCTCATTGTGCTTCCTAGGCTAGTTACAAACCTTATCTTATTCCCAAGAAAGTATTTTTCAAAACTTAAAAACCGCGTGCCTATTTACACTTACACTGCATCTACATTGAAAACGATAACGATAAGCTACTTATTTAGACGATTGCAATGATTCAGTGTTCAATGCCTGCAATTGCATGACCGACACTCAATCCTCAATCGGGCATGTCTTTAGCGCAAGTATCTCTAAAAAATGAATTACAAGATAAGGCTTGTTATAAACGAGAGATAAATTTTTCTTTTCAACTTATGTTCTTTATATAACAATTTCGATTCCAAAATTAGTTTAATCACGAACTACCGTATATAATTCGGTTTCCAGCATGACAACTCATTTTAGTTATACATGTTTGGGCTATAAAATGTTAGATTTATTAAAGCATCTGTATGGTGCGCGTAAAAGCGTTTCATAGAAAATTCGGCAAAGCAAACCAGTTTTAGCATATGCTTATTTTATTGTTATTATTTTATTTATTTATTTATTTATTATTACTATTTTTCTATTGAAAAAAGTTGCATTTACGGTTGGTGTTTTCAAATTAATTTTAATTGCAAAAAATGAAATGTACCTATTGAAATTGATCAGTCCGTCTGCCACCCACTTTCATAGCACCAATCACAAATTCCAATGAAAAAGTGTGATATGTTTGAATGAAGCAAAAAATAAAACTAGGCTATATTCTAAATTTCACTAAATTTTTTAATTAGAAGTATATTTAAATAAAAAAAACTGAAATTTTAATTTCCATATAACTAAAAAGAAAAATCAATTTTTATTCAATATTTCCACTGTTGTCCCTTCGTCAGACGCATGAGACTTTTTTTAAATGAAACTTGAAGGCATATTTATTTTTGTGATATAATCAGTTTGGAATAACGTCATAGTATCACATTAGAATTCTTTTGATGATTCATTATATGAGTACTAAGAAAGCGGCAGAGAGTTCTACTTTTTTCATAAACAATCGGTCATTTTAGCTTCTACGCTACGTTAGTAAAAAAAGAGGCTTTTATAAAGGCTTTGTCCGTCTGTCTGTTCATCAACCACTTTCATAGCCAAAACTACAAATGCTACATATAATTGTGATACGTCAAAAAATTCATATCAAAACTAGAAGACATTAAACATATCAGACAAAATAAATTAATTCGATGTATTTCAATTATTAAAAAACAACAACACAGTATTGAAAACTCATTTAAAAGGCATGGGAAGACATTTTCAATAGAATTAAATCATCATTGCCACTCACAATAATCACTCGAGAAACTTTATTTATATTAAATAAAAATTTAAAGGACATTCATTTTTATGATATGAATAAGTTTCCAATGACGTCATAATGTATGTCACAATGAGATTCTTTCTTTGATTGTTCGTATTATTTGTTTAGAAAGAGTCACGAGGCGGTCTATTTTTTATTTTAAAAACAGACGCAGTTTTTCAATTACATTTAGATTTAAGCATTTATTAATAAATAATAAAGTTTTAATACTAATTTTCTTTTTTGGGGAGGTTTTTTTATTGCCTTTTGTTTTTAAGAAGGTATGCACTTTTAGAGATTAAAAGTCTAAATGCTGTGTTTGGAGATTTGGTTGTTAAGGTTTATAAATAGTGTGGGGAATCGTTTCTAGGTAACAGTTACTATTACAAACCTACTTGTTTTATTTCAACAATTATTGATTCAAATTAATGGGGATATATATTGTTATATCCATTAATATGAGTTATTGAGAAAATGCGCTTTTACAATTTAAAAATAAAGAACACTATGCAGTCGATACATAAATACATAAATTTCTTAAGGGGGACTGGAGCCCTCCATTGAAGCCCATGTTAAAATGTCCTTTTTTATGTACCTTTTTCTCAGAATCTATTTGATACTTTTTAATGAAATTTTTACTAGTTGTTAAATGAATGTTTAACTATACTTTAATGGAGGCATTTTAAAAAATTGTGTTTAGTTTTTAAATTATAATTTTTTAAGTGAAACTACATATTTTTTTTTACCTAAAAAACATCAATAATATTTTTTAAAAAAAAGGTAGATATTCTAGTCAAATCCCTCCAGCAGTTTTTAGAAACAAACTTCTTAAATACGTATAAAAAATTTCAGGCTGATACTTACAGTAGATTTTGAGAAAAAGGTACATGAACATTGAAAAAGTAAGTTTTGAGATATATAACCTTTTAAAGTAAACAATAGTGGTTTCTTACCTATAAAACATGACTGGATTTTACCTAAATAACGTTTGTTTAAAAAATATTAAATATACTTCCAGTACTTGAAACTTTTAATGTAAGATATCGTTGAAAAACTAAGATTTCATATTTTAAGAAACACTAAAAACATTGAAACGTCATTTTTGAAAATTTTTGGTGGTCTGGTCCCCCTTAAGATATATATTTTTTACGTGTAACTCGTACATCTAATGAGCCATGTAATATGTTTAATTTTATTAACATAGATTACATGGTAAATGAAATAATACATTAGGTTCTACATTTAAACATTCTGTACGCCCCCGTGACGCAATTAACCAGTAGGCTTTGCGTATTTCTTTCTGACTAGAATGATCGGTATTTGGAGATATCCTTGACGCATGCGTAAAGAAGTACCCTCCATTTTCTCACGTCTACTATGTGTTTCGGGCAACTTTCCAAAACTCATTTGTCCTTAGCTTTTTATGTGCATATTTGATGTTGATGTTTGAAAGATAAGTATTTTGCTATTGAAAAAGGTTACATGGACGGTAGGTGTTTTCAAATGAATTTTAATTATAAACAAGCATGTGGTACCGTAAAATGTTTCCTGGTTATTTAATAAATATATTATGGTGGGGGGGGGGGGGGGGGGGGCGAATGTTAATATTAAAAAAAAAAGTTTCACCTAAAGAGAAATAGAAATTAAATAATTACTATTTTCACTTGAAGCCTCTAAACTCAAAGAATAATAAATAGTATTATAAATTTTTTTTTAAACATATACATAATAAATATGTAATTATTCGTATAAAATATAAATGTAAAGATATCAAAGTTTAGTTCAGAAAACAATATATATTTTATTTTAAAGAGTCGGTAATCAAAGCTTACAAAGGCGGCAATAAAAGTTTAATCATGCTATCTACATTTAAAAAAAAAAAAAGATTATATCATCTAACATCAACAATTTTGTTATAAAAAAAACTGACCATACTTCAACCACATTCTTACTAGTTACGAACCAGACCCACCCTTTAAAACCCGTTACCCTGCACATATCCCTACCTAGCAATAAAGCCACCGAAAAGGGCAACGCAGCGCTCGTTCGTTTTGAAATCAATTAGCAATCGAGTTGTGACAGAAAACACCCGTGTAACCATAAACAAACGAAAACGCGAGTGGTTAGTAATATTATTATAACCGGTTGCAGATATTCGCTCTTTTCGACAAGATGAAACAATTCCCTTTCCCCACGTTTTACCTGGCGTGGTTCCTCGCCTGTTGGGTTAAAATAAAAATAACAAAACGACGAAAAAAATAGAAAAAGCTTATTCAGGCTGCTGCTGTGGCATCCCTGAAGGGGCTCCTTGAATTCACTTTTGTGGACCCCTATGCTTTGCTTAATTTACTTGCTGCTTTGCTACGGCCCGAGTGATAGATACAAACAGGGTTGCCGACTCTTTGGGTTAAAGGACGAGCCGGGAGAATGGTTCCGACAACAATAAAACAAAAAAAATGTTCGCTTGGTGTTATTTTAATAATGAAACTTTGTGAGCGTATATTGTTGCTTTTTTAATAATTGCTTTAAAAAATAATTTTTCTTAATTAAAAATTAAATATTAATCTATTTTAATGAAAATTCTCTAGTCCCGATATCCGTCTTTCATTTTTCCAGATCACCATTACTTAAGAGTATATATATTAAATATACCTAAAATACAAAAAAAAATTGATTGTCTATATAATCCTTCTCTCCTTCACCCCCAAGACAAATATTTTGCTATTAACACATTACTTAGTACTAATTCGAATTTCTAAAATTTTAAAATATTGTCTACCTTTAATTCTGTAAAGTTGGCTCATCATATGGAAAACTTTATTTTAGCACAAATGAACTATTCAAACATTAGTCAAGTAATTGCAATTAACAGCAAAGTTGTGTGCTTTTGAACCGCATCATTCACCTTAGCTTCGACGTAACGCCCTCCCCAAAACTGGTTTTATTGAATCAACCGACATGTTTCGTTGAGTTGACCAACCGAGTGATCTACAATCTGTAAACAATGACGCCAAAAATATAATTTTACCGTCGCCACTGATCTATGAAAATTGGTGTTATGAAACGTTGAGCTTACTAGTTAGCTCAATAGTTTTATTTATAATCATCGTTAAGTGGCATGATTGTAGACATTTTCAAATGTAAGTGCCAACACGGCTGAAACCATACAGTACCAATCATAAATATACTTCATTTAATTGTGCGTTCCTTTCCCGTTTACAGATACAAAAACTATCAGATAATGCCGTTTTTGCGTCTTCTATCAATTGTCGAGCCATAAAAAAAAAACGCTATCTTTATTAAATCCTACAAGACAAAAGCTAAATAAAGAGTAACTGTATCAAACTACGTCACTTATATATTTCCTGCTGTAAATATCCCCGTGTATCATATTATTTAATTGACCACGTTAAAGTACGCGAAGCTCAGTTTTATCATTAGCGGCTAACCCAATCAATGATGTGCGCATTAATCGTTCCCCCAAAAGCGAAATCTGTGTAGGAAACCTTGTTTTTGAGCCCTTGGCAACTACTCAAACACACTGGTAGAATTTCCGCCGAATCCCCCCTTTTTGTACGTGGGTGCTACACAGCACTGTGACACACAGTCGCATTGCAGCTGCCTCTCTGTGTTCGTTCTCCATTGCTTTTTCCCTTCTTCTTTCACGACCCGTGATCACTTTTATCTGCCACCCTCCCCATTCTGATACCACCTTGGATTTATTTTGTTAGGTAAAAGGGCTGATGTCCAACGGGAGTAGGTTGGAGGGTTTCCTTTGGCTTCTTCGCTATATCTCTCTTTCTTCTTTCCTCGCTTGCGTGGAGAAGTGATTAGGGAAAGCCGCATATCGACTCCAGTGGTCATTGGCCGCTTTTCTACTGAGAAAAGCACAAATTGAAATAAAATGGCCTTCTTTGTTGCCATGGAAACGGGAGCCTATGGATTATGAGGGCCCTCGGAAGGTCAACAAATTAAATTTTAAAAAAAAATTAATAATACATATTTTATAATGTTTACAAAAAAATTAAACATCGCAACTTCCGTATATGAATCGGAAAAGAATCCCACTATAATATTGTTTTCACAGTTTATATTTATTATACGATAAGTAAAAAGAGAGGGACCCGCTGTTACAGCTAGTATGGGGTCCACAGGGTGGTAGGGGAGGGAAATTTATTGAAACAGTATATTAGTTTGATTTTAAATTTGATATCTTTTCGATCGGATAAAATTTAAAAATTAAAAAAAATTATAAAGAATAATTATTGTTTTTTATTTTGATCACTGTTGACTCCAACTTGTTTTACGTGGCTATAAAAACGTCATTGACACCCTAACGTCGCATTGCAGCTCCCAGTGAGTTCGGCTGTTCTCCATAGCTTTTTCTCTCCTTCCTAGCACTACTAGCTACTACCCGATCACATTCACTATCTGCTCCCCCCCCCCCCCCATTCTGCTACCTTCTCTCTCTCTCAAATCGGTGCGCGCTATGCAACCACGCGCCATAGCTTTGACCACTCGCAGAGGGATTGGAATAGCGAATTTCCTATCCCCCCCCCCCCTCGAAACTAAGGTATACGTAGTCTGGTATATGTCGTTGTTGGTAGCTGGCGGAAGGTTTTGTTGAGCCTCTCTTCCTACCACACCATCTTTACATGTCAAGCTGATGGCCCCGGTCGCCCTATTGCTATTTCTGTGGTGGTTATCGCATCGAAAATGTCCGATTCTCCGCCCTTGTTGCCAGGATCAGTAGAGAGGCAATGTTGAGGTAAAGGCATCATACATAAATACATACTACACCCTCTCGATATGTGTTTGTGCGTGCGGTTGTTCCTGCTCTCTCTCACCCCCCCCCCCATTCTGTCTGTCTGTTCTTTCCGTTCTCTCTCCTCCCCCCTCGCCTCTCCCCCCCCCCCGTCTTAGCAGTGGTTGTTGTCGGTCGTTGGTTTAGGAGAGCGGTGAGCCAGCCAAGATGGTAGCTTTTGCTGCTGCGCTAACTGATGATGACTAGATCATGCGATCTGGATATTCTAGACTGCGATTTTTCCGCTGCGGGATTTTTATAAAACTACTTTTCGGGCGGTGTCGTCTCCTCTTTTATTCTATCTAGTCGTCGTCAGCTTCCATCTTGCTTTTTCGTAAATACGTGGCTCTTGCGCTATTTGTTTATCATTCTTTTTTTATTGAGTTTCGTTTTTTTCTATATATTTTTTGTTTGTCTTTTATTTTAATTTATTCGCTATGAGTGGATGGGTTCGAGTCTCTCGTTCTCCTGTGTTGTATGAAAATCGTCTGGAATTAGGGTAGATGTTAATTACTTTTTAAATTATCGTTTGCTGTAATGTTACTAGATTTGCATTTAGGGAATGAGAGTCCAAAAATATGTTGAGGTGCTGCAATACAAGTAAGTGTCTACGTTGTTGTTCACTTGGAATGAAAGTATGCATGAACATTTAAAAAAAGGTGGTGGAATTATTTATGAATCTGCTTTTGCAAATCACATCATTTTTATTTTTAAATGAGATCTTTATTAATAAGCAGATTCATAGATATGTTTTAATCACATAGCTAAAATCAGAATTCAAAACACATTACAAATATTTTAATTTTAATAAAAAACATACATGAATACAAAAAATATTTTTGAAATTTTTTTGTTTACATTTTTGTTTGTTGACTGTACTCCACAAATACAATATATTTTCCAATATAAATTTTATTATTTATAAAAAAAATTGTTAGTACTAGTTTATTTATTGAAAATATAAATATTTTTTTACTGTTTGTTTACTTTTTTTGGATACTCCACAAATACATATACAACATATTTTTTAATAATGTTTATGATCAAATTACTTGCAATATTTTTTTTTAACAAAATTATTTTTTAAATAAAAATATTAAATGTAAACTTTTTAAAAAGTGTTATAAAAAAACTTTTTAACAAATGTTTTTATAAAAATAAACTGAAATTATGATATAATATTGACATAAATTTAAAAATTGTTTACAGGAAGGATCTAATAATGTTTTCAAGATTATTATATAAATATTGAAAATAAATGTTATTAAAATACATAAAATAATAATACTTAATTTTTTGTTAATTATAATATTGTTTGTTTCACCAAATGTTAGACACCATGACAAATAGATAAAACTACATTTATACTAACTGATATGCAATTATGGGGATCTCTGTAAAAATAGATAAAATCTGCATTTTCTATAACTTTTATGTGACCTTCATATCAGCTATATTTTGTAATACATAATTTTAAATTGCTGACATTTTATTTTAAATGAATATTATACATAAATTTTTAATTAAGTTCATATTTGTGTGTATATAAAAACAGTTTACATATTCTAAATAAACCTTCAACAACATATCATAAACAATTAACAGATATGTAGGGATCAAATATCTCATTATACCTTGCTTACAAAGCATATCTAGATTATTGATTGTCACAATTTTTTTAATAAATATAAAATGTTTTGTATAGCTGATACTTATAAATTATTTTTTAGAAATTAATTATTTAATTGCTTCTAGGTGGGAAACTAAAGCGATGGATAATATCCATACATTAGACCCACGAAAACAAGAACTTTTAGAAGCAAGATTTATTGGAAATAGAGTAAGATTTATTTAAAATATTATAAATACTGTTGCTACTGTGCATTTGGCTACACATAATAGAAAAACGATTCTTAAAGTAATAGAAATACAAACTGTTCTTTGTATGAATGTAAATATTAAACATATCTGCTAGTGTTATAAGGATCATTTATTCACATAACAAGTAACAATATAGAGTTAACAACTAAAAGTTTTAATCAATTTTTTCTGCATACTGTTAACTGAGGCAACTTGACCTTTAAAGGTAAGGTGACTAGACATACTGCATTTTATAGAACAGAACTACTTTTTAATGTTATGTCCTGCCTGTTTCAATAAGATAATACATAAAATGTCTTGTTATGTATTTCCCCCAAAATGACTGAATTTCAAGCAAAGGTAAATATGTAGTGCCACAGAATTCTAAAAATTTGATAGTATTTGTCCAAATCTCTTTAATTCATGCATTTCAGACACAATATTTTTGTAACACAACCAATAACCACAATACATTTGTAACATAAACTTTTTGTGCTCTTTACAATGTACACAGTTTCAATATGAGTGGTTCAAATTCTCATTTTTAGATGATTGGGAAGGCATGAGTTTTTTCATGGCTATACTGCATTAATATTATCTGGTCATCCTAATTAAAGGTTACTTTATTCCAAGCATAAATAATCTATTACCAGATTTATTTTTGTATTCCTAAGTCAAGACAGAATCACCACCAATTAAAAATATTACTGCATTTTATAGCGAAGAGTTTGGACCAGTTACTCTTAAGAAACAAGATTGCACCATTTAAAAGCTATTCTGCCGTGGGCGAGTAAACTGCAGTAACCACAACAATGAATTGGACCATTTTTGCTCTGAAATAATCAGTCCTTCAATATTATAGGTTAGAATTATTTTAGTACTTACAATAATGGTCTAAGTCATTTGTCTAGTTACTGCGGTTTACCTGCCCACAGTAGTATTGTACAAAACTCATCAGCCTTTTACCAATTAACCAACGTCCAACACCTTAACACAAATTCTTTCATCTTCTAGGGTCTAGTCAATTTCAACATCCATGCCCAGCAGCTTCCTCTGCAGCTGCAGCAGCAACTAGTGCAGCAGAACTCCCCCATGATGACCCTTCCACCGGGGAGCCTGCCCCCTGTCCAGTCCACCAATCTGGGCATCAACCATGGATCCTCGGGGACCAGCAGTAACAGCAACATCAACCACAATCCGGATTCAAACCTCAGTGCTGCAAGCTACGGCTCACAGCAGAGCGACAAGGAACTCGATGTAAGGAACTAGAATTTGTGTATTTAGTCATTGTTTCAGATGCGTTTCTGTAGGAATGCACCCGAACTTCATGTGAGAAACTCTTAAAGTGTGGAATTAACTACAAGCTCTCCAAACAATAACAAAGTTTTTAATTGATAATATTACATAACAAAGGTGTGCCCTATAAGGGAAGAGTGTAGGCTATGTAGCCCGTTACCCTGTATGCATAGAATGACAAAAAACATGTTACTGGTCTATTTACTCGACTTCTGAATCAGGGAAAAGTGATGATGATATAGGAAGGTAACATGTCAACATTGATTATTATTGATGGATACATCAAGAATTGATAATAATTCCTGAATACATAAAGGCATGTTCGAACATTATTCTTGTGTAAAAAAAGTTGTGTCAAGAACATTATCAAAGTAGTCTTGGCGTTAAAATTTATGTGAAGGCCGGTATGGAAGTACTTCAATTTGGAGTGCGGAATTCAAATTGTCTGTTCTAAATTAAAGTTGAAGTTAGAGATGATAACTGGAAAAAGATATACTGTAATCTGTTGTGCCAAACTTATATTGTCTGTGCAATAAGTAAAGTTGGTGTTAGGGATTTGTTTGATTCTTGTAAGGATATACTGGAATTGAATGGAGGAACTAGAATTGGATTGATTTAGGTGATGAAATTTTTTCCAGATTTCTTCTTGCGATTGTCCTCTGTTCCCACGTGACATGGATTCACCAATTGAAACCTGAGAAAGAATTTATTTTCCTTAACATTTCAGTTGCTACTCAAGATTTAAAACATGCCAGTTTAAAATTGCTTTGGCTAAAAAAAAAGTTAATGTTAGAGATGTGTCAAATTCCTGTATGGGTGTATCAGACCTTGATGTGAGGAGCTAGAATGTTTGAGTAGAGTAAAGTTGTTTTTAGAGATGCGATGATAATATTTTCCTGTACAAATGTACAGAGTATGATTCCAACTCCGCTATCAAGATTCTTAAGGCCCTTAAGTGTCATTTGAAGCTGGGTTATGCTGTAAGATTTTCAACATATTATTAAAGTCATCTACAGTCTAGTCTCTATAAAAGGATTTTTAAAAAAAATCTTGGAATGTTTTATAGTTATTAACAACAAAAACTTTAATGTTCAGCTTTGAAATCTACTTAAATTGAACATTGTAAATTTGTACTACGTGAAAATTTACAATGTTTAATTTGAGTAAATTTCAAAGCTGAATATTGAAACTTTTGTTAAAAAGTTTCCAAATTGGTTATTCTTTGAGAGGCTTTAACATTGATGTATATTATGGCCGTCATCTGACCTTAACTTTTTAGCATACCCGTATAAATATTTTTTTCATTAATATCTTATTTAAATTTTAGACTCCAGAAAAACATCATAGGAATCCTAGTGGAACTGAAAGAAAAAGGAAACGGAAAGAAGATGGTAATCACTAGATCTTTTCATGATTATTTTTTAATTTATATCTATGTATTTTATTATTCGCAACACTTATGTAGTAACTTAACAGTTTTTAAAATATATCATTTGTTATGATTGATTTCAAATTAAACTAATTTTCCTGTACTAATAACTTATTTTTATTTGTTTGTAAATATTAAACCTAAATGTTAGATTTAACTGATAAATTCTCCTCCTTCACTCATACTGTTTCATTTTGATTTATATTTTTGCACAAATGGTTTTTTTTAAATATAGAATTTCATTTATAAAGAATCTAAAATATTAAGTTATAATTGCTATTTAGTTATTTTTTATTAACATCATAGTGATAGATGTTGTATTGTAAATTTCTGTTGTGTTAAATCATTCTCAAATTAAACTAATTTATTAAATATTTAAAATTAACATATGCTTACAAAAGGCTATTCTTATTTTAGGTGCAAAAGCTGCAAGAGAAAATGCTAAAAAAATAAATGAATATTTCAAGGTAATGGATGTAATATTTTCTTCTATTATATGTAAATATATTATTTTATTTAAAATAATTTATTTTGTGTTTCAAATCTTGTGTGAATGTCTTGTGTTGACTATAGTTAACAAACTTTAAATACTTTTAGGGTCACAGTCCTAGTCGATATGCTGGTTCTAAATCTCCGACACCTCAAAGTTATATGGTAAGTACATGTGTTTTTTTTAAATGTTTTTAAATTGATATATTTAGTTAGGTTTCGTATTTTAGCAAATTAGATTTATTAGTTGCAACAAACTTAATCAACTTATTTATATCCATAACAGTTTCTAACATTAGTTATATTAGTTATATAGATAATGAAAATTAAATTATAATTAAATAAGCAATACATAGTCGATCATAAAGTTTGTAAAAACTTTTAGGATAAACAGTTTGAATGATAGTTAAAAAGAATAGCATATTTGAAGTGGTATGGGAGGTGAAGTGGTATGGAAAGGAGTTTCTGTGTGCAAATGCCAACAATAGTCACAGGTCATTCCATAGGGACCAACGTTACATTCCTATTTTGGTATCAATATTGAACATCGTTTTCATTTACACTAGTAGTTCTCAATTAAAAGTTATAGGTTTTTAAGCTTAGGGTTAATCTTTGCATGGAATGACTCCCACCCATTTGTAAAAAAAATAGAATTTTTTTTATTAACAATTGTACCATGAAACAATAATATAATTTTGACAAAACAGCTTACAGTATCACATTTGATAAGCTCCCAATTTTACCTTTGTAAGTGACATGATTCTTTTCTCTGTGTAGTATGCTTCAGTACAACAGGGGTCGCCTTCCAACACGTCTCTGAGTGGCAGTCTGGACTATGCTAGTTTAATGGCGCCCCCTCTCTGCCAGTCCCATGCTGTGTACCGGTCTGTGCAGACCGACCTCACCATTAACAAAATCAAAGAGCTTGAAAACAAGTCTGCTCTCGACTTGGAAATGAGAGACAACAGGATAGATGAACTGCAGAGGGTGAGTATTGTTTATTTGCTGCCATTCAATCAATTTTTGGTGTTTTTACATGTTTGTGGCCACTATGTTGGATGTTTTAAGTCTGTGGGTTCGAATTCCCACACTGACATGGATCTTAGTAGCCATTTGGAATCTGCTTTAAGTTTTAAGCTCTTGTTTAGTTTTCATGAAGTCTAAAACAGACAAAAGTATTCTCAAATAGAATAAAAAAATTGTATGATTTTAGGAATTTTGTAATATCCACTATATTGTTTGAGTGTGTGGGCTCGAATCCCCACTCTTTCATGGATGTTAGTGGCATTTTAGAATTGGCTTTAAGCATAAGCCCAGGATTAGTTAGCTCTCATATAGCCAAAAACTGACAAAAGTACTCTCAAATAGAACAAAAATTAAAATGTTATACCTTTAGGAATTTCATAAACTTAATGATCCCATATTGAGAGTTAGTACCTCTGCCGTGGCCAGGTAAACTGCAGTATCTAGGCTAATGACTTGGACCTTTGTTGTAAGAAGTCAATATTTTTAACCTACTAGTAAATTACTGATTATTTCAGGATAAAATGGTCTGATTCAAAGTTGTTACTGCAGTTTACCCCCCTGCATTCTGTATCTTACCAAGCAGCTATATCATAATGTTTAAATACAATGTTTAACTTTAAGTAATGTTTTATTCTCCTGTAGGCAAATGACGAGTTGAAAAGGCAGCTCTCTGCTCAACAAAAAGCCACCGAAAAGGCAAAAGAGCAGCTCCAGAGATGTCACGACGTCACCAAGCAGCTACTCATTGAAAAATCGCTCATGGAAAAGAAGGCCTCTCGTCAGAAGTGCATGCAGAACCGGTTGAGACTTGGCCAGTTCATCACGCAGCGCCAAGGGGCTTCCTTTGCTGAAAACTGGGTGGATGGATTTGCATTCACTGAGCTCATAAAGTATGCATGTTTTCAAACTCATCTAATTAGTCCATATAGCACAATTCCTTAAAAATGTAGACGAATAGGTGTTGACTGGACTTTCTTAGTATTATTAAGTATTCTGAGTATTTAAAAAAATTCATGTTTTTTCTTATCAACAAATCACTTGTCCCACAATAGCTTTGAAGCTTCACGTTTCAAAAGACATTACACTAAACAACTCATACTTTGAAGATAATAATTGACAGAAATCCACCATGAAATGTTTTTTTAACGCAGAAATAAGTGTCAAAGAAATCTTTGAGACCTGAACAACATAAAATCACTTTAGCTTAAGGCCAACTATGTCAGGTGTGTTCAGCACAACAGCAAACACAGCAGATTAATTTCAAAAATGCATAAGTTTTTTTATGAAAGTACTTCAATTGGAATATAAATATATTTTTTCCTTGAGGTGTCCAAAATGCTTTAATATTTAGATAAAATTAATATTATGGCAGTAGGCATATGGATCACTGAAAACATTATGATTAATTCTATCATAGAAAAATTTAATTATATCATTTTAAATTCTATAGGGAAGCAAAAGACTGACAAAACAGACCGACTGTAATGTACTTCTGATGCTTTCTGAAAATTCTGCTTATTGGGTTAAAGAGTTAAAGTAACAGTTGACTAATTACAATTAGCTTACAGTTGCCAGATACATTTGTACATTAGTTAGAACCCACACTTAAAGTAAACTTGTTTAGTCATAAATTTAAAGTAATCTAGTTTTCCACAGAATAATATAATTATGTTTTTTTTTTTTTTTAATGAACTGTTACTGTAGTACTGTATGCATGTTTATGTTGCAATCTTTTATATTTCCATATGCTAAACAGTTGATTTAACTTTTGTCTTTTTTGTTTTAGCTGACATTGCATCAACAGCTGTTGTTTTATATTAATATTTTCATAATATACAAAACTATTTTTTTTAATCTTTTTTTTTTCTTTGTAGGAAACAAGAACAAATAGCTTTAGAAAGAGAAGACATTGAAAAGCAACGTAAATTATTAGGAAAAAAGAAACCAAATGCTACTCAACTAAGAGGTCGCGCAAATATGAATTCCTTAGCAAATGGTGATTTTATTCGACCCGAACCTCCCAAAGAGTGAGTCACTTTTAAAAATCATTTTTATAAAAAAAACCTCTTAACTACTTTATTTTCTAAGTTTATTTTTAATTAAAAGATTTAAAATTTTCAAAATAAATATTTAAAGAAAATATGTTTAGTGCTTTCATAAAGTTAATAATTGCAGCACTTAGATTTTGTTTTAAAAATGTTAATTAATGTTTGAGAATGTTAAAAGAATTAAAATATATAAAGCAAAAAAGGCTCTAGCTGTGTTACTTTGCATAATATTACTATTACTACATACTATTACTGCATAATATTACTATTCTATTGCATGATATTTTTCTTTTATTTAAAATTTTTATGCATACATGTATTGCTTTAGACCTAATGTACATTTGTATTTTTTTATTTAGCTCTCTCAGCTGGTCTGAGTATTTTGAACAAGAAGAAATTTTTAAATTAAGACAAGTTTCTCTGAAAAAAGAGGATACAGATTTACAATTAGAATTAGAAAAATTAGAAAGAGAAAGGAATCTTCATATTCGAGAACTAAAAAGGATACATAATGAAGATCAGTCTAGGTATGAAAGAGTGTTTTACTATCATTTATGTTGTAGATGAGTCAGAACAAAATCATCTGTATCCACAATATTAATTTCACCTTGTATCCCAGATAGAGGTCTGTAAAACTAGTAGGGTTTTAGCTACCTCTAAGCTTTGTAGATTGGGTTTGTATAAAAGTCCTAATCTTGTTTTGCGAAACAGATTTTTAAAGACCTTTAACCTGCTTGGTTTTTATATTTAGGTCCTTTAAAGTCTTTATATTTTACCAACATGTACCTAAATTCAACTACAACAAACAAGGTTTTACAACAGTTTATCGAAATACAGAACATTTTGATGTAGTGGTTACAGATATTTTCAAGTATTATTTGCCAAAATATCAATTTAATAAATATTCCTTTGTCAGAATTACTTAAACTTAATTTCAGTTCTATAAAACCATGTTATGCTTTAACTAAAATATATATTTTTAATGCATTTCATTTTTAAAGTGTCTTTTTTTATGTAAAGTTCTCACAAAAACTTATTTGTACTGTTAACTTCTTATTTACTAAAATGTCCATTTCTGTAAATAAGAAATTTGAATTATGTTTTGTTATTTCATATGCATATAGAATACTAAAATTAGGTTTAAAAAAGTTTTTTAGATGAGAAAAGTCACTCTTTTTGGTTGTATATAAAAAAAAAAGATGTGGGACACACATTTGTCTTAATAAATCTTTGCCTTCACTTTTGCAATTCCTAAAGAAATCTGTCTGATATTCTACACAAGAAATAATTTTTAAAACCTATCACCAACTCCAACATTTACGTTTTATGAGTAGCCAATAGCAGCAATTCATTTTTTGTAACCTCCAAACTAACTTAGTGTTACAGGGCTTAAAAGTTTCATTCGTTTGTCTATATACAAAGAATGTATTTTACAAAGTAAAGAAACTGATTGGTGCTACTTTATCTTGTTTAGGTTTTTGGCTACTTTGAAAAGTGTTCCTTCATCTCGTTCTCGTGGTGCCTGGTACTTGATTTTTTTAACTGATCTTTTTTTGTGTGATTTTGCTATTATGTTTAAACATAGAATTAAGTGTTGTGTCTCGCATCTTTTTATCCATATTTTATTTAGTTGCATAAATGTATATACATCTACATGTTAAAATGTGTTTTTTCCCTATCCACTTGAAACAAATGTATCTTATTATTTTGTATGACTGTTTTATGCATGATCTTATTTGTGAAAGCTTGTATCTAATAATAACACTTTATGTTTTGTGTTCCTCCATTATTGAGCGATAACAGAAACTTCCTAATCTAATTGAAAAGTGTCAGAATAAACAATGTATTAAAAAAAAACATAATTTAAATTGAAAGTTTATCATTTAAAATGCATGCATTGCACTGTGTACCCTCCACAATAGTGATTTGCATTTTTTGTAAATTTTTATTTTATGAAAATCAATCGACCTCCTCTTTGGTCAGCAACCCCTCAGGGTGTTATAATCCCTTCATGCTGATATCAGCATTAATTCTTTTAAAAAAAATTTGTATGATTGGATTCAGGCCCTTCGAAGAGTTTGAGGGATTCCCCGTAGACCCCATTAAAAATAGTCAATTTCAAAAACTAAGAATAACTTGCCAAGGACATTAAATTTTACAAATGACTACATTTTAAGATATAATTTAAAGCAAGTGCATTTGTAATCCTAATATAATTTTTTAAATATATATATTTATATAATATGTATATATTTCAGAATATTATCAAATATAGTTTCAAATTATAAGTAAATTTTTATAAATAATATACAAAATAAATTTAAGGTATATCAAGTGCATAATAGTTGTTTTGTAAATTACTATTAAAATCTCTTTCAGTTCCTTATAGTACACAGGATTCATATTGTAATATTATTTCTTAAATGATCAGTTTTTTAATGATATTCATTTCTCTTTTCAGGTTTAATAATCATCCTGTATTACATGAAAGGTACCTTTTGCTCACATTATTAGGTAAAGGAGGCTTTAGTGAAGTTCACAAGGTATGATATTTAGCACTAAATATTTTCAAATTTATCTTATTTCTTTTTTAAATGTTAAGTTATTATTTGTATGGTTTTTGTTCCATTAACAATTATGCGAACAAATCTTTATTATATTATCTTATTGTAATTAAATTTAGTTAAGTTTCGAAATCCTGATTTCCTTTTTCCTCAAAAGTATTTTGTACAAATTTTGTTAAAGTATTCTGTATTTTTAAAGTATTTTAATTTTTAATGTTTGATAAAAATTAAGTTACTTAGTTTTAATGGTTTTCTTCTTGGACATCTTATTCGTTATGTCCTATTGGCCTTTTATAAAACTATTTTTTAAATTATAGGCTTTTGATCTCAAAGAACAGCGATATGTTGCTTGTAAAGTTCACCAACTTAATAAAGATTGGAAGGATGACAAGAAAGCAAACTATATCAAGTTAGTAACACATATCTATATATAATTTTTTATTGATTGCTGATTATAAACTATTTTCATGGATTTAGATGATTGTATTTTAAATTTAGTCTATTTTTTAGTGGTATATCAGATCTGTACTTATTTTTTTCTTATTAAGGTCAATTTTAAAAGGGGCTCTTAAATGAAAACTTGATTACATTTTGAGGCATCTTTTAAAATTGCTACTCTGTGTTATACTGGTTATTATGGCGACTAGATTTTTTAAATGCTAATGCACTACAGTCAGGAAAAAATCTCCCCCATTCATAGTCATTTAAAAATGGGAATTCACTCTTAAGCAAAGTGTAAAATAAAGTTTTTATTTACAAATGATAAATGTGGTTGCATATCTTGTCTGAAATGTATGAATTGAAGAGATTTGGACTATTATTGTCAATTTCTAAAATTTCTGTTTTTACTATATAATTATCAGTGCTTGAAATGTAGTACAGTAAAAGCCCGTTTATCCGGCTCTCGATTAACCGGAAAGCTCAAATATCCGGAAAATTTCAAATTCCGATTTGGCGACGGAATTTAGCGATAAAATTGAATATTTTTCGCCAAAATTGCAATTTCTCGCCAAAAACTTTTCAGATTTTTTTTTCCAAGAAAACATTTCGTTTGGTGACAACATTTGGCGCAAAAAGTGTTTTTGGTTTACATTTTAAAACATCCTACTGGTTTTAGATAATGGGTTGGACGATTTATGTATTTAGATTTTTAGCATTTGAAAGTAACGATTGATTTTTTTCTTAATTAATAAATATATTAATATTTTTTAATCAAAATATTGTAGTCTATTATATATTAATATAAATGCAACATCGCCTATTTGCATATAAGATGCAGCCATTATCTCGTATTTTCCGAAAAAATCGGCATTTTTGGTAACCCTATTTGGCGACTTCCGATTAACCGGAAAATTCGATTATCCGGAAGAGTCGATTTCCCTAGCATTCCGGATAAACGGGAGTTTACTGTACATTCAGAAGTTACGCAAAAACAAGGATGTTTTAAGTATTTTAGAGTTTATAGAAAAAGGCAGGAAATGACAATAAAAAGTACTACTGTACTGTGGAATGTTGTACATCGGGTCACCAATATGAAGAGTACAGGGGAGAAAACCCCTTCAGCAACAGGATATCTGTCCGTATCAGGCCTCTTTGACGACGATAGCGAGTCATCACCTAAATTGGTCTAAGGAAACTGGTTACTCACTTGTTTCTTCTCTCGCGACAACCCTTATTCACGCCAGACACCAGTCGCATGTCTGTACCACGAGAGAAAAACCACATTAGAAACCGTTTTCCTGTTGCCAATGTCCGCCAAGCAGACCTGAATACAGGAAGATTTCGAGTCAATCAAGTGATTCTTCCCCTGGACTCTTCATATATGATAAATATTATACTTTCAATTCTAATGTTTTGTATATTTATCATTCTAGACATGCCCTTAGAGAATATAATATCCATAAATCCCTTGACCATCCCCGTGTTGTAAGACTGTATGATGTATTCGAAATAGATGCCAATTCGTAAGTAATCTAAGCTATTTATTTTTCCACAATATTTTTGTTTTCAGTCTTGAATCAGCGATCGGAGTAATGTTACCTGTAACTTTTTTTTGGTAACACTGAGTAACACCGTTAGATTCTTCAGAAAGTAACTAACTTATTTACTTTTAGTGGTAACAAAGTTCCAAAAAATTTCTCTACTTATAACAACGCTTTTCTCAGATATTTTTGGCACAGTTCGGCATTCTGCTTAAATTTAACTTTTAACAACGCTGAATTTTCGTTCTTAACTTTTTCCGAATTTTTCCCTAGATTTCTTTAGTCTTGATTCGCTTTGAAAAACGGTAAGATGGCTCAATTTCAATTATTTTTATAACTTGAAATTTCTAAACATAACTGTGATTGGTTAATTTTCACATTAAATAACTAAACTAATTACTTTACCATTAAGTAAATGTAACAGTGTTACTTTTTAAACGTAAGTTTCCAATCCCTGATATTTACTTTTCTACATATTTTTTCCTTGGTTCCTGAATGCTGTTCGTATTCAAAGTTTATACGCTTAATAATATTAAATTTCTTTTCAGTTCAAATTTTGTTTGTAGCGTATGAAATGTGTATAAATTATTGATTTATAAATGTTATAAAAATATCAATTCTTTAGATGAATATCCTAAATATGTGTATCCTCAGATGAAGTTAAGTATGAGGCTGTATCAGAAGTGGTGGTTTGAAGAGAAAGACTAAATTGTTTTAAATTTTAGAACCTCAACAAATGATATGCTTTTATATTTTTAATATAGTTGGATGTCGTTCATTAGCATTGCATATTTGCAGAAAGCTTTGTAATTAAAATTGGCTTTTTAACTTAAGTTAATGGTTCTTTCAGATTTTGTACAGTTTTGGAATACTGTGATGGCCATGACCTAGATTTCTACCTCAAACAGCATAAAAATATCCCAGAAAGAGAAGCTCGGTGCATAATAATGCAAGTTGTTCACGCTCTTAAGTACCTGAACGAAATTAAACCACCTATCATCCACTATGATCTCAAACCAGGTAAATTTAAAACTTAATACTTAGTACAATTATGCCGTTGGCAACTAAACTGCAGTAACTAGCCTAATGAGTAAGGCCATTGCTGCAAAAACTCAATTACTCTAGCCTATAGTAAAACATTGGGAAAGACTAATTATTTCAAAGCAAAAATTTTCTAATCCATTGTTATGGTTACTGCAAATTAGGCAGAATTATTTACACGCTTAATTTTAACTGGTTTCATTGTGAAATGAATTTTAAAAGTTAGTGTTTTATACAATGTTAATTTTGTAATACAGGGTGAGGCAAATAAAACCGGCCCCGGTCTAGAGATAGGAATACGTTGAAATGCTTGGCGAGAAAAACTCTTGAAGCCGCCTGAAAGCTTTCAAGTGGAAATAAAAGATTAGTCAAGCGTGCAATGGTTTCACTTGACAAACCTGTTTTTGCATTGGTTGGATTGGATTAGCATCACATTAGAGCTACTCATGGACTATTGGCCAGTTCAGATCGTAGTGCATCAGTGTGAGTTGCGACTGTGTGAGTGTAAGGATATCAATTCTCAGGTGAAGATGAAACTCAAAGTACAGCAGAGAGTGTTCATTGTAGAAAATTATATTAAAACGAATTCATGGAAAAAATGTGACAAGTTGTTTGTTCAAGAATTTAAATGTGTAAAAATGCCAAAAAAGAGTACTAGGCAACGATCAGTTACGAAATGGCGTCAGCCAGGATCTGCTGTCAACAAGTTCAGAAACATTCTGAAACGGGTCTGAACACCAGATTCTGGGTTTTGCAATCAATTTAGAATGTTTTGCATTAACAAAAACAAAAAGGTCCGATTCTTTACGATAAATAACAACCGAAATAATCACTAGTGGGAACTTTTTTGATCAGCTCTACAAACCTTGTTTATATTTCATTTCAACTAGCTTTTCCAACCATAGCGTAGTTGCCGGCAAATAAGTCGCCAAGCGTTTATTTGGGCTTAATATTGAAGCGATCAATCGCTTCATGTTAGCAAACCTGTTTTTGTATTGGTCTTTGACTTGGAAACATTTCTGTCGTATTCTTATCTCCATGTTGGGGACGGTTTTATTTGCTTCACCCTGTATAATTTATATGTACACTATACCCTAATAAGTAATTTAAAACTTTTTGTAATAAATTGGTCATTGCGTTTTTTTTTAAAATCTGTGTGTAGGTTAAACTTACAGGCTATGTACCTGGAATTGTAATCTTAAAAAAAATTAAACCATCTTAAAATTTTATTCCTTAAAAATTACATTTTAAGACTGTAGTTGCAAATATGTTAGTTTAATTAAAATAACATGAAATAAGTAACTTGTTAGCGTTCATTCTTTTTTGTAAATTTAAGATAGTTCATTAGAAACTTATTTTGTACAATGACATTACTATTTGTCATTGCAGGAAATATTCTGTTGGGGAGTGGGGAAATCAAAATTACAGATTTTGGTTTAAGTAAAATAATGGATGATGAAAACTACAGTCCCGATATTGGAATGGATCTTACATCCCAAGGAGCCGGAACATATTGGTAAATTTCTTTGCTTGCTATATATTTATTATATGATATTTAGGATTTTAAAAAAAGCTATCAATAATTATAATTTTGTAATTAATAATTTAATTTTGTGACATAAAAATAATGGGGAAAAGTACAAGTTATCTTTTATGTCCATCTGTATAAGTGTACACAAATCTGTATAAGAAAACTTGTGTTGAAAAGTGTAAAAATCTGTGTAAGTGTACTTGAACCCTTTCTACTCCCTTACTGTGAAAATGACGAATGGGGTTGTTGGTTTTTCCGATATATATATTTTTTTAATTTCAAACTGGATGGAAAATGTATATATATTTATATATCATACACACGTTTTTCAATTTTCAGAGATAAATAAAATGGGCAATTTAAAGACCGTTTTCTTGAAAATGTTTCATAATTAAATTTTTTTAAGGTTTTTTTAAAAAAAACTTTTGAATGTTCAAAACACTCTTCTTGACAGCTTAGTTATAAATTTCAATACTTCTTCAGGTATCTTCCTCCTGAATGCTTCGTAGTTGGTAAATCTCCACCTAAAATATCTTCAAAAGTTGACGTTTGGAGTGTAGGTGTTATATTCTATCAGTGCCTCTATGGGAAAAAGCCATTTGGACACAACCAATCTCAAGCTACAATATTAGAAGAAAATACTATTTTAAAAGCCACAGAAGTTGAGTTTCCAGCCAAACCTGCTGTCAGCAGTGAAGCCAAAGTAAATATAATCCTAATTTTTTTGTTATTGGGGGGGGGGGGGATTTTTTGTATTCTTATTTAATTTAAAACCTTGAGCTTTGTTGACCTAAGACTACTATTTTAAATATAATTCTAAATGTGTAATACATTCATTTTTAAAGGAAAATGTAAATTGTGTTGTAGAGTTTAGACACAAAATAAAAGCAGTTGTTTATTTTTAATGAGTATTATCATTCTGCAAAACTCTGTTTTTTTATCCACATTTTGGTTTATACTAAGTATTGATTATGAAATTTATACAAATTTTTCTTTTTTTAAGAAATAGTAACCCAACTGAATATTAGTCATAATAAGCTTTAAATTTAGTCTACACTTTTATTGATCTGGGCTAGTTTTGTTCTCACCAACTCCCAATTTGAGTTTCTGATTCAATTATTATACTGCTTGATTTTTTATTCAAGTTACGAAAAATTTCTAAATATGTATTCCTTTGTGCTTTTCAGAACTTTATTCGAAGGTGCCTACAATACAGAAAAGAAGATCGAATCGACGTGATTTCCCTTTCAGCTGAGGACTATCTGAAACCAAACTACTCCAAACACAGTCGGCAGACCAACGCGTCAATGGACAAAACATAGCCTTGTCTTGTAGTTACTAAACATCTCTTGGAAACGTGCATCCTATCTGTGGCCTGTCCACTTACTACAATGGCTAAAGGTTGTCTGCTAAGAAAAAGGAAAAGCAAGACACTTTTCCAGCAGCTCAAGCTGCAGATGCTGAAGAAATGACAACTGGTTGCTATTAACCTGTTTGAGGCATCTGCTGCATACAACCTGTCGAGCCCTCGTACATAGCCAGGGTTGCCACTTAACCAGAAAAATATAAAATATCACATAATTCGGAAAATTACCACAAATAAATTGGTATAAGCTTTGAAGCATTAATTTTTACTGATGTTTTTAAAGGTATAGCTTTCAAATGTGATTACAATTACCAAACTCGATGTTGCATCCGATGAACACAACAATAATTTTCGTTAAATATAATTTTTTCATCATCCTAATTGTTCTAACTAACAAAAATAACCATTATTTTTCCAAAATCTGAAATAAACAAGCTTACATAAAGTGGCAACCCTGATAGCTTCATTCCTTGTTCCTAAACCACACGGAGTTCGCCAAGGAAGTTTGCGGAAGAAAAATAATAAGATGTTGCTGTGATAAGGGCGTGGATGACGGACTCAAAACACATCCACACACAAGCATTATAATTATATATAAATGATTAAGTATATATGTATGATAGTTGTGAAAAGACTGTAAGCAAGAGCAGAAGTGATTTTTGGACTTGTTTTGTTATTCCGCTGCCCAGAATCGAGCAGTGCTGTTGTAAGTAGTGTGTATGAATAAGTGCTCTGCAAAAAAAAAGTGTAACTGTGTGTATGCGTGAAGGGAGAGATGTTTGTCAGTGTGGAACTAGTGTTTGTTTATATATACTCTGATGAAGGCTTAACTATTCCATGCTTCCAGAAGTAGATAATTACAAATGGGCTTTCTCTAATCTATACTCCAATCCTTGCAATACTGCTGTGTACAGTTAAGATCGTGATGTCAATGAAAAATGGTTTTTACTGCTAAAAAAATGTTTGTTTTTGTTTTGTTATTAACAGATCACTTGCCAATTTATTGGTACATATTGTGTTTTTATGATTAGCTTTAATTTTTTAAAAATGCGTTTTGAACTGTATACATTATTAACTTTGACAAACATTTTAATTTTAACGGTTTTATTTCTGTTTAAAACTATACTTTTTTTATTCCTTACATTTTAAAATGACTTTGAAAGACTCCTTTGTAGATCCTTAATTTTTAATATATATTTCACTAAACTAAAAATTTAAGAAATTCTCGATTTTTTTTATTGCATGTTGATTTTATTTGTTTGTTATTTTTAAATTTGATTTTATGTAAAAATGAGGTTTTGATTTCATACATTTTGTCATGCATTAAGTAAAATCGTAACCCTTCTTAATTATTTCAACTAATTCTTAATGAAATTACTATGACCCTTGTGCTTATGATCAAACTATTTATATACTTTTTTTTTAAATTCAATATTGTAAATACACATTTCCCTATATAGATTTTTTTTATATGAAACTAAATTAATTATCAGAAACTGTTAGAGAGAATGATGAAATAATTAAAAATCTTTGCTTTCAAGAGCATATAAAGATACAATGTTTATTTATTGTTATTATTATACAGAATTACATTTACACTTGTATAAAAAAAATTAAAATCCATAAATTTATTCTAGACTGATCTATTTAATATTAATTTGTTCAAAAGTTACTTTAGAAGATCCATAAGAAGGTGTGATGCTTAAGCTTACCTGTATCATTTACTTTCATTTTAAGTCTTACATTTATAAGTGAAAACTTGTTGTTTATTTAATTAGGTATTATGTTTTATTAAGAAAAAAATACCTTCCTTGCTTTAATTTTCTTGTGAAAACTGATTTCAAAGAAATCAAATTTAACTATCAATTGTAACATATTTTTAACAGCATACAATCAAAATTATATCATGAAATTGTCTAAATACTTGCAAAGTTGGTTAATATTAATTTTATTTATTTAATTTCTTAATTCCTTTAAAAATTTAATTTATTACATTTTTTGTTTCGAAAATTCTTCTAGCTATTTTTATCATAGACAAAAAAAAAATGTGATTCAATTTCAATCTTTCACAGACATTGTAACCATTATGGTATTCATGGAAACAAGTATTAGACCATAGACTAAAAAGCTAGAATTTTAATATAGACAACTTAGACAGGCATTCCTTTAAATAAAGGATATGTAAAATGCAAGGCCAATCTTTTTCTCTATGAAAAAAGTCTTGTTTTAGAAAATCACATCATTTATAAGTTTTAATTTGTCATGTGGCTGATTTAAACTTTTCTCAAAATTTTATATTTTTTGTTTTATTATAAAGAAATAATTTCTAATAAAAATGTACAGGCACTTAAGAATATAAAAAGTATGTGTATAGTTATAATAATTTATCTTGTGTGGTATTCGAAATTGGATTGTGTCAAATTGCTATACTCTCAGGGAATTTCGCTTGCTTTTATTCTTGTTTGACAAATTAAAAAAAAACTGTTTCGTGTTAAACTCCATTTTTTTTGTTAATCATTCTGTTTTTACCTGCTTTATTGTTTAAAAATCTGCAGTTTGTTAGAAAAAACCCTTAAACATAGCATTGAACACTGATCATTTTGTACAAAGGCACAGAAATATGAATATCTGTATGTTTTCATAATTTTTGTTTTAATAACGTTAAATCGGTATTTCTCTTTTTAAAATGTATGGACCATATTTCTTTTCCTAATTTGGAACTGACAATATTTTTTTTAATCAAGTACAATTGTGGAATCGTTCTTCATCTTGAATAATTTGTTATGTAACTTTTCATTGCATTTTTTCAGTATAAGTCTATCCAATATTCAATAATTGTAAAGTATAATTTTTAGTTTAAATTAGTTTGGTGCCAAAATTTATCATTTTCTAATTTAAACATATTTATTATAGTGTGCAAAACTAAGGTTACACTTGTTGCTTTATTCATTCTTTTCTGATTAAAACAAAGTGTAAATGAATGTTTGAAATAAACTTCCAAAAGTAAAAGGAGTAATTAAGTTAAGCAAAAAGAAAACATCCTTAAATTTTCATTTATAGATTATTTGAATAAAAAAAACTGGCTTTTATAGTGTTAGAATTCATAGAGTTGGATATTTTGTTTTTCATATATGCTCCCAATCATTGGGTTGTATTGTTACTTTAGATCAAAAGAAAACCTGAGTACTGACCCGTGTGATGTAATTTGGTGTTTTAAATAATCATTGGTCAAAACCTCAAAATCAGTTTCTGGAAGGCCCTTTGAATACAGTCGGACACTTTCATACTTCAAACTAAATGTGCAGTATAAAATCTGTCAAAATCCTCTGTATAAAGGTTGGTCCATGTTAAATCTGTGTTGATCCAATATTACTGTCGTTGCATTGTGTGGCTGCTTGAAGTCTGCCTATAGTCACTTGTTTGCATTTCAAAATTAGAAGGCTTGTCCCCTATATTGCCGCTGATCTACAAAAACTTAATTTTGAGAAAATGACGAAAACTGGTTTCATTAAATGCCAAGGTAAAATAAAAAAGTGTTGATATTGACATAGCTCTAATGTAATTAGCCTTACTGACTTTCAAAATAATATTGTCTTTTTATGTGTATTTATGCTCACAATTTATAACTCAACAATGCAGATGCAGTCTTCTTTCTTGCAGCAGCAGTATAGTCTATGTGAAGCGGGACTTTAATCCAATTAAAATTATAAGATAAGTA
>CM033279.1:15979115-15981615 GCA_019343175.1 Oedothorax gibbosus
CCCTTTGCAAAAAAAGTCCAAGATTTAAATGTAGTAAATCTTTATAACTTCCATTTTATTGTAATTAAAAAATATAAAAGAAAAATGACTAGTTACTCAAACAAAACTTCCATAGGAAAGTTCCTTGACTCTAAATGTCATTTGAACCTTTTTTTTTTGTTTCAAACCATTTTCCAAAACCGAATTTTAAACATTTTTCCAAAAATTGTTTCTTGGAAACTTCTAAACCATTAAATAACAAATAATCTTTAACCTCAGTCAGTGTTTCGCTTCTTACTCTAGCCAATTGGTTCGCGTCTGATGCATGACATCATGCTCACGCGGACCAATCAGAAAACTTTTTCGATTCTCGAAACTCAAAAGTGAACCAACTGTTTCAGTGAACTGCAATTTAGATACTCGCTGCAGACTCGTTGCAAGTCAACCTGTGAGATTTCTTTACTTTTCTCTACTATTTCAAGAAATTGTAAGAAATAACAATGGTAAGTCAATAACAATGGTAGTTTTTATTATTTTTGCTCTAAAAGGTTTTATAGTAGTATCTATTTAAAAATACATATTGTTTTATAGATTTTAATGAAAATTTCCCCGATCCAACTATAAATGCACCATACAATATTAAAGTATATATTTAAATAAGATTTTACTTTGTATAAATCTTTTTCATATAAATTTTGTTCTGTATTTATTTTTTAAAACTTAGTATAAAAAATTTATTCGTTATATTACAACTGTGGTAAAGTTTTTAAAAATTATATTAGTTAATGAAATTGTTCGTTTTAATTTTAACATTGAAACAAAAAAGTTTATGAAAAATTATCCTTCTTTGCTTTGCAAAACTTGAATTTTAATGTTAAAATATACTGATTGCTCGTTATAAGCTGTTCATAATAGTCTGATTAAAGAGCATTTTTTTAAACAAACACAAAAGCTTCATTTTTTAATTATTTGTTTAATTTCTCTTTGAAGTTTATGAAACAGTGAAATTTATACCGTAAATTTAAAAATGCACAGAACTTTCCTAAAATATGAGGAACGTTTTTAGAAAAATATATGGTCAAAAGTAAAACTGATGATATCTGTATGTATGATACTTAATATTATATAATATTATATATATATGATTTTGTAATCTGTTATATTTATACTATGTTTGCTAATATTGTACAAAATGTTTATAGATTTATCATCAATATAATAAATATTTAGAAAAAATAATTATCTAGAAATAGACAAACTTTGTTACATTTTTACAATAAGCTAACTATATTGTATACATAAGAGTAAATTGGTATGATTAACCAAAAGTAAAATTTAATTTAAAACTCTTATTTTTAATTCATGTTTAAACTAAAAATTACCAAACTATGCAACAAAGTCTCGAAAGTTTCAGAAATATAGACGGACATTGTAAATTCTAAATATAAAGTGTAATGAGGGAAAACTTAAATTCGAGGCCAGTAGATTTAGATTAGGAGTTTTACTATATATTTACTATTTTAATTTAGTAGACAACTACTTTTGTTCCATGTGTATAACTTTCATTACTTTCAATTACCTTATATGAAATCTAAGGTAAGAAAAGTATTGCGATGGAGTCGAATGGAGGTTTTGGATATTTTGGGTTTTATAACTTTATACTTTTTTTACTTTATAACTTTATACTTTATAACTTTTTTTGTTTTAAAATTATTGAAATTAATTTCCTTGAAAGAATAAACACTACATATATATTTAAAAAAAACCAAGTAGGTTTTTAACTGAAATTGTTACTTAGAGCCAAATTGGCACAAAATTCTTGCGTCTCAGAAAAAAGAGCTAAACTCAGCCTTTAATTCTATATTAAACTTTTAAAAGTTAAAATTAAACTATTTTTCATCGAAAACTCAATAATTATTACATAACGTTTGCTAAATTTATTTGTATTTCAAAGAATAAATATACAAGATTGCTTCCTCTTAAACATAAATAAAACAATTCATATCAATATTGAAATTAATTATCACCTTTGGAGCATAACTACACGAGGAGGTTTTTAAATACCATTTAGGAAACAAAAACCAACGAATAAAGAAGTTATAAAAGAACTAAAATAGCATAACTTCTTGTTACTTAAACACTCTCTGAAATTCTTATTAAAAAACAAGCATATTTGTTAGAGTAACTGTCACCTAGAAATGCTTCCACACAAGATTTATACCCCTTAGAAAAAATAAATCGAGAAACACATTTAGTTAAAATTTAAACTTTTAAAAGCCAAAATTTATTATTTTCCTTAATTTTCGTTCGCAAATCAAATTAATATTCTTTATAGTTTGCTAAATTTATTTTCAGTTTTAAAAATAATTATGTAAAATTGCTTGGGTCAAATCCTAGCATCCGTTCATCCTTTATTTGTTATGTAAATGAAATGTATTTTAAAATAAATAAAATGTAAATTAAAACTAACTAGCTTTTTATGCAAAGAAATGGAATGCTTTGCCGCTTTCTTAGTAAACAA
>CM033279.1:15984115-16001615 GCA_019343175.1 Oedothorax gibbosus
GGTTAATGTTTTTAAACTTTAATCTGGATTAAGTGAACAAAAGTCTGTACTAGTACTGTAACTAATTTAATTAAAGTATAGCCCTCGTATTATTTAAAACGTGTTATTTACTCATAAATTTGACCCTCTGAGGGATACAGATGTTTAAACCCGCCACCTGACTGTCAGGTTTTCATGCAATACCAGTATTTTTTTTATAAGTTTTATAATTTTATTAAATTTCAATATGTAAAGTATGGAATCGGAATTTATAATCATCGGCCACAGAAATGTACTTTTACAAAATTTAAAGAAATTATTAGCTTTCAGTTAAAATTAAAAAAAAAATAAAATTTCAGTTGAAAACTTTCAGTTAAAATTTTAAATTTTAAACTACTGCAGTGAAAACAAGTTTACACTTCAGCCAATTTTCCTATCCCTCAGACAGAGAGGGGATTAACTATATTAAACCAGACCAGTATACCTATTTTACAATGTTCTACTGTGTAACGAATAAGAAGTCCTACATGTTCTTTATTTCGAATTCATGCTTGATTTAATGAAAAAAGTACTTTTTTGCTTGTATGGAACTTTTTTTTATGCTTTTCGGGAGTTCCTCGAATGCACTTTGGCCATTCCGCTTTTCGCTCCACCGCGAAAAGTGAGTCATTGAAGCCACAAAAGCCTCTCTGTGTGATAGAGACGTTCACAGAAATATTATGGTTTCTTCTTTTGATTATCTCTCTCTCTCTTCCTTTGTTTTATAAGAGCGTGATAGAAATGCGTGGATTTATACATTTTACAATGGGAATATCGTTCTGAAAGCTGCAAAAGTGCAAGCGGAATGGGAATGTTTCAAATGATGTAACGCTCTTGTTTTCATTTGTCCTCGTCGTGCGATTTCATTGGTTGTTTCGGTTTCACTCTCAAAATGACTGCCATACATGAAAAAAAATCTTTCTATGCAAGCTTTCTTTAACAAATGATTTGTACAACTAACAGCACAGCAAGAAGTTGGCATTTCAAAATAAGTAAAATATTTTTAGAAAACTCATTTTCGAACTCCAAAACAAAAGTAATTCCAGAAAATAAAAGGAAAACAAGACCTCTGGGGCTGTTGCCATGCACGACGTAAAATAACCCCATTATAGCTCTTCTCTTAACAAAATGATTAAAAGTAAAAAAAAATTAGAAAATTTATTTAAAAAATAATCGATGTTTTAGTAAGCAAGTAGTCTTTCTGCTTCTTTTAAGTTTTTATAGATACATTTACAAATTTGGTTTTCTAAAATTTAGAGATGCTTTAAAGAAACACATAATTTAGGAAACAGTTGTTATTGTTTTAAAAATCACTAATTTTTAAACTGTAATACACTCTTAAATGCTTAAACAATTTATCTATAAATCAAAACCATAATTTAATGTACTTTAAAATCGTAATTATAATCACACATTCTTGTGTTGAATGAGTTTAAATTATTCACTCCAATGTGTTAATAACTGAAGTATCAATAAGTAAGAATAACTTGACTAACATTCATGTCAAAGGAACGACTTTATTCTATGGCAAAGTAAGGAACTGTATAAATTTTGAAAAAGGAGTTTGAAAAAGGAGTAAGTGGAAAGTATATTTTTAATGGACTTTTAAAAGGTATTTAAATTCTCTTCGTGTAGTTAAATTTCATAGGTGATAAATAGTTTCAATGTTGATATGAAATGTTTTGCTTATGTTAAATATAATAAATAGCAATATTAAATATTTATTCTTCGAAATGTAAATAAAGCTTGGAAATGATAAGGAATAATTACTGACTCCAATGCGTTAATAACTAAAGTATCAACAGCTACAAGGGACTTGACTAAAATTTATTCTATGGCAAAGGAAGGAACTGTATAAATTTTGAAATTGGAGACCGTTAGTGGAAAGCAAATTTAATTCCAGAAGGACTTGCAAAAATGATCTTATTTTTTTACACTGTTTGGAAAACTAAATGTAAATTGATAGGGTATTTTTTTAAAGAGGCCATTGTTGTTGTTCGAGATACCTGATAGGGCATCGGAACATAATTCAGGTCACGCGGTTAAAAAAAGAATCAACTGGATAATGATACGCAAAATATATTAAGTCGTGCCATTGATTAAATCTAAAATATTCTATCTAAATGTTACGAACAGAACGTTTAATTGTAAGTTAATAAATGGAAGTAAAATAGATTACATTCTTTGAGCACGTTTAGGACGCTTTATTTCATTTTTTAAAAAGCCTGCCTTGTTCAAAAATATGCAGTTACAGAGAGAAGTAATTTGGGGATTTACTTGATAGATAATAGAATTTTATAAATGTTCATTTGAAAAGTATATCTTAATTGCTTTGACCTTCTACATAATATCACTATCCTCCTATTCCCCATATATTCGATCGAATAACTTCCGATCCGATCTTCCGATAACTTGTTCTGTGCTTGAAACATAATTGCGATTCACTTCAATTGGTAAAGAAACTTTAAAACATAATTAATTAGCTATTGAGACATAAATAATTACTTAAATAACATCCAATAAAAAATCAAAGACGGCGACTTTAAATTGAATGTGTATTTGTAGCAAAGACGAATAAAGAACGATTGTTATCACTTTCTTGTTGACGATTAACAAGAAACACGATTTTAGATTTGGTCGCTGATTTCCTCTTTTTTTAATCGTTATTATTCTGTTAAGGTTCACTAGTCATGAATAACAACCTTAGTTTTGCACTTGGTTTCTAGAGGACTATCCATTTTTTACTCCACTAAGATGAATGACCTTTGAGGAATACGTGTTTTAGTTTCTTTTGAATCTCGATTCAAATTATACATCTTAAGAAACTAATATATGTTTAAGTTAAAACTTTTGTTTAGACTATCACGTATAGCTGATAAGGAATATAAGTTTTAAAAATTTGCACTTTACAATGATATAGAATTTATGGGATGTGTTTAATGATTTTGTTTGAAAAAGAATGGGAGCTTTCCAAGAAATTAAAATGGTCCTGAAGTGTCAAATAATTAAATTGAAAATAAAACTACGAAATTTTTTTCAAATGTATCTAAAGGTTTATATTTCAAATAATTCACACAGCTGTTTTTTTAAATTTGAAACCAATTTTAGTAGAAAAATCGCAATAAATTAGACAGATTTGGAAACATGACTTTTTAAGTGAAACAATTGTCGGGTATATGATAAACTTTTATGAGCTAAAACATTCATATCGAAACTATTCTTTACGAATATAATTGGAAATGCATCTTTTTTGCTTATCGTAATCATCCGATACTTTCTAAAATCTTTTTTTAAAGAACAACTAGCAAAATATGATTTTTTTGGCACTCAATGTAACACAAAGGGCAATAAAATGAGAACATCATAGTACTCATTTTTGAGAGTTTCATTTTTAACAGTGCTCAAATTTGAGATTTTAACGCACTTACTCTTAAGAATATTGATCTTTCCAAAAGAGAGAGAGAGAGCATCCTAGTACAGAAATACACCCTCTTAACCGGCTTAAATGGGACTGAGGGCAAGCCGTTTAAGCGAAAATCCGGTTAAACCTGAGAAGTGAAATTAACGAAGGTTTTAATGTACATTTGATTGCACATTTATTTATTGATGATAATAACCTTACAAATAAATACACAATTTAAGTAATGCGACATTTTATTGAAAGTATTCAAGCATTACAAGTTACATACAATTAAAAAATCTTGTTGCAAAACTTTTTTAGTTGAAGCCTAGAAATTCGGAAACTTGCCTCATAGTTTCTCCACCTTTTTTCTTTGGAACCAGCATCAAATCAATGGGGGATCGATAACAAAGCAAGTCAGTTTTAGCTAATTTTTGCATTTAAGGATAAAAAAAATCGGTCGGTTAAAGCGGAAATCCGATTAAATGGAGTGCGGTTAAGAGGGAGCATACTGTATTCATTTTGAATTTTCATCATTCATTTTTAACAGTGTTATTGAACTTTTTTTCTTTCACAGAGGGAATGCATCAGCGTGCACGTGGGCCAGGCCGGCGTCCAGATGGGCAATGCGTGCTGGGAGCTGTACTGTCTGGAGCACGGCATCCAGCCGGACGGACAGATGCCCAGCGACAAGACGCTGGGAGGGGGAGACGACTCCTTCAACACCTTCTTCAGCGAGACCGGGGCAGGGAAACACGTGCCCAGGGCGGTGTTCGTCGACCTGGAGCCCACCGTGGTTGGTACGTTAGGAAGACTCCCATTTTTTGCTTTGTTAATTGTTCTATAGGGTGGCGCAAATAAAAGTGGCCCGGCTTAGAAGTAGGGACAAGACATTAAATGCTGCCAAGTCAAAAACCAATGCAAAAACTGGTTTGCCATGTGAAGCCATTGTGATCCCTTTAATATTAAGCATAATCAGACGCTTGGCGAATTATTTGCCGGTAACTATGACATCTTCACCAGTGCACTGATCCGATTAACGCACACCTACACAGCTCTCATGTAAGATCTGGACTCGTCAATAGTCTACATGCAGTTCTAATCTAGTAACAACCAAACCAACCAATGAAAAAACTGGTAAGGTAAGGTAAGGTAATCGTTTCCGGCTGCCTATTTCTAGCCTCCTTCAGGAGCTTTAACACGGCCAATAAACGTCTCGTAATTTAGAACCCTGGTCAAGTGACGAGGTCGACACCTGAGCGGGCTACCAACGGAACTTCGAGCGACATCGTACGCTAACGCCGTCGGGACTTTGGACTCCACAGATTTAACGAGCACGTCTGTCCCTGTGTACTCGGGCCCATCCGTGATGAGGATTTTTTATACTATATCTAGCACAGATCCGATTTATAGGATGACTGGCAGTAGGTGGGATTCGAACCCCCCCCGCTGAGCCCCCCTGAGAAAGGTTGAATCTCTAGGCTGATGCCCTAACCACTCGGTCAACAGCGACACGACGGACTTTCCAAAAAACTGGTTGGTTGGTAGACATATATATTCAGGTTTGTGTGCTCCAAAAACTGGTTTGCCAAGTAATGTAAGGTAAGGTAATCGTTTCCGGCTGCCTATTTCTAGCCTCCTTCAGGAGCTTTAACACAGCCAATAACGCCTCGTAATTTAGAACCCTGGTCAAGTGACGAGGTCGACACCTGAGCGGGCACCCAACGGAACTTCGAGCGACATCGTACGCTAACGCCGTCGGGACTTTGGACTCCACAGATTTAACGAGCACGTCTGTCCCTGTGTACTCGGGCCCATCCGTGATGAGGATTTTTCTACTATTTCCAGCACGGAACCGGTTTGCCAAGTGAAGCCAATGAACGCTTGAAATAATTTATGAATTCGACTAGGAGGCTTTCAGGCGGCTTCAATAGTTTTTCTCGCCAAGCATCTCCCAGCATTCGTAGCTCCCTGCCGGGGCCACTTTTGTTTCCTCCACCCTGTATATAATTTAATTATAATTAATTATGACACACACAGCCTAACAGGTTTTCACCCAATTACAAGACTTGAGATGGGTACAATTTACAGTCAAGCCTTACCCGGGAATCGAAACCAGACCATCAGCTCTACAGTCCAGAGCTATAACCGCTACGGGGGACATGATACGTTACACTACGAGGGACATTACACTAATATATAGAGGGATAAGAATACAAGTTAACCAAGTCCATAAAAAAGCTTCTTTGAGCTATAGGGGTTTAAAGTTGAAGCTTTGTAACAAAACTACCGTTTAACATTTAAAAATAATTTAGCTGCCCAGTGGATATTATCTGAACTACGACTTTTCATTATTGCACTGAAATTCTACATAGTTAGTGCACGCAATTGCGCTGCTAACTCGAAAATGACAAAGAGTGGACTTGGTTCACTTGTATTCTGAACCCCCCATAGTGTACTGTGTTCTGCCGTGAGCAAAAAAACTGCAGGAACCGAACAAATTTATTAGACCATTTTTTTCCTGAAAAAAATCAGTCTTTTAGTATATATATTTCTTACAGGTTATAAAGTTATTGAGTGCTTACAGCAATGGTCCAAGTCATTAGTTCAGATACTGCAGTTGATCTGTCCACGGCAGCATTGAAAAAAGAATGGAAATATATAATATTAACCATATAATAGTTGGCCTCTGTCTCTAAAAATTAGATGGATCCACTTATGTGTGTGTGTGTTGTCTGTTGTGTCTGTCTTACTTGACGAAGGTTTATAAGCGGGTCTCTGACCAAGCACACAAACCTGAATATATATGTCTACCAACCAACCAACTAACCATATAATAAATTTCTGTTAATCTTTAATGTTGGATTATGTTCGTATCTGAATACAATATTTTTTTCTAGTTTTAAAGTGTTAAAGCCTGATTCCACTTCAGGGTATATGCCTTACTATACCAATGTTGAAGTATTATTCGGCTGGAGTTTTTAAGTAATCTACATAAAATCAATGCATTATTTGTTTAAAACTTTTAGTCTAAACTTTTGGAATACGACTTTCGGTCGGAGAACATTAGGACGGATTGAAGTACACTTTTAACCCAATGCAAACCAGGCATCTGTTTCGCCGAATCATGTCTGTAGGATCTGTAGACTACCCTCCAACTTCCGTTTCCATTTTCCAGACGAGGTTCGCACAGGAACATACCGTCAACTGTTCCACCCTGAGCAACTGATCACCGGCAAAGAGGACGCGGCCAACAACTACGCCCGTGGCCACTACACCATCGGCAAGGAGATTGTAGATCTCGTGCTGGACAGGATTCGGAAGCTGGCCGACCAGTGCACTGGGCTCCAGGGATTCCTCGTCTTTCATTCCTTCGGAGGAGGGACCGGGTCAGGATTTACGTCATTGCTCATGGAGAGGCTGTCTGTGGACTATGGAAAGAAGTCCAAGCTGGAATTTTCCATATATCCTGCTCCGCAGGTAGGTGCTTGATTATTGTACTCTGTGAAAAAAAATGATTAAGGGTCTATCTGGTATTGATTATGATAACAGATTAAGATCTTTAAACATGTATTCCCTGGAAAACAGGAGAGCTAGGGGTGATTTAATACAGTTATTCAAGTTCATAAAACAGGGAGACATGGAGGGCTTAGGTTTTACCTTAAATAGCCGGACCAGAGAACATGATCAGAAATTGAATAAATCGAGCTTTAGAAGGGAGGTAAGAAAACATTATTTTTACAATAGAGTTGTCAATGAGTGGAATGCTTTACCAGATTACGTTGTGCATTCGAAGAGAGTAGAAGATTTTAAGAAGAAACTTGACAGTCATTGGAAACTGGTAATGTATTAGATTTATTTTAGACCAACCTTGCTGGGCCTCTGGCCTGTTGTTGGTCGACAATTTTTGTATTTGTGAGAAGAAAAAGTGGTTACTTTGAAGTACAACGAAACGCTGAAGGAACCCCGTTGGTTGTTAAGAACAACGGAACGCTAATAATTGTTACGAATAACAACGAAACGCGCGTTTCGTTCAGCGCTAAAAAAATAGTTGTTTAACAAATGAAATGACAACAAGCATAACAAATGTGAAAATATATCAAATAATTAGAATCAATAGAAAAAATTCTAGTTCTAAATTTATAAAAGTATAAAAACTATTAGTCTGAAAATTTAAAATTTAAAAATGCATTTAAACTTGTGTGTGTGTGTGTGTTTACCTTAAAATGCCTAACAACGAAAGGATCGATATCCATTAGTGTGGGAAACAAATAGTTTTAATGACGGGCCTTAAAGAGAACCCAAAGAGGAAACGTAAACGCAATTTTAGCTTTATTGAAAGTTGCTTTTAATGTAACTAAAGTAGTTAATTAATATTCGATTAGGGGTTTTGCATGTTTCACTAGTTACGCAAAGCAATTGTTTAGTTATTGCGGACCGTTGCTGCATAAACATAAAGCGATTATTAGTTCATCATATTGTAATTAGGCCATGTTGTTTGCATAAAAGTAATTTGGATGGTCTGAAAAAATCCTAGATTGTAAACAAACTTTTTCTGAAAGGTTTTAAGAGTTAACACTTATCTCGCTTTAAAAAAAAATTCAGAAAGGGGAATAAGCATCAAACTGCTGAAATAAGGTATTTGAGTGCAATGTATAAGATGCATTAATATTTACAAAAATCAAACAATAATCGCCAGTATGTCATTATTACAGCGTACTAACAAAGGTAATGACTACTTCCATGCAAAATTACCCTTTCGCTGTAGTGTAAGTCCCGTGTGTTAAAAAATAATTAACACTACAACTTTTAACATTAAATGAAAAAATTAGCAAAATAGTTGATCAAAACTTACTCCAAATATATAATGTAACTAGTTTTGTTTAATTAGATTTTTTCAAATTTGAAAAAGCTTTTTTTTACTTGTGACTTACATTATGAAATTTTCAGTTACATGGAACCAGCCTAATATAAGTACTACAATATAATCTCTCATTGAAATGGATTCTAAGTTGTTTTATTACGGCATCGTGTATGTTTGCTTACAAACACAATTGAAAAGTTTAGTGGAAGAGTGGGAATGAGATTTTTGTGTCAATGAACATATTATTCCCTCCTTTAAGATAACAAGTTTCCCCTTTTTCATAAACATTAAGTTAAGTATATTTGTACTTTTTGTAAGTGTCGTTTTTAACGCATCTAAGTGCAAACGAAAAGCTTAAAAGTACGGATAGAAAAGGTAAGGATTCATTTTCTCGTTTTCACTTTTTTGTCACTTAGCACGTTCTTCCACTAAGCTCTTCAATTCTAAAATCTTCAAACTTCATTTTGTACCTCCTTTAAACTTCCTTTTTTTCATAAAAAAAGGTGGTTTAGAGGAGGTACAAGTATTTTTTTTATTACAAATACTTTTAAAATCCACGCCGTGCACATATAGGCCACACATAGTTGCAGAAACAGATGATACAGGCGCATCTTTGATATTTTAAAATGTGTCTCTATTTCCTGTGCTCAGCGTCACGCTCGTCATGGTGGCGAGTGATCTGAATCACCTGTTTGAAGGATAAAGTTCCGACCATTCCTTTTTTTTCTATACTTTATTCTGGGATATTTAGTGTCACGCTTCGTTCATTTATTTTTTCCTTCTTTTCAGTTTAGTTCCACACCCCCTTTTCTTCGAAAACCAGTTGTTGATTGTTCTTTTTTTTAAAAGGGTAGATGTAGTTAGTGACTATTAAACTATGCGCGTTCTCTTAAACTGTTGTGATACAATAAAAGAGAATGGACGAATGTAGTTGAGGTGTGTAGAAAAGACGATTTCGTCTAGTGAGAATTTGCAATTGCGTTTCTTATATTAACTATAATTTAAGGTATTCATAAAAACAGGATAGGCTGATTTAACCCTTCACTGCATGATTTTTTTCTGTATAGAATAAACTATGATTTAATATCTTCAGTTAGCCATATTACTTGGAAAACTATTTCTAAAAAAATCAGTGGTAGAAGTGGAGAAAAAAAAAGTGGGGACGTCCATAATTTGGGTGAAAGTACCTCCCCTTCCTTAAAAATGTGATAATTATTCTTTTTTTTTGGACAAATATTACAATATTTGCGTGTATATTCTACATCCCTGTTTTGCTTTTAAAATAATATAAAAATAAAATGAAGTATTTATAATTTTACTTCATTATGTAATTAAGGGTAGTTTAGAAGAGATTTAGAGCACAATTAGCTGGAACTGATAGCCAGTTTAACTGAGGAAAACGGACAACGAAAGCTATAAATAGGCATAAAATCATTTTTGTTTTAGTGCAAAAAGCAGCTGTAAATCATAAAACAAGTGTGTTTATGGACTTAAGTGGTATTAAAAGTAAATTGACGCCTGGTAATTTTCACTAAAAGTAGGAGTATGCGTCACACCGCATCTACTCACACTTCTAGCAGTGCAAGAAATTACGCCTTTTTGGAAACGGAAGATTCATTCATACACTGTAAAAAAACCTGTAAATTTACGAGCAATTGCCCTTCAATTTTTATGAGCAACGGCCGTATTTGACGGGAAACGGTCTGACACACTAAGTAAACGGCTTTACCCCTTAGACTGTTAGAAAATTAGGGCGATTCCAGTTTTACAGTTTTAGCTCATCTTTAGGATATATATCATCTATATTAGCTATAGGAAATGATGGCCATGAGTATTTTTTTTAACGGGGTGTGACTGGAATCTTTGCTGCCGTTCCTTGCCCGTTATTTTACATGGATTTCTTTTAACAGTGTACGATGTGTTCCAGGTGTCTACTGCGGTGGTGGAGCCCTACAACTCAGTGCTGACCACCCACACCACCCTGGAGCACTCTGACTGCGCCTTCATGGTGGACAACGAGGCCATATACGACATCTGCCGCCGCAACCTGGACATAGAGCGGCCCACCTACACCAACCTTAACCGGCTGATCGGGCAGATCGTGTCCTCCATCACAGCCTCGCTTAGGTTCGACGGTGCGCTCAACGTCGACCTCACCGAGTTCCAGACCAACCTGGTGCCGTACCCGAGGTATATATAGCGATCAAGTTCGTTTCAGTGCTCTTTACAATTGAAGTTCTGGTTTATTGTGAAGTTTCATTTATCTGATAGCAATATTCTAAAAAGCAAATACGTTCAAAGAACGTGTAAATGTAACTATGTTCGGTTCGACGGGGAGCTTAACGTCGACCTCACCGAGTTCCAGACCAACCTGGTGCCCTACCCGAGGTATATATAGGGATCAAGTTCGTTTCAGTGCATTGTTAAATATTAAGTTCTCGAAAATGAGAACTAGGCGATGTTTTCATTTTATTGTGATAGCAATATTCTAAAAAGCAAATACGTTGAGAGCCCGTGTAAATGTAACTATGTCGTTAAATGTAACTGTTTATGGGCGTAATTTCAGGGCGATGCCTTTTTCCTGCTACAAAGCGATCATTTTTAAAAATGAGAACAGATGGGAATGAGCTAGGTTTCGGAGCTGGGATGTATTTGGAGTTTTTTTTAATCAAGGATGTTCCCAAAAATGAAAAATATTGTCAAAATTGGGAATCCATTTCCACCCTTATCACGCACTATTAATAGTGTGTGATAAAGCCAGAATGCCAAATTTAACAGACGATCTTAGTGTAATTATGATACTCTAAAAGTGAATAAAAATTAAACAATAGGTGATTTTATTAAAACTCGTAAATAATGCTAAAAAAGACAACTTTACAAATTACCTAAAAATCTTCATTGTCTTCATCTTCATCACAGGATTCACTTCCCCTTGGCCACATACGCACCAGTTATCTCAGCAGAGAAGGCCTACCACGAGCAGCTAACCGTCTCTGAGATCACCAACGCTTGCTTCGAGCCTGCCAACCAGATGGTGAAATGTGACCCGAGACACGGCAAGTACATGGCTGTGTGTCTGCTCTACAGAGGAGACGTGGTGCCCAAAGACGTCAATGCAGCCATAGCCACCATCAAGACCAAGAGGACCATACAGTTTGTGGACTGGTGTCCCACAGGGTTCAAGGTAAGGTCCTATACTGTGCTTTTGGTGTTAAATGGAAATGTTATTTTATCGAAGATAATAAGTAGCAACACGCTTTACGGATTAAAAATAAGAAATTTTGGTACGTCTATACAATTCATTGAAAAGTCCGAAATGGTTTCGAATCATTGTTGTCTATGAGTTTAGAAAAACTGACAATATGGTGTCTTAAATGCATTCTTGAAACTCTATTATATTTCTTTTTGATTATTGGGGACTGCGCAAGCAGCTAAATTTTAAAAGAACCCCACAGAACTTTTTTTATTTAGGCCGAACTATAACCATTGTCCAAAGTTAAAGCAATGTTGGGGGCTTTTTTCTATCGTGACGAATTTATAAACCCATAGATTAAAATGCTCTTATTATGACTCCTTTCAAGGTGGGCATCAACTACCAGCCCCCGACTGTGGTTCCAGGAGGTGACTTAGCCAGGGTCCAACGCGCCGTCTGCATGCTGTCCAACACGACCGCCATTGCTGAAGCCTGGGCCAGGCTCAACCACAAGTTTGACCTGATGTACTCCAAGCGGGCCTTCGTCCACTGGTACGTCGGCGAAGGCATGGAAGAAGGCGAGTTTGCAGAGGCCAGAGAAGATTTGGCAGCTCTGGAAAAAGATTATGAGGAAGTGGGTGTGGATTCGATGGAGGGCGAAGAGGACATGGCTGGAGAGGAATATTGAGGGCGTGGTTTGGTTTCAGAAGTGTTGGTTGCAAGGTCTGTGTGAAATAACCAGGAGACATTTGTGATTTAAAGACTGGTAAAGTCGAGATGGGATCCTTCCGAGCCGTTGACCCGGCTTTTCCTGTAATTTATGTATCAGGTTTTCTAACGATAACCAACATTTAAAAAATATATATATATATAATAAATTGTTATTAATATTCTCTATTTTATCAATTGGAAATGATTTTAACGTCACATCTTCAAAAACAAACATAATTCTAATTTCCTGAACTAATATATTATTTAAAAAAAATAATTTAAAAAATGTTGCAGAGATAACAACCATGCCATAGCTCCTTCCAAGCCGTTCGGAAGGTTAAGAAGTATTATAAAGTTGGGGAAGTAATTAGGGGCAAAGATTCAAACATATTAATAAGACACATAAATGATTACTGACATTAGATAAATATCGGGTTAATAAATTATAATATTTTTGTAACACGAAACAGAAATAACGTCGATTTAAAACTTCGAATTCAACTGGTCTAGGTTTTACCCAGAGAAAACATTTGACCTTGAGCCGCATCTTCTGAAATGGGGTCTAAGATGATTTATCTTAATCCTGTGTTTTGTATATGCTATCTTCTCGTCATTTTTGTTTAAGTAAGCATGGTTTCTGGCTTATATAGGATCTATTTTCAAGTCTTGTCCCCAATAGTTTATAGAGTTAATCAAAATTTTAAACTTTCATCTAAGTACTTTGTATTAGTAAAAATGATGTATAAATGTCAGGTACATGCATAAGATGAGTTTTTAATTTACAAAAAGAGCGTAACTGCTAGGTAATATTACCTCAAAGAATAACACGAACATATATCATTTCTTGTTTTACTATTCTTATGTGTTAATTTTATATTGAGCATTGGCATAGAGCATTTTAGGTTATGTACATTTATTTTGTTCTTGCATTACGAAAAAAAAAACCTAATGTAAACCAGGTAGAAACAAGTAAAAATCTACTGATATTGATTTTTTGTATAACGCATTAGAAGCATCTGTTAATTGTAATGTAAACCATTCTGTGTAAAAATTAACAATCTTGTATGAAACAAATTGTTTTAAAATTAAAAAATATATATAAAAATAGTTTTTTTATAAATAAATCCAGAAAATTGAAAAATAATAAGTTTAATTTTAAAGTCGAATTATATATCTAAATTACAACTGATTTGCAAGATACCTGCCTTTAAATAGTTATAAAGCCGCAAAGCAGTAATGTTGTTGCATGGATTAAGGTAATTTTAAATACTTTTAATGTAAATCGAATTGAGTTATTAAAAAATGATTGCCTTTTAATCAAAAATCAAATAAAAGGATATTGACTTCGCTATGCTCTTATAATCTCTTAGTGTGGGTAGAAATCTCTGTATTACTTTATGATCTCTATTTTCTATGTGGCTTTAAAACTATAAATGCTTTCAGCCATATTTTGTGATATAAACGTGATTGTGATTTAAAAAATAAATAAATCTCTTTTTAGAAAATTTTCTTGTTTCTAACTTACTTTAGAAAGTTTGATTTAGATATGGTAATTTTGAAGCATTAGTTTAGTCACATGCCCACACTTGCCAAAAGTATTGAATTCAAACATACTCACATAGAAACCTTATTTTTGAGCTACTAAATCATTTTAAATAATAATTAACATTTTAATGCAAAAAAACTTTAAAACTTATTTCATTTTCGTTTTTGCGTATTTACTAATTTTTTAGAAAATATGTGTAAAATATCCTAACAGATGTTCATATGCTTTATTTTTACATTTATAATGCAACTTGATACCCAAAACACGTAATTATCATAAAAATAGCATACAGATGTTATTATAATTTACATTATCTTTTGAATAATACTCTGTAAAAATAGTCTTTATTTTCTTTGGCTGGTTGTCAAAAACGCGGCTCAATTGACAGTAGTACCGAAACCGGGTTCAATTTATTTGAATTGCGGGAAAACAATTTATCCCGAAAGCATTAATTTTTTTAGAACAGAGACTACAGTATATGTGACATGACAAGAATTATTCTTTTTACTTTAAATCTTATTTATTCAACAGAACACACAAAAGGGCAATATCAAAGGGAGGAAATACAACAAAAATGTATATTATTTCTATAAGATCAATAGTTCATAAGTGAAATTGTTCCAATATCATCAAATGATACTTACAATGATCAAGCAGATATCATCATACATTACAAGATGAATCAAAGTACACTCGCATTATTAAAGTATTCATTATCACATCATAGCAATACCAATCGTACAAAGATATTACAGAAAATCAGCCAGGCACTGACCCAAACTATATCACTAGAGAGCAGCACCACCTTTAATCTCAACAACCTCACCAACCAACACCACCACTTATCTTAAAAGCCCCACTAGAGGGTAGGGTAGCACCACCACTCATCTTAGAAACCTCACTAGAGGACCGCACCACTACTTATTTCGGTAAAGTCAACAGAGGGCAGCAGCAACCCTAACTACTTCAGTAGATGGCAGCACCACTACTATCCCAACATATTCACTAGAGGGCAGCACCACAACTGATACAGAAATCCCTACCTGATGACATCCTCACTGGAGTTGTTAAATCGAATAATGTACCGTTCACCAAAACAGTATTTCAATAGCAATAGATGAATTTCTTGAAATGTATGTTTTAACGATAAAAAAAGGTTTAATTAATCAGTTTTTAACCAATTTTTTTTTCTATAGACAAGGTATCTCCGGGAACAGTAATTGTAGTAGCAGTATTTATAATGAATATGAATTTATATGAATCACACGTTCCAAATTCGACCAATGAGTGAATGTACTTGTTAAATATTTACGAACTATCTGAAATTATTTTATATTGTTTATGTTTGGCCAAAAATATAACGAAATGCTTATTATTTGCGTTATCTGTTGCAAATCCTTAAACCTTTTTCGTAGTCTACTTTGTCCTTGCCACTGTACCCCTACTTAAAACCATAAACTTTTAACCTTTTTCGAAACAAATATCAAAATTATATTAAAAATACGGCACATATGAAATTTTTTTTAAGATGAATCTTTAAACAAGTCCACATGTATTTGTTGACGATAAAACTCATTCAACTTGGCTATCTGCTGCCTCTCTTTCGCTAAGTTTTCGGCCACGCATCGAATCTTCATGGCTATCTCAGTCTTTGAGCCCTGTTCGTAGTTCTCTGAAGTTTTCATGAAGTTATAGACATCGATGGCCACGAAGACGGCTCCAAGTCCAACCGTGATCATCTGTGAGGCTAGAGAGGCCACTTGTGCGTTACTGGCGGCTGTGGTCTGGGTGGCCGCTTCGCTAATGCTTTTTAGAGTTTCAGGTCCAACTGCGGCTAGATCTTTCATTGCCTGATAGAAAAAATTTGCATTATACAAGAAGAAATTTTAATATATCTTTGTGTCACTTAAAGCAATAAATACGAATAATTTTATATCTTTTGTGTTATAAGGCAATAAATACAACTAATTTTATATTTTGCGTCTTTTAAATGAATTAATACAACTAATGTTTGATTGAAATATTGAAAACATTGAATGTTCTTCAGTGGAATATGAATGTACCTCTTCCAGACGTTACATCATTGTATAACAGCAACACAAAACCCTTTATTTGTCTATGTTAAACTAGAGTTCAAATTGATGCGTTAACCATTATTTTTAAATGTAAAGAAGAAACTGATTCTAAACTCTAAAATGCAATATTAAGTTACTCTCCTTGATTCTTTGAGGTTCTACAAGTTGAGGATAAATTTATAAGCGAATATATCCAATTTAAACGTAGAAATTAAAAATATTTTTTAATGAATTTCTTACCTTAATTTTATTCCAATGTCAGCTTTGCAATGAAGTGTATAGAAAAATTAGACTAAGGTTTAAGTTACTTCACAATGCATTTTTAAAACAAAAGTTTTTACAACACTTATGTAATTACCTGGAAAAATTTCGAAGACGAAGAAAGGGTAGACGACATTGTAGGTGCGCTACCAAACAAGTTATCGGTCTTGCTCAACTGTCCTAAGAATTCACTATCTTCGGGATACAGGTTCTTCACCAACACCAGAATGTCTTGCAAAGAATTTACTCCGCTTTTTAATCCGGAGAACCGTTTCTTTATCTGATCACAGCACGGGGACGACTTTAAGACTTTGTCTAGGTCTTCCAGCAGAGATTCGTCTTTCAGTTCTGACAAAATTTTCAAGACTTCTGGATCGTGCACGAAGACCTCCTTGAAAGCAGCACTCAAAGCTGTGGTGTAGAAGGCATCCGTCTCCAAAGTTTTAGACACAAGTTCTGTTAGTTCCTTGCTAAGGTATACTTCGGCGATGCTCGCACTAAGTGTTGTTGCTGAACCAGCTACTGTACCAACTATGCCTCCAGCAGACATTGCGAGGGAAAGACCACCTGAAAAATATGAGAATGTCAATTTTTGCTGTTCTCTAAATTTTCTTAGAGTGTGCCAAATCGGGTCGCAAGGTGGTTAGGCTTTAGTCTACAAAGACACCCATCCAGGAAAATCATTTATTTATTAAAATCACTAAGTTAAACATTACAATACATTTTATGAGTAAAAGCGGAGGGCCCAAGTTGGTTGTTAAATAGTGGTTGAAGTAGGGAAGTGGAGAGTGATACCTGAGTTGTGTGTGGAGTCAGGCAGGATGCGACGTCGGATTCATTGCAGGGGGCTCCGATGACTCCTTCCAGGTGTGAGGTAATGCGAGGGGTACCGTAGGGATTCACGGCAGACAGCAGGTAGGAAGGGTTTCCTACGGGCATGAGAGGGTGTCTCGTCTGGATGATGGGGTAGGATCGTCTTGATCCCGGCGCATTTCCGATCTTTTTAGACCCGGACTTTCCGTACTAGAGATGAAGTTTGGATTAGGAATGATTGTCTATCATTGCTCCATCATTTAGCTAGCGAGTCCCAAGCCCCTCCTTGTTGGGCCCCATTCGTCGACCAGGGGTCAGGGGTCGGGAATGCAAATACTCTCTCTCAGGGAGATTCTTCATTGGTTGGCGAAGGTGTCAGTTGAACCCCTCTCATTGTGAATTCACAGACTGCACGTCGCCTTTTCCGCTGTCACTTACACGTGACAAGGTTGCTATATTTGCATGGCAAGGTTACTATACTTGGCATTATCCCCCCCCTTCCACGTTGAAGAGAATGTTCCCCCGTCAACTTAAATAACTCTCCACCTCCATTGACTGAAGCTAAGTCCTGTTACATTTGTAAAGTTACATTCAATGGGTCCCTCGCTAAATGTAATAC
>CM033279.1:16006615-16119115 GCA_019343175.1 Oedothorax gibbosus
TCTTCCGGCTCATTTGCACCAATCAGAATGTCATCTATGAAATACTTTACGCCCATATCTTCAAGTCCCCCTAACACTTTGGTCATTAACCGCTGAAATATTTCTGAGCAGTTTTTCATACCAAAACAGAGTCTAAGAAAACTGAAATTTCCCAAAACTGTAGTAAATCCCAATTTATCTGCATAATCCTGAAAATCCTATTGCCAAAATGCGCTGCCCAAATCTAAGCTTGTGTAGTATTTAAAACCACTTATTGCGTTTAATATATCACGGATTTTTGGCAGATTTGAGGAAAAATTTGTATGGCCTGATTCGTAGATCGAAGATCCAAAACAAAACGATATTCATTTTTTGACGTATCCTTAGATTTTTTTTTTACTAACATGGCTGGGGCTAACCAATTGGTTTCCGAGGGTTGTATAATGTTTGCCTCCAGGAGTTCATCAATTTGCCTTTTTGCCGTATCTCTTAAATTATAAGGAATGGGATACGACCGGCAGTAAACAGGGGTCTCGTGATAAAATTTCATTTTTGGTTTTACTACATCACAGTGTCCCAAAGATTTTAATGATGAAGAAAAAGCATGTTTGTATTTATTCAGTAATTCTATTATTTGGATTTTATAAGTCTTGTTCAAGATGTTTTAAGTCAAAGTTATCAATAGAAAATTCTGCTTTCCTCAATTCTAATGTCTCTTCCGATGCTCTAATTGAATTAATTATCTCCTCTTCGTTTTTATTGCTATCCGCTGTTTTAGCGTCAATTTCTCTGTGCACAATGCCCATTTTCATGTTTTTATTTAAGTTCATGATTTCCTCTCCTGCATTTGTGACGAGGATTTGTGTTTTATCTTTTTTTATTTTATTTACTGCTGGTGAAATAATTAAATTTTGGTTGCTTACTTGTGTGGGTTCAAAGTATATTTCAATAGTTTTTTGGGAAATGGGTTGTTTGGTAATAATATTACATAGTTTAGTTTCTTTTGGTCCTAGAAAACATTTTTCATTTAGTACCGCATCACTGGATTCGATAAAATCAGCTTTTCCTCCATTTATAAATTTAATTTTACACTCATTAAACATAATAAATCCTCTCGATAAGTCCAGTAAAATCCGTTTTTTTTTTATGAAGTCGCACCCAATTATTATTTTGTAATTATCTAAGTATCCTTGCGTAACGAAGAAACTATGCTTGGTCTTGTTGTTACCTACTTGAATCGGAATTTCCACTAAACTTTTAAAGTGAATTTTTGATCCGGTAATAGTTGTAATATTTACGTTCGACTGCAAATGTTTTATTTTGATGTTTGATTGCTCTTGAATTTTTTTTAAAGTTGTTAAGTCAGTTATTGAAACCGTGCTTCCGCAGTCAATTAAACTTAGAATCTCAAGCCTGCCTATTGTAATATTAATCATTGGTAAATCTAAATTGCTGTTCTGTTGTGTAATATTGCTTATTATTTCCGTATTAAGTAGGTTTTCTTCGTTAGTGATTATTTCGTTATTATTTTCGGGGACACTATCCTCATTCTTTAGAGTAGCGTTCCCGAACTCTCCCCTAAAAAATTATCCCTCTGAGTGTTAGTAGTTGGGTTGGGGTTTGATTCCAGATGTCTAGTATACTGACGATTGTAATTATTGCCTCTGAAATATCTTCCCCGTGAAACAATCCCTCGGCCTCTATTAAATGGTCTCCCTCTATTATGGGCGTTAAAAGGGAGCCTAGAATTGTTTTGATTGTTTCCACGATTTTGCGAGTATTGATTTTGATAGTTATTTTGATCTGGAAAATTTCTCCTATTTATTTGGTTGTTGTTTGGGGGTGGGATGTTTTGGGTTGGGGGATTCTTTAAAGTGTAATAAACTTCATTGGTTGATTGGTTGAAACTTCATTGGCTTGAATAGTGTGAATTTGTTTTCCCACAAAAAATGTATTTTATCTCTTCCCTTTCCCCGCTGGTGATGGCATTTATTTGCATTTTGCCCATTTTTTGTAGTGTTTCCAACGCCTTTTGAGAATTCGTTGCTGCCGTTACTGCGTCTGTGAAGTTTTGTGGATTTGCTTTCAGTACGTCTATTCTTATCTCAGGTAGAAGCGAATCAATGAATTTTGACAATTTTAATCGGTCGATTATTTGCTTTCTATCATTGTTCTCAGTTTGATGTTTTGTTCCTAAATAATTGTTAGTCAATGTTGTTACTCTATATGCAAAGCTTTTTACTAACTCTCCCTCTCCCTGTTGGCATGTACTAAAATTTGTTTGATTATCAGTTAGACCGATTTCATCCGAGAAAAAAGCAATTAATTTCTCGCATATTAGGTTGTAGTTATCCGACTCCGATAATTCAGTATCATTTAAGAGAAATGTTAGAGCATTCCCCTTTAACCTAGTTTTTAAAATAGTGAGTTTTTCATGATCTGTCCATCCTGATAATTGCGCAATGTCATTCAATTGTTTGAAAAAGAATTTACATTCCCTTGGTTCTCCATCGAAAAATGCTGTCAACAAATCAATGCCATTTATATTTCTTGAACCCTGATTTTGTTGAATGTTTGGATTTCAATTAGGTATTTGGATTAAATTAGGTACATTATTTGCAAGAGTAACCGTTGGTGTAGGTGTAGTGTTAATCTGAGCGATTGGTGCCGCATCCGTTCTTGCGCTTCGTAATCGGTTAACTCTGTTGCCCGCTAGCACTCTGGTAATTTGGCGTCGCGGTGGCATTGTTACACCCAAAGGTTTTAGACCAGGAAAACAAATTTATTCGTTTTAGAGAGAAAAAAAATCAAACAATCAATGTCCCAAAAAAAGATACTTGAAGAAAAAATAAAAACTAATGGTTATGAAATATTTCATGGTGATAATTCATAATTTTTATAGAAAAGGTGACAATGGAATTCCTGTAATGGATTCTGGTCACGGTACCAATTGCAAGATTGGGTCGCAAGGTGGTTAGGCTCTTAGTCTACAAAGACACCCATTTAGGAAAATCATTTGTAAATTCACAGACTGCACGTCGCCTTTTCCGCTGTCACTTACACGTGACAAGGTTGCTATATTTGCATGGCAAGGTTACTATACTTGGCAGAGTGATTTTGCCTACCTTCACGATTTTGAAAATAGATTATGAAAAATATAGAATATTATGTCAGAAGTTAAAAAATATAACAAGTGGTGCAAATATTGGTACGTATAAACGTACAGCTGTGGACAAAAAAAAGTAAACACTAGGATTATTGCGGACGTTAGTCATCCTATGGAATCGGACCTTTTTGACTTTGTGAACAAATAACATTCTGAGTTAAATTCATGACACAAAATTTGCATAAGGGGCCGTCTTCATATTAAAAATGTTACCAACTTAAAAAATTTAATAGAAACACCCCTTTTTGAGTCTATATTTCAAATTTATGACATATTTTAACACGGAATACCAAGTTTTGTTAGTTTTTGAGCATTATTAGTGGAGTTAGAGACGTGCAAAGTTTAGGGGCCGTAATGTTAAATGAGTTGCACATAAGAAACTATCCCACTCTATAATTAATTAAGATAATGAAACGAATTTTTTTACTGAATAATAATTATAATAACCCAAACAAAATGCATACCCTATTGGGGTATTTAAAACAAATTTTATACTTTTAAATAATTATTATATTAATTTTTTAAAAAAAAATAGGAATATAAACCCCTTAATATTTTTACAGAAATGAATTTAAGACATGAAGTTTAAGCGAAATCCAATTTTTAAAATTTTTTATCCATAATTTACTCAGTAAATCACAAAATACTTTTTAATTGCCCTTTAGGGGACTGTATATAAGATTACAATATGTGAACTTGATAAACAAATACGGCCTTGCAAAAGGAAGAAAACATAAAACCAATGACCTTGAAAATTCTGACGTATCACACAACAGGCGCCTTTAAGGTTGATTAATGATAGTTCATTTGGTTTTGGCTTAAATAACGTCCCAACGTCAGAGCCGGAAAAGCTCTGAGTGAACATAAGTTAAATCTGTATTTGGAATAAGTAACGTTAACTAAAGTATTTATTATATTTTCAGCAAAATCTAAACTATCGAATTATAAGCTTAATGTCTATCACTTTCATAGTCATCTCTAGAATAACTACGTTTTAAATTGATTAATTTTAATAGTAGTAGGCCTTCTAATATTTCTCATCTATTATTATTATTATTCGCTTTTTTTTATTCTTTTTACTCTTTACCCGTAAATATTGTTTTAAAATAGATGTTCAATAAAAATATTTGTTCATCTAGCTCTGCTTTATTCATCTTATATTTAAACATGGAAGCGATGGGCGGTATTATTAAGAAAAATTACTGGACAACTTTTAGGAAATTGAATCTAAGTTTTACGAAATTAAATATTTTCATTTGTATTTACATTAGATTTTTGCTTCAGGAAAATCATATACACACATGAACTAATGTATTTGAGCCTGTATTCGGAAGAAAAAAATATTCTATTCATCTTTTAAAATGTTTTTATTAAATTTCAATGCATGCATCTCCAAATAATTTTTTTTCCAATGGGGCTGCAATATTAGCGGTCAAGCCTTTGCAGACTCGGCATGTTCCACAGAACTGAGAGCCATTTTTTAAAATAACATTTTTTCAGTGTCTTGTGTTAAAGTTAATTTATTTCGTATATTTAAATAAATGTTATAATTTTTTATTTATTTTTTAGTAAGAAAGTATATTAGTTATTTAACGTCACATAGGATTGCTTAAAAATGAGAACTCATAATAAATTTAATATTTTCTAAATAGCGCGTGTATGCGCACGCGCTATTTTTTTTCTTTTTTAAATCACTTATATAGTTTTAAACTTCATCACCGAACATTTTTTAATGGAGGATTATGGTAAGAATCTTTGTAATTAACCCAACTTTAAGAGGCGAACCCTTGAATATAATTATACGGATGCAATGCTTTTTTCAAAAATAAAAATCAACTATGGTAAGTGCTCAGAATATTTTTAAAAACATAACTATAGGCTTGTGTTGCATTTCCATGCTTTATTTTTTTTAAATTACAAAATGAAAATATTTATTTTACAGTAACAAACGATTTTTTGTATTTCAAATTATTATCGTCTGCTCGTCTATTTTCAACGCGCTGAAAGTGTTTAAAAATATTCCATCGTCATGGAAATATTATAAAATACTATGCAGTTAGATATAAAAATCTTTGAATCCAATTCATAAAATAAAATCTGTTAATAACTAGTAAAATAAATGAAAAATACGCACAAATAATAATTTATTTACTTTTTTAAACATAATTTATCGTTTATTCTGTCATTCTTAATTCAAAAATTCAAATTAATATTTTTTATTTTTTATTAGAATTAAATTAAGTTTGAATTTTTAATAAATTATGGATCAGAAAACATTCTTTTAAAAAACTAAATCACACTTAAAATTGGGTGTTGCTATTGGAAATTTTAAAGTTCGTAACATTTTTAATATGAAGACGGACCCTTATGCAAATTTTGTGTCATGCAATTAATTCAGAATGTTATTTATTCACAAAGTCAAAAAGGTCCGATTTCTTACGATGACTAACGGCCGAAATAATCCTAGTGTTTACTTTTTTTTGTCCACAGCTGTACATGAGGGGGGGGGGGGGGTAGAGGAGATAACAATAATTTGTACATATTTGAGACAATAGATACTTGAATTTAGTGTAAAGGGAAAAACGTTTCCGTAATGAGTTAGATTTGTGAAACAATTACTAATCTAAACATTAAATATTTTTACTTTGTGGAAATTTCACTAGAAAATGTAGTTTCTAAAGTGTGAGTTAACATACATTAAACTTTTGTAACTTTACTTACTAAAAATTTAGAATATTTTTATTTATTGATACGAACCGTTTTACACCGCTTTTAAGACTCGAGTTTGTAAATTACAACTAAGTCTTACCTTGGCATCGTACCCAAATACCAAGCGCTGGTAGTCCGCTCGGTAACTAGCTTAAGCTATTTATCACATTTAATTGAACATGTTACTTCATTTAGTTTTGTAAATGCAATTCAACGTAAAGTAACATTGGCTTTTCATTTGTTTTTAAAAGATAGAGATAAAAAAATTGACAAGCTTTTTTTCTTTTAAATCACAGTTTTCTTATACAATAGAAGTTTTACAATTCCCCATAGAATTACCCCTTTGCAAATAAATAAATTTTATATTAAAAATTTAGTTTCATTTTGCGTGTTTAACATACATTCAGAATATTACAAAAATACACCAAATCGGTAAAAACGCATAACAAATATCTTACCACTAAAAGGCGCCATTAGGAGACCACCAATGCCTGCCGTTCCTCCCGCAATGCTGGACGATATTCCTGTGAGACTGGCTAAATTCACGTTACAATGGTGTCTGTCCATTTCGTCGGCCACTGTCCTAAGTGTGGTCAAAGCCTCTTCTCTAGTGTCCAGCCACACGTCGGACAGTGTGATGAAAGTTTTCTTGGACTGGTGGCAACCGATCAAGGCCTCATGAAGACGACAGTTGAATTCTTGGATGTGTGGCTTAAAATCGTCTCTGGTTTGCTGTTTGCTTCTACCGATGCCCATCTTTGGTAGTTAGCCTAAGCTACGAATTGTCTACATTAGAATATACTTATGAAGTTTCGAAAAAAAAACTATCTTGCATTTTAATTTAGAATTTCGTATTGTAATAACTTTTATTCATAATTCTTATAAAAGCATAAGCTTAGATATAGATTTAGAAGCTTTTATTAAAAAAAATTCAAGTAGATTATTTTTTGGGGTGGGGTGTGGTGATAACGAAAGTTTTGCTTCGATTCTCTACATTGGAGATTTGTATAACTAATAACAGGATTTTATTTGTCTCTTTCTGGGCATTTTTTTCGAATTAAGTAAATAATCAAACTATTTTTTTTTAAATACTTTTATTCAGAGATGAGTTTTTTTGCTGTTAGGCGATTCCTCTGCGAATTTTATTATTGACTACACACTATAGACTTAAAACTGAGCATAAAAAAAGCTATAAAACATGTATGATAAACCGGTAATTTTTTAATTTTCTTCATGTTCTAATAACTAGTTATGACCAAATGATCGTATATTTTTTATGTTCTTCATTATAATTTTATTTTAAAGTTTTTTTACAGATAATAGTAAACATAGTATGTTAGCTAAAATAGTAGTTTGTTGTCTGTGGAAAAGCATATAAATAATAGGAAAAGCATAAATAATAGAAGTATTTTTAATATTCCATTCTTTATGCTTATTTTTTTTTAGTGTTTTCCTTTTATAATTTGAACTTATTTATTATGTGTCCCCAATGTACCCACAAAAACATATTCCTAAAATGGGACGGCTGTAGAACTCTGTCATGAATAAGTCCAGGTTTTGCTTAGTGTAGTTTAAAACATTTTATATTACTTTGACTAAACAAAATTTTCGTTTTTATTGAAAGTTGAATCTATTCAGTTGGAATACTTGATCCTTATTTACTTCTTGGAAGAGGAAAATTTATTCTAGCTTCAAAAGTAAAATTTAAAAATATATTAAAAAATAATAAGACAAATCTTTTTATTGAATACAAGGTGAAAAATTTAAAGTTAAACGTAATGTCTAAGCATTGAGAATTCTCAATGATAAGAGCTAGGGGGGAAAAGTACTTAAATATTGTATAATTTTGCAAACAGTCTTTATGTTATAAGATGATTTAGCCTTTGTAAATGCCTCGTCTGTTTTCTATGAAAGTAAAATTCTATTTACAGTACTGTTAAGAACTGGATGGCTTGGTAATATCTCTTTCGTCCGAAGATGCAAAACCTGGTTGGAATCCATGGCTCGAGTACTTCGAAAGAAATTCGCTAGGCTTTTTCGGCACGGATACATGGCGTATTTCTTCGTAGATGTGGTCATCAGGATCATCCTGCTTATTTTCTTTTGCTTTCCTTTCCTTCTCTTCCTTGGCCCTTGCTTCTTTTATTGCCTTTGCTGCTTTTTTCCGCGCTTCTGCTTTCTTTTGCGCTTCTAACTTTTCATCTTTCTTGCGTTTCGCTTCCATATTTGCCGCTTCTTTCTTCTTGGCTTTTATCTTTGCTTCCCTCTCCCGAATCTTCGTGGAAAGTCTCTTCGTGGGAAGGGGAGGGGCGCGTGGCATCTGCCGCAAGACCTCGGAGCTTGTCCGGCGTGGTTTCTTGGTTGGTTCGGTGGGTTCATCGTAAATGTGATCGTCCTGTAGGGAAGAAAATTATATGGATAAATAGTTATTGTACTAAAAAAATGACATCTTTGCATCTTAGAAACGTCTGCCATGTTAGCGATTTTTCTAGTTTTAGAAAATCTGTTGCAATAATAATAGTGCACCCATTATGATTCTCCGTTCTATAGATTTTTAATTTGATCTTTTTATGATATCCCTATCAACAGAAATATACAGAGTTCATTATATAAATGGCAGATAGTTTGTTTTATAAAATAAAAGTAAGGAAAGATCTCTTACAAGAACTACTACTTTTACTTAATTAATTGTTTGTAAACCTCAAATATTAAAAATACCAAAAGTAAAGCAGACTAGGAATAATTAAAATCTATTAAAAAACTTACAGCATTTCTCACTTTATATAATAATATGTAAAACAACTAATGAAAAAGTTAAACTTCAAATTAACAATATTATTACTTCTTTTCGTCTAAACTCCACGTAGTTTCGATCCTTATTTCTTTTTATGGGTACTTCGTAGTCATCATTTGTTTTGTTAGGCTCCCAATAGTCATCGTCATCATCATCGTCTGAGATACTCTCGTATATGTGGTCTTCCGGCCGATCTTCGGCTACTTGGTCGTACATGGGATCTTCAGCCACAGTGTCGTACATGGGATCTCCAGCCACAGTATCGTACGTGTGGTGCCTTTTCAGTCCTTTTTCCAAATCCTTGTGTAGAAAATAAAAGAAAAGTTCTTTTTACAAAATAGAATAAGCGCAAACCTATGTGTTAAAGTTACTTGTAAAAATAAATAATTGCATCTTTGTAGATACCTAATCAAAAATTAATTTTATTTATTTAATTCTTTGATTAATTTAAATACGAAACGATAAGTCACTTTTTTGTAACAGATTTATTATGTAGTTTTATAATTAGAGCAGAAGAATAAGCGCAAACCTATGTGTTAAAGTTACTTGTAAAAATAAATAATTGCATCTTTGTAGATACCTAATCAAAAATTAATTTTATTTATTTAATTCTTTGATTAATTTAAATACGAAACGATAAGTCACTTTTTTGTAACAGATTTATTATGTAGTTTTATAATTAGAGGTTTTTTTCTAAACTGAACTTACACTAAAGTGGCTAATATTGTATCTTAAAAAAATAACTCTAATTACGGAGAAGATTTGGGGACACGTGTAAATCGCTTTTTCTCTCCCTACCCTCTCTTAACCTCACTCTTCCTCTCTATATTTTAACATCTTAAAATTTTCATAAATAATTGAACGTTTATAGATTATTCACTGTAACTTAGTATTAAATTATGGTAAATTGAAAAACTACATTTTAAAATTGTCTAAAAATTAAATAATTGAAAAAATAACTTATTTTAATATAACACCAAATATGTATTTTTTTGGTTAAGTTAGAAAAACAACTATGTAGCTAGAATAACAGTTAACAATTAGTTAATAATCAAGTTATAATAACAACTCACCTTCTTTAAACGTTTAGCTAAATTACCTCGTCCATCATCTTTATACCAACACAGCAAATAAATGGCTATTAGTATCCTAAAATTTCATTGATTACATTTAGTTTATTCTAATAAAGACACATGGTTTTAATATATTACTGATATAAAAGCTTAAATAGCTATGGTTGCGTTGCTTTCCAATAAGCAACAAAAGTGTGACAAAAAAAGTATTACCCTAGTATAAAAACGTATTTACTATAAATATTACTATAATTTGTTATTATTATACTTCGTTACGTGTAGTATAACTATTTCTTTTTATATAAGCCATGTTCTAACATAAAGTTTATTCACACACACACAATCCACAATTTTTTAATAATCAAATTCCTGTAATACTGTATATTTTTAAAAACAATTAAGTTATTTATTTCGATGTTTAGCAAATAAATACAGCTTGCACATAGTTATACAAAAATTGAGGAAAAACAGGTAAGTTTACACAGGAAGGCACCGCAAGAGCTAAAACACTATGCAAAAAAAGAAAAGATTTATGGAATTCGGTGCCAACGTCTTTTGGATTCCAAATTTTTGCCTCCAAATTTTTGTGAAACTGCACTATTTTTCACATTAGATTTATAAAAACAATCCACTTTTATTTATTTCTATTACGTAGTTAAGTTTATTTAGGAATTTTCACTAATAACGGTATTTCTATGCATATCTACAAACTTACCATACTGTAACAAGGAATACAAGAACACAAACACCAACAATAATCCATACTGTTCCAGAGCTTTTAGAAACAGGTTTACCTTTGATGTCTAAAATTGTTTGAAAACGTAAAACCATTAGTTAAAATACATTTATAAAATAACTAACAGGATGAAAGTTGAAAAAAAGTATTTAAACTTTACTTCAATATTACTTTTTGTAAAAATAATCATATTAAAAAATAGTTAATATGATTATATATTTATTTGTGAAATGTTTCTTGCAAACCCCTTTGATTAACACATTTACCTCAAATTATCTTCAATCACTGTGATTCTACTTTTTGTATATAAATGAATTTGTTACAATTAAACATTAAAAATAACTTTTACATGGAATTCAACTTAATGTAAAAAATAACATTTTTTTTAACTAATAGCAAAATGAACCTATGAAGATTGTTTTATTAAAAAGAATGGAAGTATTTCAAATATTTGTCAGTCCTAAAATGTATTTTCTAGAAGAATATATCCTTCACTAAGTTAATTTTAGATATCTACACTTAAATCTCTCGGATCCAGAATATTCCGATTAACTTTATAAATTTAAATGCTTTGCTACAGAACCTTCTTTGAGAAAATGTCACAAAACAAAGATTTTCAGTTTTTATCAGTTTGGGGAAAATAAAAAAAAATTGTATACTTCCCTCTACCCATCACTCAAAACTACATTTTCTGTTACTTTCAAAATAAAAGCTTGCAAGCGAATTCAAGTATTAGAATGGGAATGTTTCAGATGATGTAACGTTTTTGTTTTAATTTTTCCTAGTCCTGTAATTTCATTGAATGTTTCGGTTTTACTCTCGAAATGACCTTCATAGATGAAAAGAAACCTTTCTTTCTATGCTAGCTTTCTTTAATAAATGATCTGAACAACCAACAGCACAGCAAGAAGTTGGCGTTTTAAAAATTTGATAAGTGAAATATTCTTTGAAAACTCATTTTCGAATACCATAACAAAAGTAATTCTAGACGAAAAATGAAAACAGGACCGCTGGAGCTGATGTTGTCATTCATGTCGTGAAACAACCCCATTGTATTTTTGACTATTGAGATAACCGGCAGTTTACATGCTCTCCTGTAAAGGAGAGTTATTACACAATAAATATTTTAAACTCAATGATAGAAAATCAGTATAGTAGTAAAATTTTTATTGTATAAAGAACAGAAATGATTATATTAGTTATGAAATATAACACAATCTTGGTTTACCAAGAAGCCAAGAATCTTGTTAAACCAAACGGGTTGGATATTTTGTCCGTTCATTGGGGGGGGGGGGGTCTACATCTATCAAGTCATATTAAAGTTGAATAGGAATGTTCCGTAACATTCTTACTTTACCGTGGCTGGGCAACTTAACAGAAATAAAGTTTAGACCTGTGCCTACATATCACAGCTTTTCCAACTACTAAAGCCTTAGTTTTCCTCCTATGTTTCCGACACTCTGCTTTGGAAAAATAGCTATAATTATTCCATCACTATACGTCAATATTTTCGTGACGTCCACAGTTAAAAATTTTGGCACAAGATTGCACCGGAATCCTGGAACTTTCTAGCTGCCACCACTATTTGAAGCGTTGATTTACAACTTTTGCGGTGTATCAAAGTTATTATATTTCCACAAAATTGGTAAATCCACGATCCGAATAGTGGAGGCAGTAATAAATTCCGGGATTTCGTTGCAGTCTTGCGCCAAACTTTATTTAGCAAAGTAATGTAAGTTTGACGTCGATCACGACGCTACTTAGGAAACCTAACTTGATGCTCATAGACAACCTTGGTTTCTTCTCTTATTACGAACCAGGCACAGATTCATTATCTGCACCAGGTCCGGAAGTCTTCGTTCCATCTGGACAGATTTGCAAGAAGCCGCAGCTTCCTACTCTGAAAAAAGTCCTTCGGACCTGATAACACCTCGTATCTTGACCACTCGTGTAACTACCAGCAGACAAGGATCTAAAGAAACGATCTTATAAGTCATAAGACTAGTTTTTCGGTATATCTTAGTAGGATACGAGCATCGAATAGACCTAGTTTACTTTACCAGTTTTCATGAAAGCCCCAAAGTATGGTTCTTGCATTCCATTTTCGTTTAGGCATTTTACGTCTTTTACAGAAAGGTTTTAATTCGGTTTCATTGATAGTTTGTTGATTAAAACTAAAGGCCCTTGATATTAGCTACTAACATAGACGGAATTGTGACATCTTTGGGATTATGACAACCCGCGTTCGCAAATCAGGAATTATCTCCATTGCTCTAAAGGGCGCTCAAAGGACAAAGGACAATTTGGCGACGGAAAAAAAATTCAAAATATCTCCTAAAAAAATTTAAAAGTAAGAAACTTCATACAATACGAAATGAAGACTATTTTTTTAAAACCCTGAAATTTATAATTCTCTCAAGATTCTATATTGAAAAGGAAAGCGTTTTGAAACTTTTACAGTTGTGATTTTATATTAACTTTTTTTCAATTATGTGCACAATAATACTCAATGACAAAATATTCATTATTATGTAGTATTTCTATGTCATATAAATTAAAGCTTGTGGTTCAAAATTTTAAGTTAATTTGGTAAAGGAAATTAATTTAAATAGCCAATTTGGCATGAGAAAATCTGCCCGTAGCAGTTACTGTCACAAACCTTATTGGTTTCATTACCTACACAGTACATATAATTGAAATATTAATTTGCTTACAACAACGATCTTGATCAAGGCGGTAACCAGGGAGGCATGAACCAGATTCTGCAGGAACGGATGCTGTAATGAAATATACTTTAAAGTTGCTTTGACAATTTTGATTTATTAAATTTACCAAAGTAACACTGATTAATTGAAAAGATATATCAAAGAAGTATTTTTAGCCTACTTTTCTTTTTTTAATTCGAAAGAATTAAAAAATGAAAAATTAGGTATTGACATGCGGTCGATGTCCGTCTGTCTGTCTGTCCGTACCCCCTTCCAAAATCGGTTCTAATCATCGGATCTTAAAAATTCTTTTTTGTTAGAAAGCTATGACCTCAGATACCCAACTTTCATACTTTTTGTCCGTCTGTCTGTACGTCCGGAGGACATAAATCTACTATCTGTCGGCGAATTTCCCATTGAATTAGCATTGAAATTCAATTTTGAGTCATTTAAATCACTGTAGGTATTGAAATGCGGTTGATGTCCATCTGTCTGTCTGTTCGTATGTCTGTCTGTCTTTCCGTCTGTCTGTCTGTCCGTATCCCTCTTCCAAAATCGGTTCTATCCCTCGGATCTTAAAAATTCTTTTTTGTTAGAAAGCTATGACCTCAGATACCCAACTTTCATACTTTTTGTCCGTTTGTCTGTACGTCCGGACGGACATAATCTACTATCTGTCGGCGAATTTCCACTTGAATTAGCATTGAAATTCAATTTTGAGTCATTTAAATCACTGTTGCCAAATCAACAATGGCATGAGAAACTTTATTTTAAACATATTTGAAGCAAAATAATATTTTCATGAATCCTTTTGGAATGACGTCATAAAATGTAGCACAATTTGATTCTTTGATATTATTCATTAATTATCTACCAAGAAAGCGGCAAGGCATACTTTTGCATGCAATTATGCTTAGTTTTAATTTACATTTCTTATTTTTTAATGCAGTTCGGAGTAGTTTCATTACTTTTGTTATTAATAAATATTTAATTATTCTTCGAACTACAAATAAATCACGAGCAGATTATAAATAATATTTAATTAATTTACGAAAGAATATTAAGGAAAATAGTTGATTTTGGCTTTTAGAAGTTTAAGTTATAGCTGGGTGCTGTGTTTCGATTTTTTTTAATGTGTATAAATCTAGTGTAGAAACGGCTGATGAATATATTTACTTTAGAAACCTAGCTTTTTTTCCCGATTAGAACTTCAGTAAGTATTTAAGTAACAGGAAAGTAGGCTATTTTAGTTCTTTATGAACTTCTTGTTTTAAAGTGAATAAAGTTTACCGAAATAAAACTAATGGGGATAGAGTGATTTGAGAGGGTATCTTGGCGATATTTGCGATTTTTAAAAAAAAATTATTATTATAGAAAGTCCTACTTTTGCCTATAAGCAAATGTCACCTGTAGATTACAAATGTGAAGTATTGGTAATGCTTTGATATAATGGCAGGTCTGTTCATTGGCGACTCTTGGCGGGCTTGAAAATTTAATATAGGGTTGATTATTTTATTGTTATTTTATATATTACATAATATAATAATTTTTTGTTCACGTTGCAATGACAAAGTAGAATTGTCGAAAGCCTATAATTTATGAGTTGAGTTGCTTTTGGCGATGAATCTGAAGCCTCATTAGCAAGATATTTTTCTTAAAGTGTATAAGTACAGGGTGGCGCAAATAAAAGTGGCCACGTCAGGGAGATAGGAATAAGATAGAATTGTTGCCAAGTTAAAAACCAATGCAAAAACAGGTTTTCTAAAAGAAGCTATTGATTGCTTTAATATTAAACCCAAATGAACGCTTGGCGAATTATTTGCCGGCAACTGTTCTATGGTTCGACAAGCTAGTTGGAATCTATAATAATAAAAGAAGAGTCTGTCTGTCTGTGTGTGTGTGTGTGTCTGTTATCGGATCGTAAAAGACCTACTTATACTGCCCACAGGAATTCGAAATTTTAAAGATAGATTCCCTTTAATACTAACGTGTGCACCTGAGGCTTAGTTTTTTCATATTTGTTCCATTTTTAGAGAAAATTCGAATTTTCTCTAAAAAATACACCACTTTCGCTCAAATCTCAAATCCGATAATTTTTTCTCTTTCCTGATGCCATCGGCTGAAAAAATTAATAAAACTTTTAACGAAAACATTTAAAATTCAAAATGTTATTTTTATTCTTTTGCCATTACTTTCAGAAACTAATTCATTATTTGAAAAATAATTGAATGTTTCAGTGACGTAATTCCGCCAGTCTTCATTCCTGGATTTTATTGTGGGTTTATTTGATGATTTTTTCATTGATTTTTCTGTTGACTGCATGTAGGCATATTTAAGCAATAAATGTATAGTTAAGTATTACTGAACTACGATGGTTAATAAAGGCCATCGCACTAGAGCTATTAATGTTTTATGTCTTTATTTTTTCGCCAAAAGACGTTGCCAAACTCGCCAAATTATTAACTAAAATTCGCCAAATAGGCGATTTCTTTTATAAATAATTTATAAGCTGGTCGGTTGTTCGAAGGTCATGTGTTAGAGCTGTATAATGGGTGTGGGTAGCTATATCTATTTCTCGCAAATTATTTTCCAAACGCGCCAAATGAGCTAAAAGGTTTAGTATTATGAGGGAATTGTGATGACATTTATGAGTGCATATTATACGTATTTTCATTTTGGAATTTTAAGCAATGAAACGGATTTTATAATTTATAACGAGCGCATAATAAGTTTATGATCCTATAACAGGTACATGGTACACATATTTGGAATCTATTTGATATTTTTTTATTCGTGCGAAGAACGGTATAAGTTTGCTAGTGTAATATAACTGAAGGTTTGTAGAGCTGTGCCAAAAAAAGTTCCCACTAGTGATTATTTCGACCGTTATTTATCCTAAAGAATCGGACCTTTTTGTTTTTGTTAATAAAAAAACATTCTAAACTAATTGCAAGACACAAAATGTACATGAGGAGCCGTCTTTATACGCACTAGGATCTGAATTCGCCAGAATTTCATGAGTAGCTCTAATGTGATGGTAATCCAATCCAACCAATGCAAAAACAGGTTTGCCAAGTGAAGCCATTACCCGCTTGAATAATCTTTTATTTCGACTTAAAGACTTTCAGGCGGCTTCAATAGTTTTTCTCGCCAAGCATCTCAATGCATTCCTATCTCTACGCCGGTGCCACTATTATTTGCGTCACCCTGTACTAATTAAAACTAAACAAAATAAATTGTATGACTCGACATAGAACTTGGATTTACCTGACAGCGCTCGATGAATTCGACTTCTCAATGACTTCTGGTCAATGTCCGAATTCTCCGACATCAAAGCACACCGATAACGCCTTGAAGCACTCAACCTAATGTCTGGCACAAGCACTTGGCCAGGAAGTTTCGAACGCAACGTTTCTCTTTCCGAGACCCCAAATTTCGAACCTTGCCACAGGATCTCCTGATCCGTGCCTCCATTTTGCAAGGGTTCCGTGCCAACGGGTTCACAGGCAATTTTAGCGGGCGACTTTGATCCCGAAACATCTCTGAGGTTCAGTTCGAGGCGTTGACCGTTTGTGTAGGGAAATACTAATGTCCATATACATAGAAAGTAAAACATGGAAGATTTCATTTGATGCGGATAGAAGATTGAATTTGAAATATTAGAGCTATTTTGCTGTTTCGCTTTTTAAAAAATAGTAAATACGATATTAGTTTGGCAATAACAAAATAAAGATGTAGTACAAGCCACGCGCTGAAAATCAAAGTAGTTATTGGCCATAATACTATTTTTCTATAACTTGTGCAAGTGGCTGGATCATCGAATTTTTTTGATAAATAATTAAGATAATTGTAATATTTTTTTGAAATTTTTTTCAAGATTTTTTCAACTCTATCATTGCTCATCTATTGCGTTTAAATTTCATTATGCCCCGTGGTCTTTTTACGATCATTCCGAAATTTTTTTACCTTTTATTTTTTTTTCAACAGGGCTGCTTGATTGGCGGCTAAGCCTTTGTAGACTCGGCTTATTCCCCTAAATGCCACATAATCATATGACATGCGTGCCCACGATTTTCACATCCAGAAAATCTGACGACTCAGCCGGGTACCTTATAATCTAGAAATAGTCTGTGTGTCTGTGTGTTTGTCTTCGGATCGTAAAAGACCTAGTTATACTGCCCTCAGAAATTCGAAATTTTAAAGATAGATTCCCTTTAATACCAACGTGCGCACCTGAGGCTTAGTTTTTTCATATTTGTTCCATTTTTAGAGAAAATTCGAATTTTCTTAACAAAATACACAACTTTCGCTCAAATCCGATCATTTTTTCTCTTTCCTGATGCCATTGGCTGAAAAAATTAAATAAAACTTTTAGCGAAAACATTTAAAATTCAAAATGTTTATTTTAATCTTTTTCCATTACTTTCAGAAACTAAATTCATTATTTGAAAAATAATTGACATGTTTCAAGTGACGTAATTCCGCCAGTCTTTATTCCCGGATTTTATTGTGGGTTTATTTGATGATTTTTTCATTGATTTTTCTGTTGACTGCATGTATGCATATTTAAGCAATAAATGTATAGTTAAGCTATTACTGAACTATGATGGTTAAAAAGGCCATCGCACTAGAGCTATTAGTGTTTTATGTCTTTATTTTTTCGCCAAATACGTTGCCAAACTCGCCAAATTATTAACTAAAATTCGCCAAATAGGCAATTTCTTTTATAAATAATTTATACACTGCGATGCAAAAGTTTAGACAAAGACGTTTTTTAGCTGTAAAATTTAGAATTGTGATAGTAGAATTACAAAACACCCCTAAATATATTAAATAAATATTTTGAAATGCTATAATTGAAACATAATTGTTTGATTTGCTACAACAATTTTTTTTTCATAAAATAAAAATTTGTACGATGCAAAAGTTTAGACACAAATACGATATTATGCTAGTTTAAAGTAGACAATGGCCTAATTTCGCATATTTATTGATGAATTGAATTTGATTAATTGAAAAAACACGATATCCTGTGAACTAAACAGATTTAATAACGATATTGGTTCAATTTTACACCAAAAAGACAATATAGCCACTTTAAATATTTATTCAAATCATATTTGCTTCAAATGTACAATTTAACATCTCTAAACACGAACCGAATACCTACCAGTCAATCACCTTAAAGTTTTGGCACGAATTCGTGGATTTAGAGACATGCATTGACCGATTTTCTTAATGAAAAGTGCAGTCTTTCCCATATAAAATCACAAAATAGCAGCATATTATTCTTTTTTGCACTTTAGTACAATGAAGAGAGAGTCACCTCTTCAAAAACGACAAAAAAAAGTCGTTCCTTTTAACGTAAATTCACTCCACACCATTACGAAAGTTCCTTCTTAGGGTTCTTTCGTAATGAATTTCGTATAAAGGAACTTTCGTAATGGTGTGGAGTGAATTTACGTTAAAATGAACGACTTATTTTGTCGTTTTTGAAGAGGTGACTATCTCTACATTCTACTAAAGTGCAAAAAAGAATAATATGCTGCTATTTTGTGATTTTATATGGGAAAGACTGCACTTTTCATCAAGAAAATCGGTCAATGCATGTCTCTGAATCCACGAATTCGTGCCAAAACTTTAAGGTGATTGACTGGTAGGTGTTCGGTTCGTGTTTAGAGATGTTAAATTGTACATTTGAAGCAAATATGATTTGAAGAAAGATTTAAAGTGGCTATATTGTCTTTTTGGTGTAAAATTGAACCAATATCGTTATTAAATCTGTTTAGTTCACCGGATATCGTGTTTTTTCAATTTATCAAATTCAATTCACCAATGAATATGCGAAATTAGGCCATTATCTACTTTAAATTAGCATAATATCGTATTTGTGTCTAAACTTTTGCATCGTACAAATTTTTATTTTATGAAAAAAAAATTTTTATAGCAAATCAAACAATTATGTTTCAATTATAGCATTTCAAAATATTTAATAAATATGGTAAGGGTAAGGTAATCGTTTCCGGCTGCCTATTTCTAGCCTCCTTCAGGAGCTTTAACACAGCCAATAACGCCTCGTATTTTAAAACCCTGGTCAAGTGACGAGGTCGACACCTGAGCGGGCACCCAACGGAACTTCGAGCGACATCGTACGCTAACGCCGTCGGGACTTTGGACTCCACAGATTTAAAGAGCACGTCTGTCCCTGTGTACTCGGGCCCATCCGTGATGAGGATTTTCTACTATTTCCAGCACAGAACCGAATTATAGGATGACTGGCAGTAAGTGGGATTCGAACCCCCGCACTCCTGAGAAGGTCAAACCTCTAGGCTGATGCCTTAACCACTCGGCCACGGACGGGCCTTTAATAAATATGTTTAGGGGTGTTTTGTAATTCTACTATCACAATTATAAATTTTACAGCTAAAAAACGTCATTGTCTAAACTTTTGCATCGCAGTGTAAGCTGGTCGGTTGTTCGAAGGTCATTGTGTTAGAGCTGTATAATGGGTGTGGGTAGCCATATCTATTTTCTCGCCAAATTATTTCCCAAAACGCGCCAAATGAGCTCAAAGGTTTTATGTATTTACTAGCAAACTTATACCCGTTCTTCGCACGGAATAAAAAATATATCAAATAGATTCCAAATATGTGTACCATATACCCTGTTATAGGATCATAAACTTATTATTGTTTCCGCTCGTTATAAATTATAAAATCCCGTTTCATTGCCTTAAAATTCCAAAATGAAAAATACGCTATAAAATGCACTCATAAATGTCATCACAATTCCCTCATAAATACATAAAACCTTTTAGCTCATTTGGCGCGTTTTGGGAAATAATTTGGCGAGAAAATAGATATAGCTACCCACACCCATTATACAGCTCTAACACAATGACCTTCGAACAACCGACCAGCTTATAAATTATTTATAAAAGAAATTGCCTATTTGGCGAATTTTAGTTAATAATTTGGCGAGTTTGGCAACGTATTTGGCGAAAAAATAAAGACATAAAACACTAATAGCTCTAGTTCGATGGCCTTTATTAACCATCATAGTTCAGTAATAGCTTAACTATACATTTATTGCTTAAATATGCATACATGCAGTCAACAGAAAAATCCCCCCCCCCCCAATGAAAAAATCATCAAATAAACCCACAATAAAATCCGGGAATGAAGACTGGCGGAATTACGTCACTTGAAACATGTCAATTATTTTTCAAATAATGAATTTAGTTTCTGAAAGTAATGGCAAAAGAATAAAATAAACATTTTGAATATTAAATGTTTTCGTTAAAAGTTTTATTTAATTTTTTCAGCCGATGGCATCAGGAAAGAGAAAAAATGATCGGATTTGAGCCAGAGACATATAATAGAATGGACTGCGCATTGGCAAACCTAAAGCGATCCCCTCATGGGTCACGTGCTGGGGTAAGATTTACCCCAGCACGTGATCACGACCAGTTCGCGAGTTTTTTCACAACGACTTGAACATATGGCCGACATTCTAGTGGTACGAAAAAGAACTTGGGAAAGGAACAAAGATGAATCGCTATTTCACGATAACGACTACGATTGCAAAAACAAGTTACTTTTATGCTAATGTACTAAAAATAATCTACTTCTAAGATGTCAATGTTCAGACAATTAATTTATTTGACTGGGCCAAAAAGATAATTTAGAATTTTTACAGCGTTCACTTAATCATGAAGATGATTCTTCAGCATAAAAGAGCTCTTTTATAATAAATACCCTCTATAAAAAGTATAGTTTATAAAAAACACAATTACTTAAAGTATGCGCAGAACTAAATAAATTTACCTGTGAAGTGCGACAAATCCTTTTTTACGCCACTCTGTGCAATTAACAACTACACAAGAATTTGGCATCTTGTACGATTAAAAAAAATTACATGATTAAGAATAATCTAACATGGACGAGTTTAATCAAACAATTATGATTAAAGCTAGAAAAAAAATCTATCAAATGAAAGAGTTTTTTTTATAGTACACTTTCGATAACTTAGAAAACAATATAGGTTGATATCTTCAAACTATTTATATTGTAGTATCCACAAAAATGAAAGTACCGTTTTTGTCCTGAAATGTTCAATCTTTAGTATCTCATTGGTTGCAGTTATTAATTCATTAAAACGTTGATCCTACTCATTTTTGTAGATACGGTGTAGGTAGTTTACTTTATGTACTTACGCACTAACAGTACCACAGAAACCAACTTTCAATGTAATTCTATTATACAAAATAAATAACACAAAAAAAATACTTCAAGCTTAGGACAATATTTATTGAAAAACAAAAAAATTCTCTTCATGTGTGTGAAATACAAGCTAAGGAATGTATGGAACATATTTCTTCTTGGTAAAATACAATTCTGAGGTATTGATAAATCTAATTCTATGAACATAGAGGAGGATAAGGTATGAGCACAACTTCAACGTGACATCGATTTACAATATCCCGATGCAATGGGCACGAAGTAGGCTTTGTGATATTTCTTCTGTTAAATAGAACGTCGTCACTTATGCAAGAAAAACTCTGGCAGGTTTGATATTCCTGAGATTCATTCGTATTTTCAGTGGAAGAGTTTATTGAAGTAAGAAATTTGTCATTTTCAGAAAATACTTTTTCGTGGTGTCCAACTTTGACTTGAGATGTTTCTGGTTGAATTTGGGAAGAAATGTCGATAGGTGTCACATAATTCGAATTTCCTATTTTTTCATTCGATGTCTCGTTAGAAGTTTCAGGCATGTTCAAAAGAAGGCTGCTTGAATTCTTCACTTGCAATTGTGTTTCAAGTGTGTCAGTTCCAGGGATTTCACAAGTACTTTTATTTCGCGGTTGGATGTCAATAGTATCTTCCTCCTCATTTGAAGATGAGTAATTATCTGTAAGTATGGCTGAGCCTTCAAAATCAACCTTCCACTGCTTCCTGAAATGTGGCATGCTCCCGTGATGCTTCTTGCATTTGTTTTTTCCGCTTGATACTCTGCTTTTCTGTTCATAATCTTTATTAGTTGGGATCTTGAATAAATCTGGTAATTCTATCTCTTCATACTGAAAAGAAAGCAGAAAAGTAATGAACGTTAAAAAAATGTCTTAAAAACCCTTAAAATTAAGTTTTTAATCACTTAATAGAAAATATCGAATACATTTTTTATGCTGGAAAAACTTTTTGATGCAATAAAGCTTTGATGATAAACTTTTTTTTACATTTTAAACATTCAATAGATAAAAACACTTAAAAATACTTTTTTTAATACCGTCAAATGGGGAAACTTAGCTTTAACTCCGCCCAAACTAATAACTCCTCGCTAAATACACTCAGAGAGGACAATCCGAAACTTTTGACTTAGTAAAAGTATCAGTTGACTCATAAACTAAGTTATCACTATCAGACATACCAACATAATCATTTGACTTGTTTGCAAAAAGGAAAGCAAAGTTTTGGTTAAGGTCAGTTAAATCATACGGCAAACGAGTCAGTTGACACTGAATGAAAAATGAGTCAATTGACAATCAATTGTTCAAATGACTCATTCTCCAGGTAATTTATAACGCACCAAAATATTCCAAGAAAAGGATTAGATAGTCTAAGACTAAGATAAAAAAAAACATAAATAATTAGAGTCAGCGTTCGGAGAACAGATTTAGATTCTTGACTGATTTAGATTCTAGACAGCCGACTTACCCGATATTAAATAGTGGGTAAAGGCAAATTGATTCATCTAACGTAGCACCTGACTAGTTCTTTAATTAAAAAATCACCTTTAATTTGTGAGAGTCAAAACATAAAAATAAATGTTGCATTCTTCAGCCGTTATAGTTTTCAAAATTTATTAATTTTCTATTTCAATATTGATATTCAAAAACTTATTATTCTCAAAATCAAATTGAACAAACATTTTTTTAATAAGGAATATACTTGTTTTAAGTATTACTTGTTAAACACAAATTACTCTTCAAAAACTTACTCTTTGTCTTTCATATTTAATGGTGCTCTGCGTAAGTACATTCGAATCAATATGTGGCTGATGCAGATCCTGGTTATAAATAGACAAAAAAGTAAGAAAAAGATATTAATTTATGCATTTAAAATATTTGATGCAATTCAATACCAGAAATAAATTATGAAGGAGTACAATAAATAATAATTTTTACTAAAATAAATATAACTCTTTTTTAATTAAAAATATATCGATTAATAAATAAAATTAATAAATTATTTTAAAAGATACGTTTGATTTTCAGCTGCTGCTCAATTTGGAATGTTTTACATGAGTTTCTAAGCTAAGCTAAATACTATAATATGTGGAAAAAGTTATTTCTGTTTCACCAGATCACATATGAAAAAAGTTAATATTAAGCAAATGATAAACACAAGTATATTTAACAACAATTTAAATTTAAATGAAATATTAAAGGTTGGATTAAAAAAAATAACTGTGTTTTTTAATGTAAAATTAGCCACCCAAAATCCAGAGTATAAATAAAACACAAATACAGTAAGTATGCATACTATTCTAAAAAGTAAAAATGGTTGAATATTAACTAAACTATTAAAAATATAAAATGGTTAGATAAATTAAAAAAAATATTTTTTAATAAAAATATAGCTACTCAAAATCTAATAGAAAACTTGATTTTATGTAACTTACCATAATAAAAGAAGAAATAGTGTAAGCAGTATTATTAATATAATCCACTTGAGAGAGAATCCTGACTTCTTATGAACTCCTACAAAGAGACGTGAAAGAAATTAATAATTTTATATACAATTTATTTTATACATGGTACAGATATTCAAAATTTAAAAAAATAATTGCAAACAAAACAGGTGGAAATGAGTGAATAAATTTTATAATACAGTGTACGGACCCAACGGACAACTGAAACTGCCACGCCTACGGTGACGTCACAGCTACGCCAAACATTGTATTATTGTACCTACACCCACAAACAAATTACCCGGCAGCTAATTCGTGCAAATTAGAACGTCCACGCCTATAGTGACGTCACAGATACGTCAAACATTGTCTTCTACCCCCACAAACAACCATGCTCCGCCCTGTTCGGATAATCGGAGTTCTATTTGTATGAGATATTAGCTTCTTACCAATGCACGCACTTTCGGAGTCCGCCCCCTCCTTGAGAGTGCCTTTCCCATCGGGGCACGGCCAGCACGAGTCGGCCCCTTCCCGGCTCATGTAGAAGTCTTTCGGGCACAGGAAGCATTCGGTCTCTTGGCCGCTGGTGTAACTCCCGGGGAAACACGGAACTAGAAAAGAAGTTCTTAATTACTTTCAATTATCTAATATGAAATAAAAGAGTTACAGGTATCTCAAAAGCCCCATAAAGTTCTCTCTCATCCATAAATTCGAACCCCTTGACTACAGTGCCATGAAACCCAGAATTTTCTACCTTACTGAAATGTTTGAGTTGATCTCTAAAAGTATGATCAACGAATTTGGATTTTTTTGTTTCTCGGAAACGTAACTTTAACTCTTCCTAAAATCTATAATTTTCTTCCATTCAGAAATGTTTGAGTTGATCTCTAAAGAAACCAACAAATGGTGCTGTCTTTGTTTCACTGGAAAAGGTCAAAATGTAATTTTTACAGTCCCATATAGCCAGAATTTTCCACCTTTCTGAAATGTTTGAATTGATTTTAAGTGAATTTAACGAATTTTTTGACGTTTTGTATTTCTGAAACAAGTAAAAAAATTTTCGTGTGCTTATTTTCATGTGTGACACATTTCTCCTTAAGAGTGTAAAGTCACATATAAAAGTGACAGGATAGCAGCAGTAAATTAAATTTACAACCTTGATTTGACACAGACAATGCAACTGGCTTTATATGTTACAATAATAACTAAACGATACTTACAACATCTATCTTGGTCAATTCTGTGTCCGGGTGGACAGTTACCTTCTTCTGTTTGAATATAACCTAAAAGAGAAATAATATATTATTGGTTATTGGTTTAGGCATCGATAATCCTTTTAGATTAACTCCTTTTAGATTAACTCCTTTATATATACGTAAACTTGCACACAGTGCTTACACATTAAAAAGTTTTCAGGATTGTTAAGAGGAATATGAAAATTTTTTGAATGTAAATTTTAAAAAACACATAACTGGAACTATACACTATAAAAATTTTGATTCTTTTTGTCCAAAACTTTAATTTAAAGATTGCGTAAATTGGTTTGTTCGTAAACTAACCAATATACATTTTTTGCTAATTTGATGATGAAAACTGCAAGACAAAAAATACAGTTTGAAACTTATCGTCTTAATTAAAATATACATTGAAAGTAAAAATAAATTAGGAAACATTGTTCATTTTTGTAACCATTCCTAAGTTAATAATATGCCTGCACATTCCTTAAAAAAATATAAAGGTCAGAAAAGACTAGAGAGCAGTTCGAAAATCTATGACGTAATTAGTTTAAACTTGGGAAACGTCATCTATGCCAATAGTGATTAGATTAGTTTTCATAACGTTCTAGTTTGACAGTGTGTTGTACCATTTATGTTGTTGCTAAATGATTAAGTAATGAGTCCTTCAAACTAAATACTTTTTAGAAAATGTTCAGTTATCTTATTGTAATATAACTATTAGATCTTACCAGCAGTTTGGGGCTCTTCTCTGGATATTTTTTCTTTTAGTATTCTTGATTTATTCTTTGATTCCGAGCCTGGAAAAAATACAATAATTATATTGTCTTGAAACAATTATGTAATATTTTTTTTAAACACAAACGAATTTAAAGTGCATCTGGTTACCATAATTTACATATATAATAATGTTAAATATTAATGTTTAAAACTCAATATCGGTGACTTGTATATTAAATAAATTTTGATTTTGTGCCAATCGATACCCTTCCCTACAACTCAACAGGATATTAAAATCACCCCGCCCACTCTTCCTGACGCATTCCTCAGCATTTTTTTAAAATTCTGATATCCGACTGGATCCTGGCACAAGGTGCAGAGATGAAATAATTATTTCTATTCATGTCATGTACATTGCAGCAAATCTCAGTCAATTCTCTACAACATATCTCACAATTAATTCCCAGTATTCCTTAGCTATCAAGTCTGTACATACCATACATGACAAAAGATACAAGAGGAAAAAAACATGCGCCTTGTACTGCGATTTGAAAAAAATTATTCCGCAAAAAATTCAATTATCGCATTCCTCCATTTATTTACATTTGTAAACAAAATTATATCGAGTTGAGTAAATGTGACGAAGTATTATAAGTCAAATAAAGATTTTCAATAAAATCAAATAATAATATTTAAATTAAAATCTTACCAATCAAACCAGTTTACTTAAACTTAATTATACGAGGGCTGTTTTTTTTTCAACCTCCGATGGGCTGTAACAAAAAGACGGGTCAAGATACAAAAAAGTTTTTTTTACTAAAAGTAAAGTACAATACTGCTTATTTCTCCATATAATCACCTTGACGATTAAAGCATTTGTCATATCTGTAAACAAGCTTTAAAATAAACTCTTCATAAAATGTAGCCGCCAATGATTTGAAGGGAGTTGTGACGGTTTCTTTGAGCTCCCCGTCAACTTGGAAGCGCTACAATCCAAGCCACTATGCTCATTAATAATTCACTTATGGTAAACCTTCGAGTTTCCCTAAACACTTGGTCAACTCGCTGAACAAAACTGATGTTCATAAAGAAGGGGACCAAGGAAGCAAGTCTGTCGCTACAGACGGTATTGTTCAGCGAGTTTACCGAGTGTTTAGGGAAACTCAAAGGTTCACCATAAGTGAATTATGGACTAGCAGTGGCTTGGAGGATAGAAAAAAATTGACGTAAAGCTTCCAAAGTAACTTTTTAAAACGAAACCGTCACAACTCCTTCCCAATCATTGGCGGCTACATTTTATGAAGAGGGTATTTCAAAGCTTGTTTACAGGTATAATAAATGCCTTAATAGCCAAGATGATTATGTGGAGAAATAAGCAGTATTGTACATTACTTTAGGTAAAAAAATCTTTTTTTGTATTTTGATCCGTCTTTTTGTTACAGCCCATCGGAGGTTGAAAAAAAACCGCCCTCGTAATTTGTTATTTCGCAAGACCAGAAAAATATTTTTAAAATGTTTGGTTCAATGTTTATCCATGAGATCGACGTTGATGAATCAGAATTTTTGAACGAAAAAACGCAGAAACTTTTAAAGTAGCAGATATTTTTCCCGTTCCATTCTGCGTATTTTAGACACCTTTCCCAAATCTCTTGACTTTGTGGTTCAGGCGGAGATCGATTTCACGCAAACAGACACACATACACACTCATCAATACTTAAAGGTCTTGTATGGTAACAGATCTCTATACAATTCCAATGGGGAGACTTTTGACCCTGTTTTTAAATAACGTATACTACATGTACTCACGAAAACTTACCAAAAAATGCAGAAGGAGGTTATTTTGCCATTAAAATAATTAATAAGTATAATTTTAAAGATATAATTAGTTATAATTAAAACAAAAATTTAGTAATTATTCACAAACTACAGATGGAAGCACTAACGGCATGTAAATATCTAAAAAATTTTTTTTTTAATTATAACTAATTAATATCTTTAAAATTATACTTATTCATTATTTTAATGGCAAAATAACTTTCTTCTGTATTTTTTGGTGAGTTTTCGTGAGTACATGTCGTATACTTTATTTAAAAACAGGGTCAAAAGTTTCCCCATTGGAATTGTATAGAGATCTGTTACCATACAATACTCTTAATAGCATAGATGAACAGCTATTCTCTGTCAAGAAAAGAAACCGCGTCATAGAACTCAGTACGTCGTCTTTGATTGTTTAACGTAGTGTTTTACAGTCTTACTTGAAGATTATGACAGATTTTGGACAGAAATGCTGTTCCTTTTCAATAAGAAATGGGAATAGCAAAAAAAAAGCATTCAAAATGAATAGGTAATGACTCACCTGCCAATTTTCGCTCTTTTCTGGCTTTGCTATGATTCAACGCCCTCGCTCCCAGATTCTTTCTCAACTTCAGCGCTTTTAACAGACATTTTAGTCGAATAGCCTTCTCACTCGAATTTGAAACTACTAGAAGGTCTGGATCGTTCAAAATTACCTTCTTTTTTTCGCTGGTACCAAATTTGGAGTCTATCCTGAGGATATCCTTACTATCATTTGTTTTAACAAGCATACTATTTGGTGGCATACAAATCAATTTCACTTTTGATCCGGATTTTTCTTCGACATTTAATTCCACGCGAGAACTGAAGCATTTTTGTAAATGAAAGATAAGTGTCCAAGCTATTATGATCGTTGAGATATTCATGACTTCAAAAGTATTATGTTTCTATTAGTTATAGGAATGAACTATACGACAGTTTTTGTGAAAAGTAGTTATTATAAAATTAACAATGGCATTGTTTAACATAAAGCAAAGATAACTTTTTACAATGCTCAGTGTCAAGCAAACATCACAACAATCAATCAATAAATCAAATACAATACTTGTTGGTAAAAATATAAAGTAGAACAACAAGAAATGAATTGTTGCAAATAGTCAGTCATTTTAGTCATTTAGTCCAGTCATTTTATTCTAATACGCTTGTATTTGAAATTTAAAAAAAAAAGAACAATTAAGTCTATTGAAAAAAAGGGGGATTTTCAATAATTTTTAAGAAGGATTTGAATAATCTATATATATAATAGAAAGTCGTGTTAGTAAGACCATTTATAACTCAAGAACGGCTGAACTGATTTGGATGAAAATTGGTGGGGAGGTAGCTCAGAACCAGGAGAAGGACATAGGATACTTTTTATTTGAGCCCAAAGGGTGTAGGAGTGCAAAACGTGAGCTGATTTCCCCATAGGACTAGCATTGTAAGATTAGAATTTATCTTTTTTAATTCAACTTAAAGACATTTCAGCGTGAACAAAAATTAAGGAAAAAAAGTACGCGGGTTTTATTTTATGGATTGTTATTTGAGTATCATTATTTTATTTGTCGATTATAAATCTCTTTTATTATTCGATTATAAATCTCTTTTATGGTGGATCAGATTTCCCCAACTAGATTTTAATTACGTCTCCGAATTTAATTTAATTGATGTTTACAAATGGTAAGAAATGATGATATGGATGAATATAGGTTAACCTAAAGAATCGTGGCCGGATTTGGCGAATTTTCAAAAATGTCGCCAAGTCGAAGTGATAACAAACCCCGGCACTTGCCGAGATGGTTAGCACCTCGAAATGACCAAAAATACTACCTAATTTCAAAATGGCCGACTTAAAACAGCGGAAAGATTCATTAAATTGCAGACCAGATTTATAAAAAAAAGTTAATTTTTAAAATGACGAAGAATTGATTTAAAAAAAAGTAAATAATTATTTAAAATCAGTAAGCATCTAATTAATAAAATATTAGTATAAGAAACCTTCAGAATAAATTATATGCGTTTAAGATTTAAATAGATTAACATTTAGAAATTGTCAATGCAACTGCTAATTTCGCCAAAGGTTGCCATCGGGGTTACCAGACTTGGCGTAAAATTGCCGGCCATGATTCTTTAGGTTAACCGGAATATATTCGGCATAAATAAGGAATTTGTACTTTATAAAACTTTTCCAACCATACAAGAGGATGAATGTCTGTTTTTTTTCTGATGTTAAGATGACGTAACGTTCGATTGAATTTTGGCATTGGCGGCTTTTGACGAAGTTGAAAATTTAACGTAGGGTAGCTATTCCCATCCAGTTGTATGGGTTAGGGTTAGTTTGAATTATCGTCGCATTAAAGCTACACACGAGTGCTATTGGAAACGGGATTCGTAATTTAGAACCACAGTCAAGTTACGAGCCGACACGTGAGTAGGTACCCAATGCAACTTTTAAGGGCGACATCGTACGCAGCGTTGGGAATTTGGAGGATATTTAAAGTGCCCTTCCTCTATACGGGGTATTATTCGTCGGACATTTTTTGGCTGCACGAGCCGTTCATAGATCTGCAGTTATTTTGGCGATGCCCGGACATGAACCTGGGACCTACCGCATGCAAGACGAAAGTCTTTACCGACTGGGTCCCCCAGCCCTATCGAGTTGTATGAAATATGAAGTGGAATGGGGGTTTACCACATTTGGGCAGTTTCGTTTTGCGCTAATTGTGAGATATAAACAGGCCATTATAACATATAGCTGTTCTGGCAATTTGAATAGGGCCCTATGGGAAAGCCCTCAAACTCCGGAAGGAGCTGGATAAAATCAACCCCTCATATCAGAATGGGAGGAGATTATAATATCCTGATGGAGTGGACCACAGTGGAGGGATCAAGTGGTATAAAATAAAAGTTTACATAAAAAAACCCTACTAATTAGGGTTATTAAGGGTGCACCCGTGCAACGCCGGGTTTATAAAGCTAGTCTATGTATATAAAAGAAAGTCGTGTTAGTTAGACCATTTATAACTCAAGAACGGCATTACTGATTTGGTTAAAAATTGGTGGGAAGGTAGCTTAGTACCAGGAATAGGCTATAGGATACTTTTTATTCGAATCCAAACGGGTGTAGGGGTGCAAAACGTGAGCCGATTTCCCCATAGGAATAGCATTGTAAGATTATACTTTTTAATTCAATTCATTACAAAGAAATTCCAGCACGTTCAGCGTGAACGAAAATTAAGAAAAGAAAAAAAAAGAGCGCGTGGGTTTAATTTTCTGGATTGTTATTTGAATATCAGTATTTTATTTGAGAGTCAACAAATTTTGACTTTAAATCTTTTCATTTTTTTTTATGGTGGGTCAGATTTCCTCAACTAGATTTTAATTACGTTTCCGAAATGGTTTCGAATCATTGTTGTCTATGAGTTTAGAAAAACTGACAATATGGTGTTTTAAATGCATTCTTGAAACTCTATTATATTTCTTTTTGATCATTGGGGACTGCGCAAGCAGCTAAATTTAAAAAGAACCCCACAGAACTTCTTTCTTTATTTTGGCCGAACTATAACCATTGTCCAAAGTTAAAGCAATGTTGGGGGCTTTTTTCTATCGTGACGAATTTATAAACCCATAGATTAAAATGCTTTTATTATGACTCCTTTCAAGGTGGGCATCAACTACCAGCCCCCGACTGTGGTTCCAGGAGGTGACTTAGCCAGGGTCCAACGCGCCGTCTGCATGCTGTCCAACACGACCGCCATTGCTGAAGCCTGGGCCAGGCTCAACCACAAGTTTGACCTGATGTACTCCAAGCGGGCCTTCGTCCACTGGTACGTCGGCGAAGGCATGGAAGAAGGCGAGTTTGCAGAGGCCAGAGAAGATTTGGCAGCTCTGGAGAAAGATTATGAGGAAGTGGGTGTGGATTCGATGGAGGGCGAAGAGGACATGGCTGGAGAGGAATATTGAGGGCGTGGTTTGGTTTCAGAAGTGTTGGTTGCAAGGTCTGTATGTAATAACCAGGAGACATTTGTGATTTAGAGACTGGTGAAGTCGAGATGGGAATCCTTCCGAGCCGTTGACCCGGCTTTTCCTGTAATTTATGTATCAGGTTTTCTAACGATAACCAAAATTTAAAAAAAAATTATAGATAATAAATTGTTATTAATATTCTCTATTTTATCAATTGGAAATGATTTTAACGTCACATCTTCAAAAACAAACATAATTATAATTTCTTGAACAAATATATTATTTGAAAAAATAATTTTTTAAATGTTGCAGACATAACAACCATGCCATAGCTCCTTCCAAGCTGTTCGGAAAGTTAAGAAGTATTACAAAGTTGGGGAAGTAATTAGAGGCAAAGGTTCAAACATATTAATAAGACACGTAAATGATTACTGACATTAGATAAATATCGGGTTAATATATTATAATATTTTTGTAACATGAAACAGAAATAATGTCGATTTAAAAGTTCGAATTCAACTGGTCTGGGTTTTACACAGCGAAAACATTTGACCTTGAGCCGCATCTTCTGAAATGGGGTCTAAGATGATTTATCTTAATCCTGTTTTGTATATGCTATCTTCTCGTTATTTTTGTTCAAGTAAGCATGGTTTCTGGCTTATATAGGATCTATTTTCAAGTCTTGTCCCGAATAGTTTATAGAGTTAATCAAAATTTTAAACTTTCATCTAAGTGCTTTGTATTAGTAAAAATGATGTATAAATGTCAAGTACATGCATAAGATGAGTTTTTAATTTACAAAAAGAGCGTAACTGCTAGGTAATATTATCACAAAGAATAACACGAACACATATCATTTCTTGTTTTACTATTCTTTTGAGTTAATTTTATATTGTGAGCATTGGCATGGGGCATTTTAGGTTATGAACATTTATTTTATTGTTGCATTACGAAAAAAATAACCTAATGAAACCAAGGAGAATCAAGTAAAAATCTACTGATATTGAATTTTTGTATAACGCATTAGAAGCATCTGTGAATTGTAATGTAAACCATTCTGTGTAAAAATTAACTATCTTGTATGAAACAAATTGTTTTAAAATTAAAAAAATATATAAATACTTTTTTTATAAATAATTCCAGAAAATTGAAAAATAATAAGTTTAATTTTAAAGAATTATATATCTAAATGACAACTCATTTGCAAGATACCTGCCTTTAAATAGTTATAAAGCCGCAAGCAGTAATGTTGTTGCATGGATTAAGGTAATTTTAAATACTTTTAATGTAAATCGAATTAAGTTATTAAAAAATGATTGCCTTTTAATCAAAAATCTAATGAAAGAATATTGACTTTGCTATGCTCTTATAATTTCTTTGTGTGGGTAGAAATCTCGGTATTACTTTATGATCTCTATTTTCTATGTGGCTTTAAAACTATAAATGCTTTCATCTTTCAGCCATAGTTTGTGATAAAAACGTGATTGTGATTTTTAAAAAAAATCTCTTTTTAGAAAATTTACTTATGCTTCTAACTTACTTTAGAAAGTTTGATTTAGATATGGTAATTTTGAAGCATTAGTTTAGTCACATGCCCACACTTGCCAAAATATTGAATTCAAACATACTCACATATAAACTTATTTTTGAGTTACTAAATTATTTAAAATAATAATTAACATTTAAATGCACCTTATTCAAACATTTCCTTCACCTTAGTTTAGTTTTCACTTAAAGTTTTAAATATATTTATTCTTTTCTAAAGTGGTTTTTATGCTACATTAATAATTAACTCTTTATTATGAATTAACCTAATTTATTCTTTAAACCTTATTTCATTTTCGTTTTTGCGTATTTACTAATTTTCAGAAAATATGTGAAAAATATCCTAACAGATGTTCATATGCTTTATTTTTACATTTATAATACAACTTGATACCCAAAACACGTAATTATCATAAAAATAGCATACATATAAATTATATTATATTTTAAATAATACTCTGTAAAATAATCTTTATTTTTACATATTCTCTTTCCCTTTGGCTGGTTGTCAAAAACGAGGGTCAATTGACAGTCCGAAACCGGGTTTAATTTATTCGAATTGCGGGAAAACAATTTATCCCGAAAGCATTAATTGTTTTAGAAGAGACTACAGTATATGTGACAAGAATTATTCTTTTTATTTTAAATCTTATTTATTCAACATAACACACAAAAGGGCAATATCAAAGGGAGGAAATGCAACAAAAAAATTATATTATTTCCATAAGATCAATAGTTCATAAGTGAAATTGTTCCAATATCATCAAATGATACTTACAATGATCAAGCAGATGTCATCATACACACTACAAGATGAATCAAAGTACACTCGCATTATTAAAGTATTCATTATCACTTCATATTAATACCAATCGTACAAAGATATTACAGAAAATCAACCAGGCACTGACCCAAACTATATCACTAGAGAGCAGCACCACCTTTAATCTCAACAACCTCACCAAAAAGCAACCAACACCGCCACTTATCTTAGAAGCCCCACTAGAGGGCAGCACCACCACTTATCTTAGAAACCTTACTAGAGGGCAGCACCACCACTTATCTTAGAAACCTTACTAGAGGGCAGCACCACTACTTATTTCGGCAACCTCAACAGAGGGCAGCACCAACCCTTCATCTTAACTACTTCAGTAGATGGCAGCACTACTACTATCCCAACATATTCACTAGAGGGCAGCACCACAACCGATACAGAAATCCCTACTTGATGACACCCTCACTGGAGTTGTTAAATCGAATAATGTACCGTTCACCAAAACAGTATTTCAATAGCAATAGATGAATTTCTTGAAATGTATGTTTTAACGATAAAAAAGGTTTAATTAATCAGTTTTTAACTAATTTTTTTTCTATAGACAAGGTATCTCCGAGAACAGTAATTGTAGTTTCTTGCAGTATTTATAATGAATATAAATTTAAATTCAACCAATGAGTGAATCTACTTGTTAAATATTTACTCTCTGAAATTATTTTATATTGTTTATGTTTGGCCAAAAATATAACGAAATGCTTATTATTTGCGTTATCTGTTGCAAATCCTTAAACCTTTTTTGTAGTCTACTTTGTCCTGGCCACTATACCCTTACTTAAAACCAGGGATTGGAGTAACGCGTTACTTGTAACGCCGTTACTTGTAACAGTTACTTTTTTTAGGTAACGTCGGGCAACGCCGTTACATTTTTCAGAAAGTAACTGTAACTGTAACTTAGTTACTTTTAGCGGTAACGAAGTAACGAAAAATTGCGTTACTTTTCCGTTACTTTCCGAAGGCTGTCTGATGTTTATTTATAAATTCCACTCCTAAGAGAGAGAAGAGAGAAGGGAACATTTCGCATTCCCGAAATATGAGCTTTTCTTGGGAGGGAAAAAGCATACTAGCATTGTCCACTTTGGGTGCTAAAGGCGTGACAGCTGTTTTCAGCCAGAATTGTTAAAGTACAAATGTTTCTAATTGTCTATTTACCTTTCCAAGTACTACATTATAAGACCCGTAATTACAGGCTTCTACCGAAAAGAAGGGTTTTGAAATAAATCACGCTGATTGTCAAGCAGGTTGTCGTTCGGCAAGTTTCGACCAGTGCAAACCCCTTTGTGTTGCCTGAACCTGAATGGGTTCTACAGCAATGACCAACAACAAAGTATCTCCCCTTGAAGAAGCGGGGGGGGGGGGCACGTTCACACCTATTTCTTGATTTCTTGGATTGAACCAGGATTGAAATTAAATAAAAAAAATTATTAATTATAATTCCAGCATTTTGTTTGTGCTTATGTTTCGTTAATAATGATTTTCTTTAAAAAATGGTAAGATGGCTAAATTAAAATTTTTCTCATAACTTGAAATTTCAAAAAGTAACTGTGAATCGTTACTTTTCGTACTAAGTAACTGTAACGCGTTACTTTTCATATTAAATAACTGTAACGGTAACTGAGTTACTTTTTTATTAAGTAACTGTAACTGTAACAGAGTTACTTTTTAAAAGTAACTTTCCAATCCCTGCTTAAAACCATAAACGTTTAACTTTTCTTGAAACAAATATCAAAATTATATTAAAAATAAGGCACATTTGAAGACATTTTTAAGATGAATCTTTAAACAAGTCCACGTGTATTTGTTGACGATAAAACTCATTCAACTTGGCTATCTGCTGCCTTTCTTTCGCTAAGTTTTCGGCCACGCATCGAATCTTCATGGCCATCTCAGTCTTTGAGCCCTGGTCGTAGTTCTCTGAAGTTTTCATGAAGTTATAGACATCGATGGCCACGAAGACGGCTCCAAGTCCAACCGTAATCATCTGAGAGGCTAGAGAGGCCACTTGTGCATTACTGGCGGCTGTGGTCTGGATGGCCGCTTCGCTAATGCTTTTTAGAGTTTCAGGTCCAACTGCGGCTAGCTCTTTCATTGCCTGATAGAACAATTTGCATTATACAAGAAGAAATTTTAATACATCTTTGTGTCGCTTAAAACAATAAATACAAATAATTTTTATATCTTTTGTGTTTTAAAGCAATAAATACAACTATTTTTATCTTTTTCGTCTTTTAAAGGAATTTATACAACTAATTTTTCATTAAAATATTGAAAACATTGAATGTTCTTCAGTGGGATATGAATGTACCTCTTCCAGGCGTTACATCATTGTATAACAGCAACACAAAACCCTTTATTTGTCTATGTTAAACTAGAGTTCAAATTGATGCGTTAACCATTATTTTTTAATGTAAAGAAGAAACTGATTTTAAACTCGAAAATGCAATATTAATTTACTCTCCTTGATTCTTTGAGGCTCTACAAGTTGAGGATAAATTTATAATCGAATATATCCAATTTAAACTTAGAAATTAAAAATATTTTTAATGAATTTCTCACCTTAATTTTATTCCAATGTCAGCTTTGCAATGAAGTGTATAGAAAAATTATACTAAGGTTTAAGTAACTTCACAATGCATTTTTAAAACAAAAGTTTTTACAACACTTATGTAATTACCTGGAAAAATTCCGAAGACGAAGGAAGGGTAGACGACAGTGTAGGTGCGCTACCAAACAAGTTATCGGTCTTGCTCAACTGTCCTAAGAATTCACTATCTTCGGGATACAGTTTCTTCACCAACACCAGAATGTCTTGCAAAGAATTTACTCCCCTTTTTAATCCGGCGAACCGTTTCTTGATCTGATCACAGCACGGGGATGACTTTAAGACTTTGTCTAGGTCTTCCAGCAGAGATTCGTCTTTCAGTTCTGACAAAATTTTCAAAACTTCTTGATCGTGCACGAAGACCTCCTTGAAAGCAGCACTCAAAGCTCTGGTGTAGAAGGCATCCGTCTCCAAAGTTTTAGACACCAGTTCTGTTAGTTCCTTGGTAAGGTATACTTCGGCGATGCTCGCGCCAAGTGTTGTTGCTGAACCAGCTACTGTACCAACTATGCCACCAGCAGACATTGCGAGGGAAAGACCACCTGAAAAATATGAGAATGTCAAATTTTGCTATTCTAAAAATTTTCTTACAGTGATTTTTGCCTACCTTCACGTTTTTGAAAATAGATTATGAAAAATATAGAATATTATGTCAGAAGTTTAAAAAATATAATAAGTGCTGCAAATCTTGGCACGTGTAATCGTACATGAGCAGGGGTGGAGGAGAAAACAATAATTTGTACATAATTGAGACAATAGATACTTGAATTTAGTGTAAAGGGGAAAAACATTTCTGTAATGAGTTAGATTAGTGAAACAATTACTAAGCTAAACATTAAAAAATATATATTTTCTGGAAATTTCACTAGAAAATGTAGTTTCTAAAGTGTGAGTTAACATACATCAAACTTTTGTAACTTTAATTACTAAAAATGTAGAAGATTTTTATTTATTGATGATTTAAGATGTTTTACACCGCTTTTAAGACTCGAGTTTGCAAATTGCAACAAAGTCTTACCTGTATCGTACGCGTACCCAAATACCAAGCGCTGGTAGTCCGCTCGGTAACTATCTAAAGCTATTATCACATTTAATTGAACACGTTACTTCATTTAGTTTTGTAAATGTAATTCAACGTAAAGTAACATTGGCATTTTCATTTGTTTTTAAAAGATAGAGTTAAAAAGAAATTGACAAGCTTTTTTTTCTTTCAAATCACAGTTTTCTTATACAATAGAAGTTTTACAATTCCCCAAAGAATTACCCTTTGCAAATAGATAAATTTTATATTAAAAAATTTAGTTTCAATTTGCGTGTTTAACATACATTCAGAATATTACAAAAATACACCAAATCGGTAAAAACACATAAAAAATATCTTACCACTAAAAGGCGCCATTAGGAGACCACCAATGCCTGCCGTTCCTCCCGCAATGCTGGACGATATACCAGTGAGACTGGCTAAATTCACGTTACAATGGTGTCTGTCCATTTCGTCGGCCACTGTCCCAAGTGTGGTCAAAGCCTCTTCTCTAGTATCCAGCCACACGTCGGACAGTGTGATGAAAGTTTTCTTGGACTGGTGGCAACCGATCAAGGCCTTTTGAAGACGACAGTTGAATTCTTGGATGTGTGACTTGAGGTCGTCTCTCGTTTGCTGTTTGCTTCTACCGACGCCCATCTTTGGTAGTTAGCCCAAGTTACAAATTGTCTACATTAGAATATAATTATGGAGTTTCGAAAAAAAAACTAGCTTGCATTTTAATTTAGAATTTTGTATTGTAATTACTTTTACTCAGATTTCTTATAAAAGCATAAGCTTAGATATAGATTTAGAAGCTTTTATTAAAAAAAAATTCAAGTAGATTATTTTTTGGGGTGGAGTGGGGTGATAACGAAAGCTTTGCTTCGATTCTCTACATTTGAGATTTGTATAACTAATAATACAATTTTATTTGTCTCTTTCTGGGCATTGTTTTCGAATTAAGTAAATAATCAAACTATTTTTTTTTCAAATACTTTTATTCGGAGCTGAGTTTTTTGCTGTTAGGCGATTCCTCTGCGAATTTTAATATTGCCTCCACACTATAGACTTAAAGCTGAGCATAAAAAAAGCTATAAAACATGTATGATAAACCGGTAATTTTTTAATTTTCTTCATGTTCTAATAACTAGTTATGACCAAATGATCGCATATTTTTTATGTTCTTCGTTATAATTTTATTTTAAAGTTTTTTTTACAGATAATAGTAAAAAAAGTTTGTCAGCTAAAATAGTAGTTTGTTTTCTTTGGTAAAGCGTATTTTTTCACCCAAACAAAAAATACGTATAATTATAATTTTTAGACAAAGGCGAGTAGTACGCAAGTAAAACCTTTACAACACACACGTACCTTTGATCACTCAAGTCACCACAATCGCAAGAATTTTATTAAAACAATCCCCATTCACTGTCAACATCCTTCTGCACAGATGCCAAGCACATTCATTCGTTCTTCTCTCCAGTAAAGACACACGTAAACTAAGCATTCTAATTTTAACACGATGTTCATGTTCAGAGCGTGGCCACACGAGTAGACGTTTGTGTGACGACATAAGAACGAGTCATCGTCAATAGAATGGTGACAGTTGAGGAGATCTTTGCCATTGAATGCAATTAGACTGAGGAAATGGTAAATTACTGCAATTGAAATCATTGTTTTTTTACACAAAATTAATCATGATTTTACTAGTTTTACTGAATATCCAAACATTTCATCAGATCATATACATTTGCTTACCTTATTTTTCATTCGTTAAATTCGATGTCTGATCGAAAGAAAAATCACTCATAAGGATCATAATCATAACCCTCCCTATATAGTCCCTGAATACACGAACATGTACATCCTTTTTTTTTACATTGCATTTATAATTTAACTTGTAATATACTTGTATTTTTTAATATGCTATTAAAATAAACGTTATAAGAAATTTCTGCTTAAAGAATCAATTAAACAATTTTGAAACATTAATTAGGATTAAATATTTTTCACTTTAAAAAAAAAGCTAACAACAAATATTATCGCTTAAAACTTCCTAGATAATTAAAATGGTAACGCATAGGGTAAGCAAATTTGTAACGCATTTATAAAAGACAGTCATAAGTTAATGCAAATTTAACGATGTTAATTAAATATAATGCCATTTCCATTATTTTTTATTTGAAACTTGACTATACTGAATAAAAACTAAATGGTGACTGAATAAAACACTATAATAAGAGTTAGATTTTAAGAATAAAGTTTTAATTACTGTCCAGTATTTATATTAAGTATTAATTTGTCTTCTTGTTTAGAAGGACTAATAAGTGATTAGTTATTGTGTGTCACACAAACTTAATTCATTCTAATATCTTCAATGTGCCCTCTGGAATATGTTTTGATTCCATTAGTTCAATTTTGAAATATTAAAAATATATTGTAATTTTTCACTTAAAAAATACATACTTCTACATTTTCAATGCCATATTTTAAACATTAATTTGTCGTTCGTCTCATTACAAATGCAATAAGGAATCACAATTTTTAGTGTGGCACACACGTTAAAAGTACTTTATTTTTTTGTTTGAAATATTCTTTTTTTATGTTTTCCTAAGATGCTTGATTCTGACTTTTCTTTATTAATTTCAAAGCCAAGTGAAAATCTAAAATAAATAATGCTAACAATATTATTCGAAAGCTTTTCATTTCGTCATTTTATCTGTAGGTGAGTCACAAGGATTTTTTTCGTACTTGGGTCAAGACACATATGACGCTAATATTTACAACCCATTGTTCACGAATTACTTGAAATTGTTCCCATTAGATAAATATTCCTAAAACAAAAATGGGTTCCGGACATAACCCGACAGCCGAAATCGAGACAGGTCAAAATCCAAATAAATCAATAAATTAATACCGTTATGCTTAATTAAGAGTAATTTAATTACTAATTTTTGCATTAACAATTTTGCATTTGGGATAAGGGATTTTTCTATTATTTTTATGCCAACATAAAATACTTTTTGTTCGGAAAAAGGTGTGTATTTGAAATGCGCATTCTATAAGGAAATCACATACATAAATAATAGGAGTATTTTTAATATTCCATTGTTTATGCTTATTTTTTTAGTGTTTTCCTTTTATAATTTGAACTTATTTATTATGTGTCCCAATGTACCCACAAAAACATATTCCTAAAATGTGACGGCTGTAGAACTCTGTCATGAATAAGTCCAGATTTTGCTTAGTGTAGTTAATAGTGTAGTGGAATACTTGATCCTTATTTACTTCTTGGAAGAGGAAAATTTATTCTAGCTTCAAAAGTAAAATTTAAAAAAATATTAAAAAATAATAAGACAAATCTTTTTATTGAATACAAGGTGAAAAATTTAAAGTTAAACGTAATGTCCAAGCATTGATAATTCTCAGTGATAACAGCTAGGGGGGAAAAGTACTTATATATTGTATAATTTTGCAAACAGTCTTTATGTTATAAGATGATTTAGCCTTTGTAAATGCCTCGTCTGTTTTCTATGAAAGTAAAATTCTATTTACAGTACTGTTAAGAACTGGATGGCTTGGCAATATCTCTTTCGTCCGAAGATGCAAAACCTGGTTGGAATCCATGGCTCGAGTACTTCGAAAGATATTCGCTAGGCTTTTTCGGCACGGATACATGGCGTATTTCTTCGTAGATGTGGTCATCAGAATCATCCTGCTTATTTTCTTTTGCTTGCCTTTCCTTCTCTTCCTTGGCCCTTGCTTCTTTTATTGCCTTTGCTGCTTTCTTCCGCGCTTCTGCTTTCCTTTGCGCTTCTAACTTTTCATCTTTCTTGCGTTTCGCTTCCATGTTTGCCGCTTCTTTCTTCTTGGCTTTTATCTTTGCTTCCCTCTCCCGAATCTTTTTCTTGTCCGTCTCTTTCGTGGGAAGGGGAGGGGCGCGTGGCATCTGCCGCAAGACCTCAGAGCTTGTCCGGCGTGGTTTCTTGGTTGGTTCGGTGGGTTCATCGTAAATGTGATCGTCCTGTAGGGAAGAAAATTAAATTGATAAATAGTTATTGTACTAAAAAGAATGACATCTTTGCATTTTAGAAACATCTGCCATGTTAGCGATTTTTCTAGATTTAGAAAATCTGTTGCAATAATAATAGTGCATCCATTATGATTCTCCATTCTATAGATTTTTAATTTGTTCTTTTTATGATATCCCTATCAACAGAAATGTACAGAGTTCAGTATATAAATGGCAGATAGTTTGTTTTATAAAATAAAAGTAAGGAAAGATCTCTTACAAGAACTACTACTTTTACTTAACTAATTGTTTGTAAACCTCAAATATTAAAAATACCAAAAGTAAAGCAGACTAGGAATAATTAAAATCTATTAAAAAAACTTACTGCATTTCTTACTTTATATAATAATATGTAAAACAACTAATTAAAAAATTAAACTTCAAATTCACAATATTATTACTTCTTTTCGTCTAAACTCCACGTAGTTTCGATCCTTATTTCTTTTTATGGGTACTTCGTAGTCATCATTTGTTTTGTTAGGCTCCCAATAGTCATCGTCATCATCATCGTCTGAGATACTCTCGTATATGTGGTCTTCCGGTCGATCTTCGGCTACTTGGTCGTGCATGGGATCTCCAGCTACAGTATCGTACGTGTGGTGCCTTTTCAGTCCTTTTTCCAAATCCTTGTGTAGAAAATAAAAGAAAAGTTCTTTTTACAAAATAGAATAAGCGCAAACCTATGTGTTGAAGTTACTTGTTAAAATAAATAATCGCATCTTTATAGATACCTAATCAAAAATTAATTTTATTTATTTAATTCTTTGATTAATTTAAATACGAAACGATAAGTCACTTTTTTTTAACAGGTTTATTATGTAGTTTTATAATTAGAGGTTTTTTCTAAACTGAACTTATACTAAAGTGTCTAATATTGTATCTTAAAAAAAAACTCTAATTACGGAGAAGATTTGGGGACACGTGTAAATCGCTTTTTCTCTCCCTACCCTCTCTTAACCTCACTCTTCCTCTCTATATTTTAATATCTTAAATTTTCATAAATAATTTAACGTTTATAGATTATTCACTGTAACTTAGTATTAAATTATGGTAAATTGAAAAACTACATTTTAAAATTGTCTAAAAATTAAATAATTGAAAAAATAACTTATTTTAATATAACACCAAATATGTATTTTTTGGTTAAGTTAGAAAAACAACTATGTAGCTAGAATAACAGTTAACAATTAGTTAATAATCAAGTTAGAATAACAACTCACCTTCTTTAAACGTTTAGCTAAATTACCTCGTCCATCATCTTTATACCAACACAGCAAATAAATGGCTATTAGTATCCTAAAATTTCATTGAGTACATTTAGTTTATTCTAATGAAGACATATGGTTTTAATATATTACTGATATAAAAGCTTAAACAGCTATAGTTTCGTTGCTTTTCCAATTAGCAACAAAAGTGTGACAAAAAAAGTATTAACCTAGTATAAAAACATATTTACAATAAACATTACTATACTTTGTTATTATTATATACTTCGTTACGTGTAGTATAACTATGTCTTTTTATATAAGCCATGTTCTAATATGAAGTGTATTCATGCAATCCACAATTTTTTAATATATTCTCGTTACACTATACATTTTTAAAACAATTTAAGTTATTTATTTCCTTTTTAGCAAATGAATACGGCTTACATGCAGAGTTATACAAAAATTGGGGAAAAGTAGTAAATTTACACTGGACGGCACCGCATGGGCTAATACACTATGCAAAAAAAATAAAAGATTTATCGAATAGGGTGCCAACGTCTTTAGGATAGTTTCCTACACATTTTATAATTAATCAGTGTACATTTTTGAACATTGGATTGTTATTATTAAAAAAATTGGATTGTTATTTATTAAAAAAAATCCATTCTTATTTGTATCTACTGCATAGTTAAGCTTATTTAGAAAAAAATTACCTCATTTGCATCAATATCGTACTACTTTGTAATTCTATACATTTTTACAAACTTACCATACTGTAACAAGGAATACAAGAACGCAAATTCCAACAATAACCCATACTGTTCTAGAGCTTTTAGAAACAGGTTTGCCTTTGCTGTCTAAAATTGTTTAAAACATAAAAACATTGGTTAAATTGCATTCATAAAAAACTAAACTGATGATAGTTAAAAATTAGTACAGTAAACGCCCGATTATCCGCCGGCGGATTAACCGATTTGCGGATTATTCGCGGCCCATCCAAGATCTCGGTCCTCCTTTTTTCCATAGATTTTTTTTCTTTTTTTTTGAAAATTTTTTCATCATATTCCTCATATTTCTTAACTGTTATGCTTGTTGGGGCCACCGAAATTTCTTCTTTATATTAATATGACTTTACTTAAACAAAAGTTCCAATTAAAGGCAAATTTCTGGATTTTTCTTCATTTTTGCTGAATAACCGCGAATTCGCTTTTTCGTGGATGCCGCGCCACCCAATTCCGCGGATATTCGGGAGTTTACTGCATTGAAACTTTAGTTCAATAACACGTTTTGTAAAAATTAATCATATTAAAAAAATATGATGACATATTTATTATTATTTTTTTTATTTAGAAAAAATTTAAAAACACCTCGTGTTTCACAAAGTATTCCACGAGGCTTAGTGGAACACGAGGTGTTTTTAAATTTCTTCTAAATAAATAAAGTAAAATGTGTTATCGTATTAACTTTTTTTTTAATATGATTATTTTTATATTGTTTGATATATTTATGAATACTTATTTGAGTAATGTTTCTTTCAAACTCCTTTGATTCAAAATATTTATCTTAAATTCTCTTCTACCACTGGGATACTACTTTCTGTATAAATGAATTTATTGCAATTGAACACTGAGAATTACTTTTAAACGGAATTCAATTCAATAAAAAATTATTCTTGTCAATTAAAAAAATGCTTGTATAATTAATAGGAAAATGATTGATTATTGAATGAGTGAAGATTATTTTATTATAAAGAATGGAAGTATTTCCATATTTAATACTAAATTTCGTATTAATCAATAAACCTTATTTTTAGCCTACTTTTCTTTTTTTAATTCGAAAGAATTAAAAAAATGAAAAAGTAGGTATTGACATGCGGTCGATGTCCGTCTGTCCGTCTGTCCGTCTGTCTGTCCGTACCCCCCTTCCAAAATCGGTTCTAATCATCGGATCTTAAAAATTCTTTTTTTGTTAGAAAGCTATAACCTCAGATACCCAACTTTCATACTTTTTGTCCGTCTGTCTGTACGTCCGGACGGACATAAATCTACTATCTGTCGGCGAATTTCCCATTGAATTAGCATTGAAATTCAATTTTGAGTCATTTAAATCACTGTAGGTATTGAAATGCGGTCGATGTCCATCTGTCTGTCTGTCCATCTGTCTGTCTGTTCGTATGTCTGTCTGTTCGTATGTCTGTCTGTTCGTATGTCTGTCCGCCTGTCTGTCCGTTTGTCTGTCTGTCTGTACCCCCCTTCCAAAATCGGTTCTAATCATCGGATCTTAAAAATTCTTTTTTTGTTAGAAAGCTATGACCTCAGATACCCAACTTTCATACTTTTTGTCCGTCTGTCTGTACGTCCGGACGGACATAAATATACTATCTGTCGGCGAATTTCCCATTGAATTAGCATTGAAATTCAATTTTGAGTCATTTAAATCACTGTAGGTATTGAAATGCGGTTGATGTCCAACTGTCTGTCTGTCCATCTGTCTGTCTGTTCGTATGTCTGTCTGTTCGTATGTCTGTCCGTCTGTCTGTCCGCCTGTCTGTCCGCCTGTCTGTCTGTTTGTCTGTCTGTCTGTACCCCCCCTTCCAAAATCGGTTCTAATCATCGGATCTTAAAAATTCTTTTTTTGTTAGAAAGCTATGACCTCAGATACCCAACTTTCATACTTTTGTCCGTCTGTCTGTACGTCCGGACGGACATAAATCTACTATCTGTCGGCGAATTTCCCATTGAATTAGCATTGAAATTCAATTTTGAGTCATTTAAATCACTGTTGCCAAATCAACAATGGCATGAGAAACTTTATTTAAACATATTTGAAGCAAAATAATATTTTCATGAATCAGTTTGGAATGACGTCATAAAATGTAGAACAATTTGATTCTTTGATTATTCATTAATTATCTACCAAGAAAGCGGCAAGGCATACTTTTGCATGCAATTATGCTTAGTTTTAATTTACATTTCTTGTTTTTTAATGCAGTTCGGAGTAGTTTCATTACTTTTGTTATTAATAAATATTTATTCTTCGAACTACAAATAAATCACGAGCAGATGATAAATAATATTTAATTAATTTGCGAACGAATATTAAGGAATATAGTTGATTTTGGCTTTTAGAAGTTTAAATTATAGCTGGGTGCTGTGTTTCGATTTTTTTTTCTAATGTGTATAAATCTAGTGTAGAAACGGCTGTTGATGATATTTACTTTAGGAACCTAGTTTTTTTCCCGATTAGAACTTCAGTAAGTATTTAAGTAACAGGAAAGTAGGCTATTTTAGTTCTTTATGAACTTCTTGTTTAATCCTGAAACTTATTTTCTAGAAGAATATATCCTTCACTAAGTTAACTTTACATATATAACCCTTAAAGCTCTCAGCTTCAAAATTTTCCGATTAAGTTTATAAAAAATAAATACTTTACTTCTGAGCTATTAGGGAAAATGTCGCTAAATAAAGATTTTCGGTTTTTATAAGTTTGGGATAAATAATTAAATTTTGTATAATACCTCCCTCTACCCCTCACTCAAAACTTCAGTTTTCTACTTTCAAAATAAACAGTTTACAAGCGAAACCAAGTATTAGAATTGTATTTTCAACCATTGAGATAATTTGCAGTTTACATGCTCTCCTGTTAAGGAGACTTGGTATAAAATAAAGATTGTATCCCTCTAATTCAATTGTAGAAAGTCAGTATATAAGTAAAATTTGTATTGTGTAATAAACAGAAATGATTATATTAGTTATGAAAAATAACACTATCTTGGTTTACCAAGAGGGTTGGATATTTTGGCCCTGTCAGTTCATTTGCATTTTTAGCCATAGTGAAGAATTAACGGACGGTTGCTATATGTATCAAGTCATATTAAAGTTAAACAGGAATGTTCACAAAATTCTAACTTTTTCGTGGCTATATGCAACAAAATAGAAATATAGTTTAAACCGGTGCCTACATATCACAGCTTTTCCAAACTCTAAAGCCTTCACTTTCTTCCTAGGTTTCCGACACCCTGTTTTGGTAAAATAGCTATAAATACTCTATCATTATAAAACTATATGCGTTGATATTTCTGTGATGCACACAGTCAAAAATTTTGGCGCAAAATTGTAACGAAATCCTGGAACTCTCTTGCTGCCACCACTATTTGGAGCTTTGATTTACCACTTTTGAGGTGTAACAAAATTATTGTATTACCACAAAATCGGTAAATATACGATTCAAATGGTGGTGTTCCAGGGTCCAGGTCTAAAATAACTTCCAGGAATCAGGATCTCGGTGCAATCTTGCGCCAAACTTTTTAACAATGTAATGTAAGCGTGTGACGGTCGATCACAACCGCTACCTTAGGAAACCTAAACTTGATGCTCATAGACAAACCTCTGGTTTCTCTCTCTATATACGAATCCAGGCACAGGACTTCATTATCTGCACCAGGTCCGGAAGTCTTCGTTCCATCTGGACAGATTTGGCAAGAAGCCGCAGCTTCCCTACTGCTGAAAAAGTCCTTCGGACACTGATAACACCTCGTATCTTGACCACTCGTGTAACTACCAGCAGGACAAGGATCTAAAGAAACGATCTTATAAGTCATAAGACTAGTTTTTCGGTATATCTTAGTAGGACACGAGCATCGAATAGACCTAGTTTACTTTACCAGTTTTCATGAAAGCCCCAAAGTATGGTTCTTGGATTCCATTTTCGTTTAGGCATTTTACGTCTTTTACAGAAAGGTTTAATTTCGGTTTCATTGATAGTTTGTTGATTAAAACTAAAGGCCCTTGATATTAGCTACTAACATAGACGGAATTGTGACATCTTTGGGATTATGACAACCCGCGTTCGCAAATCAGGAATTATCTCCATTGCTCTAAAGGGCGCTCAAAGGACAAAGGACAATTTGGCGACGGAAAAAAAATTCAAAATATCTCCTAAAAAAATTTAAAAGTAAGAAACTTCATACAATACGAAATGAAGACTATTTTTTTAAAACCCTGAAATTTATAATTCTCTCAAGATTCTATATTGAAAAGGAAAGCGTTTTGAAACTTTTACAGTTGTGATTTTATATTAACTTTTTTTCAATTATGTGCACAATAATACTCAATGACAAAATATTCATTATTATGTAGTATTTATATGTCATATAAATTAAAGCTTGTGGCTCAAAATTTTAAGTTAATTTGGTAAAGGAAATTAATTTAAATAGCCAATTTGGCATGAGAAAATCTTCCTGTAGCAGTTACTGTCACAAACCTTATTGGTTTCATTACCTACACAGCACATATAATTGAAATATTAATTTGCTTACAACAACGATCTTGATCAAGGCGGTAACCAGGGCGGCATGAACCAGATTCTGCAGGAACGGATGCTGTAATGAAATATACTTTAAAGTTGCTTTGACAATTTTGATTTATTAAATTTTCCAAAGTAACACTGATTAATTGAAAAGATATATCAAAGAAGTATTTTTTTTAAGTGAATAAAGTTTACCGAAATAAAATTAATGGGGATAGAGTGATTTGAGAGGGTATCTTGGCGATATTTGCGATTTTTTTTTTTTAAATTTGTTATTATAAAAAGTCCTACTTTTGCCTATAAGCAAATGTCACCTGTAGATTACAAATGTGAAGTATTGGTACAGCTTTGATATAATGGCAGGTCTGTTTATTGGCGACTCTTGGCGGGCTTGAAAATTTAATATAGGGTTGATTATTTTATTGTTATTTTATATATATTACATAATATAATAATTTTTTGTTCACGTTGCAATGACAAATTAGAATTGTCGAAAGCCTATAATTTATGAGTTTAGTTGCTTTTGGCGACGAATCTGAAGCCTAATTAGCAAGATATTTTTCTTAAAGTATATGAGTACAGGGTGGATCAAATAAAAGTGGCCCCGTCAAGGAGATAGGAATAAGATAGAATTGTTGCCAAGTCAAAAACCAATGCAAAAACAGGTTTTCTAAGTGAAGCTATTGATTGCTTCAATATTAAACCCAAATAAACGCTTGGCGAATTATTTGCCGGCAACTGTTCTATGGTTCGACAAGCTAGTTGGAATGTAATATAAACTGAAGGTTTGTACAGCTGTGCCAAAAAAAGTTCCCACTAGTGATTATTTCGACCGTTATTTATCCTAAAGAATCGGACCTTTTTGTTTTTTTAATAAAAAAACATTCTAAACTAATTGCAAGACACAAAATGTACATGAGGAGCCGTCTTTATACGCACTAGGATCTGAATTCGCCAGAATTTCATGAGTAGCTCTAATTTGATGGTAATCCAATCCAACCAATGCAAAAACAGGTTTGCCAAGTGAAGCCATTACACGCTTGAATAATCTTTTATTTCGACTTAAAGACTTTCAGGCGGCTTCAATAGTTTTTCTCGCCAAGCATCTCAATGCATTCCTATCTCTACGCCGGTACCACTTTTATTTGCGTCACCCTGTACTAATTAAAACTAAACAAAATAAATTGTATGACTCGACATAGAACTTGGATTTACCTGACAGCACTCGATGAATTCGACTTCTCAATGACTTCTGGTCAATGTCCGAATTCTCCGACATCAAAGCACACCGATAACGCCTTGAAGCACTCAACCTAATGTCGGGCACAAGCACTTGGCCAGGAAGTTTCGAACGCAACGTTTCTCTTTCCGAGACCCCAAATTTCGAACCTTGCCACTGGATCTCCTGATCCGTGCCTCCATTTTGCAAGGGTTCTGTGCCAACGGGTTCACAGGCAATTTTAGCGGGCGACTTTGATCCCGAAACATCTCTGAGATTCAGTTCGAGGCGTTGACCGTTTGTGTAGGGAAATACCAATGTAAATATACATAGAAAGTAAAACATGGAAGAATTCATTTGATGCGGATGGAAGATTGAATTTGAAATATTAGAGCTATTTTGCTGTTTCGCTTGTTAAAAAATAGTAAATAGGATATTAGTTTGGCAATAACAAAATAAAGAAGTAGTACAAGCCACGCGCTGAAAATCAAAATAGTTATTGGCCATAATACTATTTTTCTATAACTTGTGCAAGTGGCTGGATCATCGAATTTTTTCGAAAAATAATTAAGATAATAAAGATATTTTTTTGAAATTTTTTTCAAGATTTATTTCAACTCTATCATTGCTCATGTATTGCGTTTAAATTTCATTACGCCCCGTGGTCTTTTTACGATCATTCCGAATTTTGTTTTACCTTTTTTTTTTTTCAACAGGGCTGCTTGATTGGCGGCTAAGCCTTTGTAGGCTCGGCTTAATCCCCAGAACTGAGAGCCATTTCTTTGTGGTACCGTCTAGGCGAACCTCGCTACCAATTTCGACGCTCAAATTGCAATGAATCTGAGGTCTCTGTGGATCTTAAAGTATGTTTACTTTTGCCGAGAGAACCCAAGCCACAAATGGGTACTCAAGGGATCTTTTAAATGCCCCATGATCATATGACATGCGTGCCCACGATTTTCACATCCAGAAAATCTGACGACTCAGCCGGGTACCTTATAATTCACAATAAAATAAGATTGTTCATTACTTTGTTAAGTACTTTTCCGCGTTTTGTTTGTCGCCAAAGATTCCGTTTAGCGAGATTTGCGCCCTCGAATGAAAAAGTACCCTTTACTGTTTATTCTTCGTAGAGATCGTAAAACATAATAAATTATGCAATAATTATTCTCCAGTGTATATCAGTTATAGATACAAATTCAAAAATTGTAAGCCATTGCAGCATATGATTTCAATTGGAAATTATAATGTAGCATCAAAAAGTTTCGGAAATTTTTTGCGAAAATTATTATATCTTTCCAAAATCAAAGACTTTCAAATCATCCCAAAAATTTAGGTGCACCGGCCCAACAACAAAATATAAAAAAGGCATAACCATGAAAACCATGCTAATCTTATGATTCAAAATATATTATTATAAAAGATCTGAAGCTTAAAAAAACAAACACGAAACCGTTTAATGTGTGAAAATATAAATATGGTGTAAGCTTGCTTTATATTTTTTTCATTGTAACAACTTTAAAATTATTTGTTCCACAAATAAATATTTTAGTTTTTTTTTGTGTAATTATATTAAGAGCTTGAAAAGATGAAATTACTTTAGATATCTTAACATTATATATTAAAAAAATTAATTACGTCATTATAACATGAATGAATGGGACAAATTGCACTCTAAATGGGGGAGGGGGGGGAATCTCTCAAATGAAAGAGTTTTTTTTTATAGTACACTTTCGATAACTTAGAAAATAATATAGGTTGAGATCTTCAAACTATTTATATTGTAGTATCCACAAAAATGAAAGTACCGTTTTTGTCCTGAAATGTTCAATCTTTAATATCTCATTGGTTGCAGTTATTAATTCATTAAAACGTTGATCCTACTCATTTTTGTAGATACGATGTGGGTAGTTTACTTTATGTACTTACGCACTTACAGTACCACAGAAAACCAACTTTCAATGTAATTCTATTATACAAAATAAATAACACAAAAAAATACTTCAAGTTTAGGACAATATTTATTGAAAAACAAAAAAATTCTCTACATGTGTGTGAAATACAAGCTAAGGAATGCATGGAACATATTTCTTCTTGGTAAAATACAATTCTGAGGTATTGATAAATCTAATTCTATGAACATAGAGAAGGATAAGGTATGAGAACAACTTCAACGTGACATCGATTTACAATTTCCCGATGCAATGGGCACGAAGTAGGCTTTGTGATATTTCTTCTGTTAAATAGAACGTCGTCACTTATGCAAGAAAAACTCTGGCAGGTTTGATATTCCTGAGATTCATTCGTATTTTCAGTGGAAGAGTTTATTGAAGTAAGAAATTTGTCATTTTCAGAAAATACTTTTTCGTGGTGTCCAACTTTGACTTGAGATGTTTCTGGTTGAATTTGGGAAGAAATGTCGATAGGTGTCACATAATTCGAATTTCCTATTTTTTCATTCGATGTCTCGTTAGAAGTTTCAGGCATGTTCAAAAGAACGCTGTTTGAATTCTTCACTTGCAATTGTGTTTCAATTGTGTCAGTTCCAGGGATTTCACAAGTACTTTTATTTCGCGGTTGGATGTCAATAGTATCTTCCTCCTCATTTGAAGATGAGTAATTATCTGTAAGTATGGCTGAGCCTTCAAAATCAACCTTCCACTGTTTCCTGAAATGTGGCATGCTCCCGTGATGCTTCTTGCATTTGCTTTTTCCTCTTGATACTCTGCTTTTCTGTTCATAATTTTTATTAGTTGGGATCTTGAATAAATCTTGTAATTCTATCTCTTCATGCTGAAAAGAAAGCAGAAAAGTAATGAACGTCAAAAAAATGTCTTAAAAACCCTTAAAATTAATCACTAACCCTCAAAATTAATCACATTTTAATTTTTAATCACTTAATAAATTAATAGAAAATATCGAATAAATTTTTATGCTGGAAAAACTTTTTGATGCAATAAAGCTTTGATGATAAAATTTTTTTACATTTTAAACATTCAATAGATAAAAACACTTAAAAATATTTTTTTCCCCTTTAAGTGGGGCAAACTTAGCTTTAACTTCGCCCAAACTAATAACTCCTCGCTAAATACACTCACAGAAGACAATCCGAAACTTTTGACTTAGTAAAAGTATCAGTTGACTCATAAACTAAGTTATCACTATCAAACATACCAACATAATCATTTGACTTGTTTGCAAAAAGGAAAGCAAAGTTTTGGTTAAGGTCAGTTAAATCATACGGCAAACGAGTCAGTTGACACTGAATGGAAAATGAGTCAATTGACAATCAATTGTTCAAATGACTCATTCTCCAGGTAATTTATAACGCGCCAAAATATTCCTAGAAAAGGATTAGATAGTCAAATGACTAAGATAAAAAAAACAGCGTTAAACAGCTCCGAGTCAGCGTTCGGAGAACAGATTTAGATTCTAGACAGCCGACATTAAATAGTTGGTAAAGGCAAATTGATTCATCTAACGTAGCACCTGACTAGTTCTTTAATTAAAAAATCACCTTTAATTTGTGAGAGTCAAAACATAAAAATAAATGTTGCATTCTTCAGCCGTTATAGTTTTCAAAATTTATTAATTTTCTATTTCAATATTGATATTCAAAAACTTATTATTCTCAAAATCAAATTGAACAAACATTTTTTTAATAAGGAATATACTTGTTTTAAGTATTACTTGTTAAACACAAATTACTCTTCAAAACTTACTCTTTGTCTTTCATATTTAATGGTGGCTCTGCGTAAGTACATTCGAATCAATATGTGGCTGATGCAGATCCTGGTTATAAATAGACAAAAAAGTAAGAAAAAGATATTAATTTTATGCATTTAAAATATTTGATGCAATTCAATACCAGAAATAAATTATGAAGGAGTACAATAAATAATAATTTTTACTAAAATAAATATAACTCTTTTTTTAATTAAAAATATATCGATTAATAAATAAAATTAATAAATTATTTTAAAAGATACGTTTGATTTTCAGCTGCTGCTCAATTTGGAATGTTTTACATGAGTTTCTAAGCTAAGCTAAATACTATAATATGTGGAAAAAGTTATTTCTGTTTCACCAGATCACATATGAAAAAAGTTAATATTAAGCAAATGATAAACACAAGTTTTTTTAACAAATATTATTTAAATGAAATATAAAAGGTTGGACTTAAAAATAACTGTGTTTTTTAATGTAAAATTAGCCACTCAAAATCCAGAGAGAGAGAGAGAGTATAAATAAAACACAAATACAGTAAGTATGCATACTATTCTAAAAAGTAAAAATGGTTGAATATTAACTAAACTATTAAAAATATAAAATGGTTAGATAAAATAAAAAATTAATAATATAAATATAGCTACTGAAAATCTAATAGAAAACTTGATTTTATGTAACTTACCATAATAAAAGAAGAAATACTGTAAGCAGTATTATTAATATAATCCACTTGAGAGAGAATCCTGACTTCTTATGAACTCCTACAAAGAGACGTGAAAGAAATTAATAATTTTATATACAATTTATTTTATACATGGTACACATATTCAAAATTTAAAAAAATAATTGCAAACAAAACAGGTGGAAATGAGTGAATAAATTTTATAATACAGTGTACGGACCCAACGGACAACTGAAACTGCCACGCCTACGGTGACGTCACAGCTACGCCAAACATTGTATTATTGTACCTACACCCACAAACAAATTACCCGGCAGCTAATTCGTGCAAATTAGAACGTCCACGCCTATAGTGACGTCACAGATACGTCAAACATTGTCTTCTACCCAGGGCCGTAACTTGGACATTTTATTGGGGGGGGAGGACCCCGTTTTGGCGCCCTCTTAAATTTTTTGGAGCCTCGTGAGTTATGAATCATTATTAATGGCTAATTACATTAATTAGTACCTATGAATTAATTTAACTTTCTAATCAAAATAATTTTTTAATTAATTACTAATTAAACCATTTTTATTAATAATTAAATAATTATTATACCCCCTACTAATTATAATAATATATTCCCCCCCCCCCCCCCCCCGGGATAGTGTTAATAGAGTATTCGATAGAAACGAGTGAGATTTTCAAAATTAATTGATCCTTTATACAATTTTCAATTATAACAATACGAATATCTATACAATCGTATGCGAAATAAACATTATTGCTTCACGAAATTATCGAAAAGTAGCTTTGGCACGCAATTTAATTGTAAAAGTTACATTTTGTCATTTTCTATTTATAATTATAAAATTAGTTTTCTTTATTAATTTACTTGTTTTTATGTACAAGTACATATTAAAAAAAATAGATGAAATTTAACTCCCTAATATGATACATTTAATAAGTAACTTATATAATCATAATAAAATGAATAAATAGTAATTTCTTACCCTATTTTTATTTCCAACGAAAAATAAAACTTATTTTAAAAGGTTAATTAATTTAAACTTATTTAACTTTTATTGTGAACTTATTATTAAGTGCAGAAGGTTTCGAAAATTTAAGCATTAGAAAAGCATGAAAAAAAGTGGATAAGATTAGCTTTCTCTCTTAAACAACACGTAAATACGTTAATAAGCACAATTAAATAAAAAGGATTTACTTGAGATCACGCGACCGACCTCCGTAGGTGGTCTTTGGCTACTGACTGAAAGAAGAGCAGACAGTTGTACACAACAATAAGGCTCCCAACTTACAGCCCCCTTTTCTGTCCCCCGTGGAAATCGTGTGATCGCCCACTACTTTTTATTGCCATGTCCATCAACAGCATGCTTTCGTTGAAAATCATTTTCGTCCCTTTGATACTGTCTTGTTTAGGGTTATCAACTTCAAGATAACGGATTGTCCCCCACGGCCCTACACAGAACAAAAAATCCTAAATACGTAGCTATGTCTAGAGCTAGACTGTCTTTGTGTCTTAGTCCAGCTGTTCCAACATCCAGTTACATTCGGGGGCAGAAAAAGATAGTGCAAACTGATAATTAAACTACCCATTTTTACAGCCTAAATCGAAGCTTGCAAGCCTGTCAACAGAGCAAAGAGGGCAAAACTGTTAGGTAGTTTCATACTTAGGAAAATACCAACATATATATATTTTTTTAATTCAATATTGTCTTTCGAAAATCGTTTTTAACTAGTATAAGTGTTTGGATCTCATAGTGGGGGGGGGGGGGGGAAGAATAATTCGAGTGAAAGATTTCCGTTATTTTTAAAAAATACCAGTATGTTCTTCATACCAGTTTAAGCTTCTGTTGTTTATTATAAAATCTTAGGGAGGGCGCCATTCATATGGTGCCATTTTAAGCTAAAATAGCACTCTAAAAATTATTGAGGGTAAATAAGAAAAAAAATAATGATACAATTACGTATTATTGTTAAATAATTGTTTAAAAAGTGAAGTGTTAAAAAAGTTAAAGAGGGCGCCTTTTTGGGCGCCTAACGGCGCCCAAAGTGGCGCCCTTTGTAAAATTATTGGGGGGGGGAGGCTCCCCCCCCCTCCCCCCCTATAAGTTACGGCCCTGCGTTCTACCCCCACAAACAACCATGCTCCGCCCTGTTCGGATAATCGGAGTTCTATTTGTATGAGATATTAGCTTCTTACCAATGCACGCGCTTTCGGAGTCCGCCCCCTCCTTGAGAGTGCCTTTCCCATCGGGGCACGGCCAGCACGAGTCGGCCCCTTCCCGGCTCATGTAGAAGTCTTTCGGGCACAGGAAGCATTCGGTCTCTTGGCCGCTGGTGTAACTCCCGGGGAAACACGGAACTAGAAAAGAAGTTCTTAATTACTTTCAATTATCTAATATGAAATAAAAGAGTTACAGGTATCTCAAAAGCCCCATAAAGTTCTCTCTCATCCATAAATTCGAACCCCTTGACTACAGTGCCATGAAACCCAGAATTTTCTACCTTACTGAAATGTTTGAGTTGATCTCTAAAAGTATGATCAACGAATTTGGAAATTTTTGTTTCTCGGAAACGTAACTTTAACTCTTCTTAAAATCTATAATTTTCTACCATTCAGAAATGTTTGAGTTGATCTCTAAAGAAACCAACAAATGGTGCTGTCTTTGTTTCACTGGAAAAGGTCAAAATGTAATTTTTACAGTCCCATATAGCCAGAATTTTCTACCTTTCTGAAATGTTTGAATTGATTTTAAGTGAATTTAACGAATTTTTTGACGTTTTGTATTTCTGAAACAAGTAAAAAGTTTTTTCGTGTGCTTATTTTCATGTGTGACACATTACTCCTTAAGAGTGTAAAGTCACATATAAAAGTGACAGGATTGCAGCAGTAAATTAAATTTACAACCTTGATTTGACACAGACAATGCAACTGGCTTTATATGTTACAATAATAACTAAACGATACTTACAACATCTATCTTGGTCAATTCTGTGTCCGGGTGGACAGTTACCTTCTTCTGTTTGAATATAACCTAAAAGAGAAATAATATATTATTGGTTATTGGTTTAGGCATCGATAATCCTTTTAGATTAACTCCTTTATATATACGTAAACTTGCACACAGTGCTTACACATTAAAAAGTGTTCAGGATTTTTAAGAGAAATATGAAATTTTTATGAATGTAAATTTTAAAAAACACAAAACTGGAACTATACACTATAAAAATTTTGATTCTTTTTGTCCAAAACTTTAATTTAAAGATGGCGTAAATTGGTTTGTTCGTAAACTAACCAATATACATTTTTTGCTAATTTGATGACGAAAACTGCAAGACAAAAAAAAAACAGTTTGAAACTTATCGTCTTAATTTAAATATACATTGAAAATAAAAATAAATTAGGAAACATTGTTCATTTTTGTAACCATTCCTAAGTTAATAATATGCCTGCACATTCCTTAAAAAATATATAAAGGTCAGAAAAGACTAGAGAGCAGTTTGAAAATCTATGACGTAATTAGTTTAAACTTGGGAAACGTCATCTATGCCAATAGTGATTAGTTTTCATAACGTTCTAGTTTGACAGTGTGTTGTACCATTTATGTTGTGGCTAAATGATTAAGTAATGAGTCCTTCAGACTAAATACATTTTAGAAAATGTTTAGGTATCTTATTGTAGTATAACTATTAGATCTTACCAGCAGTTTGGGGCTCTTCTCTGGATATTTTTTCTTTTAATATTCCTGATTTATTCTTTGATTCCGAGCCTGGAAAAAAATACAATAATTATATTGTCTTTAAACAATTATGTAATATTTTTTAAAACACAAACGAATTTAAAGTGCACCTGGTTACCATAATTTACATATATAATAATGTTAAATATTAATGTTTAAAACTCAATATCGGTGACTTGTATATTAAATAAATTTTGATTTTGTGCCAATCTATACCCTTCCCTACCTACAACTCAACAGGATATTATATTATAATCACCCCGCCCACTCTTCCTGAGCATTTTTTTAAAATTCTGATATCCGACTGGGATCCTGGCACAAGGTGCAGAGATGAAATAATTATTTCTATTCATGTCATGTACATTGCAGCAAATCTCAGTCAATTCTCTACAACATATCTCACAATTAATTCCCAGTATTCCTTAGCTATCAAGTTTGTACATACCATACATGACAAAAGATACAAGAGGGAAAAAAACATGCGCCTTGTACTGCGATTTGAAAAAATTTATTCCGCAAAAAAATCAATTATCGCATTCCTCCATTTATTTACATTTGTAAACAAAATTATATCGAGTTGAGTAAATGTGACGAAGTATTATAAGTCAAATAAAGATTTTAAATAAAATAAAATAATAATATTTAAAGTAAAATCTTACCAATCAAACCAGTCTACTTAAACTTAATTTAATTTGTTATTTCGCCAGACCAGAAAGATATTTTTAAAATGTTTGGTTCAATGTTTGTCCATGAGATTGACGTTGATGAATCAGAATTTTTGAACGAAAAAACGCAGAAACTTTTAAAGTAGCAGAATATTTTCCCCGTTCCATTCTGAGTATTTTGACACCTTTCCCAAATCTCTTGACTTTGTGGTTATAATTAAAACAAAATTTTAGTAATTATTCACGAACTACAGATGGAAGCACTAACGGCATGTAAATATCTAAACAATTTTTTTTGTTTTTATTATAACTAATTAATATCTTTAAAATTATACTTATTCATCATTTTAATGACAAAATAACTTTCTTCTGTATTTTTTGGTGAGTTTTCGTGAGTACATGTCGTATACTTTATTTAAAAACAGGGTCAGAAGTTTCCCCATTGGAATTGTATAGAGATCTGTTACCATACAATACCCTTAATAGCATAGATGAACAGCTATTCTCTGTCAAGAAAAGAAACCGCGTCGTGTCCTTTTCAAGCAAAGTAATAGAACTCAGTACGTCGTCTTTGATTGTTTAACGTAGTCTTTTACAGTCTTACTTGAAGACTATGACAGATTTTGGACAGAAATGTTGTTCCTTTTCAATAAGGTATTTTTTTATATGATTTTCTTAAATTTTCATGAAAATGGGAATAGCAAAAAAAAGCATTCAAAATGAATAGGTAATGACTCACCTGCCAATTTTCGCTCTTTTCTGGCTTTGCTATGATTCAACGCCCTCGCTCCCAGATTCTTTCTCAACTTCAGCGCTTTAAACAGACATTTTAGTCGAACAGCCTTCTCACTCGAATTTGAAACTACTAGAAGGTCTGGATCGTTCAAAATTACCTTCTTTTTTTCGCTGGTACCAAATTTGGAGTCTTTACTGAGGATATCCTTACTATCATTTGTTTTAACTAGCATACTATTTGGTGGCATACAAATCAATTTCACTTTTGACCCGGATTTTTCTTCGACATTTAATTCCACGCGAGAACTGAAGCATTTTTGTAAATGAAAGATAAGTGTCCAAGCTATTATGATGGTTGAGATATTCATGACTTTAATAGTATTATGTTTTTATTAGTTATAGGAATGAAGTATACGACAGTTTTGGTGAAAAGTAGTTATTATAAAATTAACAATGCATTGTTTAACATAAAACAAAGATAACTTTTAAAATGCTCAGGGTCAAGCAAACATCACAACAATCAATAAATCAAACACAATACTTTTTGGTAAAAAATATAAAGTAGAACAACAAGAAATGCATTGTTGCAAATAAGATATGTTTTTTCGACGGATTTCCAGTCATTTTATTCTAATATGCTTGCATTTGAAATTGAAAAAAAACTATAAAAGAAAATTAAGTCTATTGAAAAAAAGGGGGTGATTCAATAACTTTTAAGAAGGATTTGAATAATCTGTAATAAATAAATAAGAAAAGGGCAAATAGATTTAAATTCTTCTAAAAAACATTCATTCGGGGATTTTTTATAAAGAAAAAGGCTGCCTCCGTTTATTAAGCTTTACTGTATTAAAACAAAATTTAAGGCAATGCAACTTCTATAGGAAGTAGTTAAAATACTAATTGTTCCATTGTAGTGCTAATTAAGTATCATTGTAAGTGCTAATTTTTTAATTAAAAATTATAATTAATGAAAAAGTTTAAGAGTGTAATAAGATTGAGAAACTTTTTAGTGCGAATATCTCAATTTCTATTTTACTATGTAAAAAATTACTTTAAGGTTAGGTTAGTTTGAATTATCGTCGTACTAGAGCTACGCGAGGGCCATTGGCGACGGGCGTCGTAATTTAGAACCACAGTCAGGTGACGAAAATTACTTTAAGAATTTCTTTTATGTCAGAAAAAAATACTTAATAACTTTTATAAAATTATAAGAATGGCTGTCATATTTTTTATAAGCTTCCTGGCTGTAAAACGAGCCTAGGCAATGCTACTACTGAGAACATACACAATTTACTAATTTTTTTTACTTATTTATTACACAATTTATTAATTATATACTAGTTGTTGAGTGACAGTACACTTTACAAAAGTAAATTCGAACAAGCAAATTAAGTAGTTTTTAGCTATAACCTGTTCACTCACGAGTAAATTCCTTTGCATACATTTTTATATAAAAAATTTTCGAGCAAATATATATTTAAAATGTTTTGCAAAGAATTTTTCAAAAAAATTTGTTTAATACTTGCTGAGTGGCACATAAATTAAATGGAACTTGAATTTTAAAGACCTAAAAAACATATTTTATTTGTGCTATGAATGGACACAAACAAGTTCTGTCAGCTTTTAGTAATTAATAGTTAATTCTAAAAAAAAATTTGATGCAATATGTCCTGCCTCAGAAAAGGTTTTGGCACATTATCATTTTACTATTTAAATTGTCAGGTATTTTAAACTTACTGCGAGAAAAAAAATCTTACCATCAAATTCTAAATCATAACTTATGAACAAAAGGACATAGAAATTTCAAACTGGTCACATTCTTCATGTGATCTTTAGAACGATTTTTGTGAATATTGCATAGCTTTACGTTTAGTAGTTACATAGCTTCAGTTTGTTAGACATACATAGAAATTTTTGAATATTGGTAGAGACCTTGTAGTATAGTAAAAGAATATGTATCCATAAGTAATGCTTTTGGGACATAAAAGTTAAAATTAAGGTAAAATTACCCACATAATTGAAATCCTTCTAAATTATAGATCTTCCACATTCACATAATAGTTTAAAGTAAAGTCTATCTTTTACTATATCAAATTCTAAAAGTTAAAAATAAATAATGCTTGTCACTATCATTTCTATGAAGCTATTTTATAGGTATTATTAAAATTTTTTTTTTACAATTTAGCATGTATTAAGTAATTGAAATCTATAGGAAACAGTTTGTGGAATCGGTTCAGTTTGATTGCATGTTTTTTTATAAAACCATGTTAAACTATAATTTACATGTATATTGAATTATAAAATGTAAAATAAATCAGATTATAAAAGTACAATAGATAACAATATTCAAATTAAATATTATCAGGACTTTTTAACATACCAAAGGGTTTAAATAATTTTGTTTTGTGAAATAACTAGGATAAAAAATAAAACAAACTTTTTAAGTGAACAAAAACCAATTTATTTTATCTTTACATACAATTAAGCATCTTTTGTTGTAAAAGGTTTAACTTTAAACTGAATTCCTTTATTCTTCAATGACTTCTTGAGTTTTGAAAGTCTATCAAGCTTCCGAATCTTACTTCTCACCAAACTTTCCTCACTCCTCTTGGCATTCACTTTCTTTCGATGCAAATCACTGGACAGCACTTCCTCTCTCAATACTGCCCTAAAAGTATCAGGATGCAATTTATCTGCGGGAATATACTCGCATTTTAAAATCCTTTCGAAGAACAGATAATTGTTCATGGATTCTGCGACTATCTTCGCAACAGCTGACCTCAAAAACTTGATGTAGGCAAAACCTTTGGGCCTTCCAGACTTTTTACTCCTGGCGACTCGAACCTTCAAGACTTTACCGAATTGGGAAAAGTATCTTTCCAAATTCTTCTCGTAGAAACCATGAGGCAAGTGGCTCACGAACACTGTACCAGGCTCATTGTCTTCTTCTACTTGCCTTACAGCTTTCTTTGACCTCTTGCCCCTGGTCTTCTTGTTAGGATCTTTAGGGCCCTTTCTTTTAGCCTCGATTTTCTTTCTGACATTTTCAACAAAGGAGTTCATTCTGCCGAGTTTTTATGGTTATAAACTGAAAAAAGAAAATCAATTATAAGTAATTATTATAAAAGTACATAGCATGTAGAGTTATTTGATTTCGGATATTATGAACAAGTGAACCTTGCGCAATCCAGGAATAGAAGTTCAAAAATTGAACTAATTTTTTTTTAATTTTTGAGAAAGTTAAAAACACTTGTTTTCTTTAACTTTGCAAGTTTTAAGTGTATAGTGTAGGATTGCCAGGACAGCCATTTGGTAATGAAAAACAATGCTAGTTTTTAAACTTAAAAATTCTAGAAGTATACGTCATTATTGATCTGTTCAACTTTTCTGAACATATGATTAAAAAAATTTAAATGATGTAAATGGTGCAACAATTACGTCAAAAATAGCAGATGTGTTACAGATTTTAACTCTAACAGTGCCAATGTCATAACTAATTAAAAATATTTTTTAGTTTATCATGTTTAATTTCTCATGTTAAATAAAAAAAATTTAATAATAAACAGATAAAAAAAATTGCTTTTAAAATACAGTTCCTACCAAATTTTTCCTATTATTTAGAAAAGTTTAATTACTCTCTTTGAATTCAAGTTAACATTCCAATGCATTTTCAAATGAAAGAAAATTCTGGAATAGGTAACCATTAAGTTTCAAGATCTTTCAGATTTTAACTAATATCTACTATCAAAAAAAAAACATTGTTTCATTTAAGAAATCCCATCATTTACTTTATGATCCCCTCAAGTATATAATAAGAACATCCGTACAGAAACCGGCAGCATGGCAGCAATGCTGCAGCCCGATTGGGGGTTCTGCGCCAAATTGCTGACTATAAATTGTCCATACGAACCCCCAGACGGCTCAGGTTAAGGAGGAGGGTAGATATTTTCAAAAGGGCAAGATTAGCTACACACTAATTGTAATTGCAGGGCAAGCAGGTGCAATGGCTTCCGTTTTGAATATGTTATGTCATGATTGTTCATATCAATTAACCTTAAAATTAAGAACATTACTTGCGCACAACACAGCCACTTGCCGGTGTACGGTAAATCTTTCGATAATGTTTGAATCGTGTGTGGTGTGGGGGGGCAGTCCTTATTCTGCAGCCAAATTTTCCTTAAAAAGTCCGCTGCAGACATTCGAAGTTTGCTATGGAAACAATGATTAATCACTGTTCACAATGAATTGCTAATGCCTGCACAGATTTGTATATAAGTATTCTACCTAATAATTTGCGATTTTATAGTTTCGTTTAACTCGCTCATAGCTTTGGATAATCCGGAAAAGTGAAGGAAAAGTCCACAAAATTGTTTTTTAACTGGAGCTTTTATTTAAGTAAAGTACATTTTATAAAAGAGAAGAAAGTCTGATTGGTTCAACAAGCATAACAGTTAAGAAATATAAGGATTCTGAATTGTACAAAAAAGGCAGTTAATTGCTTTTGTTTTTTTAGTCTAGAAACATCTTATTTTTATTTGTGAATAAAGTTTTTTTTGGAAGCATTTTGTCCTTCGCATCTAAATACATACAATTACAATCACGACTAGCTTATTCTAAAAGTGAGGCTTGGCTTTTTAACAAAAATATTTGCATATTTTGTCTAGTAAATGAATTCAGCTAGTGTTGAATCGGAGTGTAAGGAAAGGGAATGGACAGTGGCCATTCATTGACAGCCCAGACTACCTTCAATTTCTTTTGTCTTAATTGTAAAGCAAAATTTAAATCAACTCCAAAAAAAAAAAAAATTAATTTATATTTAAGTTTCCTTAGAAACAGGACGAATATAAACATTATTGCATTTGATCAGAATAATGGGCATGTTTCACGTCTTAAGTAGCAACAGCTCTAAAAGTATTGTTTTCATTCTTGTTTCGGATAGAATTACTTTGTGTTTGGTATTCTCGGAAAAGTGAGTTGGGTACAAACTTTTCTTTCAGTAGAACTAAAACTTTTTCCCTGTTCGTGAATCACGTTAAATTGGTGCGCCAAAACTTCGCTCTTATGCTTCTAGCATAAAACCAATTAAATACCTATATCTAACTAATCTATAACAAATATCTTTACTATAACAATTTGGGTTGTAGTTGTGATGAACAAACCGATGAAAAGCATAAACATAATTACTACATTCATTGTTAAAAATACGTTTGATCAGAAATATAAATTAACTTACATCTTTATGAAGCAGATATCAATGTATATAGGATGTTTAATATTTTTAATTTGGCATTTTATTGCTAAAAAATTGACAAAAAAACGTGTTGATGGTTGCTTCACTGTAAATAAAGAAAAGAGCGACAGTTGCAGTTTGCATTCATCCAGTAAACTTTTTCGAAAATATTAATAGGAATATTTCTTCTGACGTCATGCTCTCTAAACTGCGATTTCATTAGTTCTTTGGTTTTTTTTGACAAAAAGGCTAAACATCTCATTGGTTTAAAAAGGTCACGCGATCCGAACTGCGATGCCATTGTTGTTTTGTTGCACATATTTTACTTAAAACGTTATATTAATGTATTATATATTATTTCATAATTTTGTTAGTACCAAGTTTATAAACAATAAAAAATGCAATTATTTTTAAATTAGTGTTTATTTAACGGCATCATCAAACTTTGACAAAATCAAAATGTAAATAAAAACAAAGGGGGCAAAGGGGGCGGTTGCGTTACTTACTCTGAGTTCTCCGCGTTATTGTACTACACCAAAATTTATTTTATTTTCCAAACTATATTATGTTGCTTTTATATTAGTTTATTGACGACGGACATTTTATCGACATTATGGTTATGGAAGCAGTAGTTTTGACTGCCATAACAGTGTTAACCATTGTATTTATTGGATCACTTTTAGCTTTGATTTTGGTTTGTCGGCATAAGTATTGCCGTCCTTTAGATTTTTTCTCGCATCAGTTTAAAGATGTCAGGTTTGCAAAACATCCAAATAATCCCTTTTTATTATTCAATATATTATATTTCTTTAAATTTTATGTATAATATAATAAGAAAATCACACACAACTCGATTAGTTAGTATACTTTTCTTAGTTGATATACATTAAGATATGTACCTATAAGAGTGTACTTACAATGTAAGACATTTTTAGGCCTGAAATTAACTTGATTTCTAATGAAGATGGCGCAGATATGGAATTGGATGATGTGCGATTGCATCCAAATATTGAGAAGATCTTAGCAGATGAACAATGGGTAGATGATGCTACGTAAGTATAATGAAGGAATTATCAATGTGAGACATTCATAGAGTAAACTGTTAGTATTCAATGCATATCTTATTTTAACATTTAAAGTTAATGTATTTATGAAATAATTGCATCTACCCAAGCAAACTTCAAACTATGTATTTTTATAGCACTTATATGTTTTATTATTTTAAGTGACTTCAGCATTTACAAGCTTTTAAATACTGTGAGCTTGGGCCAGATCCTTCGATAAGTCTACAACTATCAGTTATCAGCTTATTAAGTTATTTGACCCTAACTACTAAACTCCTCGGCGCAACAGCCCATTACTGGGCCAAGGCCTGCCGTGCAGAATTCAGCTTTCATGACCAAGGGTTCTGGGGTGCTAGGCATATGTCCCGGTTAGGTGGTCAGCCTCACGCAGGACCCCCAGTGTTTAGTTCCCAAGCATACTTGGTCCTCATTTTACCAACCCAATTAAGGGATGGAAGGTTGAGTGAACCCTGCCCAATCCGGGATTCGAACCCCGAACCTGTGGCACGGCAATGCAAAGCAGGCCTCAGTTATTTGACCCAGCATGCATATATATTTTGAATTAGAGTTACAATATAGAAAGTACTGGTTAAAAGTACTTCTGGATTGGGCAAATGGAAATTCCTCATCCATCTTTTAGGCAGGTGTCGGCTCGTCACTTGACTGTGGTTCTACTTCCCTCGTGTAGCTCTAGAGCAATGATAATTTTCAAGCTACCCATCTTTTAGGGAGATAGGTACAATTTGATTGAGTGTAGGATTTGGTCTATAAAGCGAGTGTGACTAAGGTTGAATTTTGAGTATATCTTGATTTTTCTGTTGATGCCTTAACAATTTGGTTTTTCGGGATGCTAACTTTATTAGTATGCGATATGATATCTATTCCAAGCAACTGAAATTTAAATGTACCCAAAACTTTTGATGCAGAATCTTGTTACACTAATTACTCATAACTGCCATCAAAGTTGGATGTGAATTATACATTATTGCATATTTATAGCATTTATGTATATAAAGCTAAAAGAATATACAGTGGTAAATATAGTTGTATTAATGTTGCACTTGAACTGCATATACGATAATAGAGGGTTGATAATATACTAAGGGAAGTATCTGATATGTGTCCACAGCAGTTAAGAAATTTAACTATTTACAGGGCATAGCCATATGCAATGGGGACTTAAAACTTCATGAAGATAAATATTTAAATAATGTTGATTCTTTGGGCAAACAGTTTGTGTAAAAATTTTACATGTTTTGGTGGTGCGTACCTTTCTGAAGAAGGTAGCCCTTATGTAACATCGTATCTTTCTACCCCTTGCCCTTATAGGGGAGGGGGATTAATTCTGGAACTGAAATAAATTTCTGGAAATGCCTATGACTATTACCCATGCTATTTTTTGCAGAGGCCTGATCCCTCATTGCTTAGCCATCTTGAAGAAATGCCACCACTTAACCGAACGCCTTGTGGCAATGATGATGACTCGCGTACCCCAACAGTCCAACCAAGATCTTAATGAGATTATCGATGTGGCTAAAAAGATAAGCCCTCGAGTGGATGATGTTGTAAGAGCCATGTACCCACCTTTAGATCCAAGGTTATTAGAGGCGAGGTAATATTTAAAAAAAAACTTAACTTGTTTTGTCACCAATGTTGGTTACTTATGTATTTCATTTTGCAGATTTTTGCATAGCATGATTTTAAAAGTATGCATTTTCAATTATTAGGCTTTTTGTTAACTGAAACTAACAATAACAGTTGAACCTAATTAAAGGCGATTCAAAGAGTTCACATTGACCTTCAAGAAATATTTACCTTTGAACCAGTTATTTAAAAAAAAATACTTTAATTAATTTACACTAATAATTTAAAGTTAATGAGGTTTACTTGAAAGAAATGTCGATTTTAAACAAAATTATCTACATATTTTAAAATATAACTAAGAAAGTATTTTTATAACCATTAACATTTAATTAGTGTGCTTAATAAAATGTCTTTTAAAGTGCTAATTTCATTTCATGTGATCTTGGCTTCTGGAGTTGTTTATGACTACACTCTTTCTGATTACAACGCAAGCTGCGAAAGCGCTTTCACACACCCTTGTGTAGATTCCAGGAAACTGTGAGCATCTCTGTCCCAAACGTACCTTGATTGAGGCTCTGCTGTGAGGTTAATCACAATTGCTTTCCAAACCCAAGTAGGGTGGGGAAAAATTGAAAACAGTGTCTCTCCCGCAGTTCCCTGGAAACAACATAAGTGTAGCACCAATCATGATAAACTGACAATACATGCTGTAGTAGCTGTAGATTTTTTAAAAAAAATCTGTATTGCAAGTTTTTGAAACCTTCAAATTATATTTTCTTATGAAAATGTGTAGAATTTTTTGTTTATGTTAAGTTTAAGAAATTCATGCAAGAAAGTTTTAGCACTAGCTCTAGTCTTTAGAAAGGAAAATGTTTTTAGTTCATAAAAATGTAATCAGGGTTCCAACATATTACAGAAAGTTTAATTCATGAATGGCTGTATGCATACTACATTTTTGGCATGTGATTAAAATAAATTATTTGAGGATGATATTTAATTCTAATTTGATGGTCACTACAGCAGCAGCCTTGACATTTATTAGTAAACAGTGAAGTTAAGACTTTATTTATTTGCTCATTTTGGAATTGCTTAAATATTTTCTTTTATCAGATGCACAGCTTTGATTTTATCTGTGAGCCACATGGCCCTTGTGATTCGATCACTATGCCAACTTAGAACTTGCAACTGGGTAGAAACCTCATTAACAGACATGGAAGAAAATCTACGGGTGAGTTATTAGGACTTTAATATTCATAAATTAAGGCTTGAGCCTTAAGAGTAACATTGGCCAAAGCTTTGTTTCCCGATAACTCTCCACCATATTATAGGTACATTAATTAACAATTGTTTTTTAAAATCAATGGCAATACTTGTCTTATAAGAAGATGCTTAGTAGAGAGTTCAGTTTTTATGTTTGGTCAAAGTTACTTTAAAAAAAACAAATATTATTGCTTAGGCAGTTTGTATTGCTTTTACAGTTTTAACTATTTTTTCTTTAATCACAGGTTTTAAGGGAAGCTGGCATTGCTTTAGAAGCAGCCTCTACCCTTCAAATGAATGGAATCTCAACATTAGAGTGCAACGAAATGAGCAATTCTGATTATTTGTCTACCAACATAATAACTCGAAATATCATTCCAAGTCAGTATTAATGCAGCTCCTTTAAATTTACTGTATTCACGTGGAAGAACTTAACGTATATCTTCCATTTTCATGTATTGTTATCAGTACCATGGTGTACTTTGGTGTTTTTGGTGATATTTTCCATTCTATGAATTGTTATTCATATTATGTATTTTTTTATACATAATAAAGCATTTATGTATTAATGTATACTTACAATATTGTCTGTCCATTATCTACTACATATACCATTCCATTTTTAAAGTGTTATCTAAAATTTGAACTTATATAAAAATTTTATTGTGAATGGCTAATTATTTTTATAAAGACGTTAATTATTTGTAGATTTTTAAATCCCAAAGGAAATGTTTACAAGTTAAATATTGAGACCAAACTGTTATATATTGTATTTAATGTCTTTCATAAAAAGAAATTAATATTTTACACATGTACAAGAATCTCTTATTGTTGATGTTATATAATAAAAATGTGATTTGAATATTTGTCATTTTGATTTTAAGTAAAAACTAGATTTTAAAACTGGCATTAGCGGAAATATCATATTACAAAATTTGGAATTTAATAATCTTATTTTTATGTTTGAGACTTGCAAACATCATTTGAGTGTCACTACACGTGTGTGTTAAGTGTTAATATACACTTTTAAATTAGAATTAATTTTTTTTATTTTCCCTAGAGTTTATATTAATTTAACAAAAAGCATTAAATCACTCTTTGATTTAAGGTGCTTTAAGAAAAATGTTGGAGTTTCAGACAAAGAAACAACGTTTTATAGTAGAAGATTTATAATGTATCATTGGAGCTTTAATTAAGTTAAGAAGTTTGGAACTTTTAGGGCGATTAATGGACTTTAAGAACGGTCACACCATTAGAGGAGCAAACAACCATTGCTCGTGATATCGTAAAGATATAAGTGCTTGGTGTTTCTCGAAGCAAGTTTGGTTGTAGGATGCATGGAGGGATATAGGAAAGGACAGTTCATAGTTCTACAGTGGGGGACAGGAAAATTATTATTAACCAATTTGACCAAAACTTTCTTAAGAAAATTACTTGTATACAAATCAAAAACAATCTCTTTCCAGAATAAACTAAAAAAGTAGAAGGCACTAGAACGAACTTAACAATCCAAGACATAAGAATATAAATTAATCATAAGCTCAATATAAACACGAAAGTAGATGTTGCAGAGATTAATAAGGAACTGACTACTTTTCCAGCTTTTGCTGGGCCTCAATATCACCCTAAGTGGAACAACAAACATCTTCATGTCTTTGATTTGAGTTCAAGCACTTTTTTTTTTGGATTTAAGGACAGTTGTTTTTTTACTGGATGTTGAAGACAGTTGCGGCGTTTGATCTTATGAACAAAAAAACCCTATGTTTGTTCTCTGCCCCCCTGACGAAGTAGCATGAATAGTTATTATTTTGATTCTTATTTCATTTTTGTATGGCTCGTATATTTTATACGATTTGTAGCTTTAGAGCAATCATTGAATTATATTTTGTTTCTTAATTTCTTTGCCTTTTTATAATTTTTTCTTTGTGGTTTTAAAAATGATAAACATTTCCTAAAATATAAATTTAATATCAAATATATATATTATTCATTTTTAACAAATTATTGTCAATCTACAAAGTTTAGGGGCCAATACAAACTACATTGGATTTTGACGTTTTCAAAAGTTGCTTGCAGTTCTTGTGCATTGTTGTTTACTGCTGTATTACAGTAAGAGATGTCCAGCAATTTCAGTTTCTTGCATTTCTGTAATAAACTATTGAAATATTTTATGTATTATAATTTTTGATACAATAGGACATTCCAAATATAGTCAGGAAAGAGGTTTTTTTTTTAATAATTAAAAAATCACATAATAACTTTAAAAGTCTATTTTGATGATGCTGTTTCTATAATTAAGTTTAAAATAATATTTAAGTTATAAAAAATTATTTTTAGTTATGCTCAGGGGATATAATTGACTTTTAGAAATTTGTTTTTATCTCATTGGTACAAGCAAAGCCAAAGTCATGCATAGTAATTATATCATGACATTATTTTTGCTGAATTAACCAAATATCAAAAATTGTCTTTGTTGATTAAACAGAGAATTTGTTCATAGTTATTCAAGATCAAAAAAACTTATTTAAAATTGCATACAGTAAACTCATTCCAATACAATATCACAGTTTAAAAAAATTGTTCTTAGAGACAGATTAAACATTATTTAAAAGAAACTGCAATAAATTATGAGGAAAGACAGAAATAACTTAGCCACATATTTTAGTGTATCAGAGTAGCAAGGCTTCGAAATTTTACTGTTGAATCGAATGTTTTTTTTTTTTTTACACTGGAGCATAAAATCTTTTAATTTTGACTACAACTCACTTCTTTAAACTATTTTATATTACTTGCTTCAACAAACACTTACACACATTTTTATTACAACTGCGTTTATTGAATGCCCTCAAAACAAATATTACTAATCTACATCCGTTGTTCAATTTAATATTAAGTCATATCATAGATTTTCAACACACAGATTTAATATTTTCAAACGTAATGACTAGATTTTTACACAATGTATTTTTTAATATTGTTATTTTATTAACCCGGCAGCACTCGCGCTCCTAAGAGAAACACCGTCACTCGCAAGGGGGTACTTTAGACCCCAGCACTGAATTTCCTTCAAATATCACTTTTACGTTCAAAACTTGCAAAATTTTTACTTAAAAGCTATTTTCTAACAAATATTTAAAGTATTTATGGAGAAGTTTCGGTATTGGAATTATAATAATTTATCACTTTAGCAATCGTATCCACAGGATCACCAGTAATGTCTTCATTTTCCGACAATACATTAGACTATCGGAACAAGGAGGATAATCAATTGTCATATCATCACTCAGCTTCTTCTGATTCGTTTGTAGATTTATCATCCGAAGAAACTTCTGCTAATAATTTTCGCATTGAAGGAGAAGTAGCGCGACAATTTGAACTAGAATGAAGAACCGTGTGCACTCGCGTGGGGTCTTTCACACCCCAAAACCACAATTCTACTAAAACCGCTTTTGGAATGTGAAAGATAATCATTCCTTTCCTTAGTGGGTGACCTTGAAGGCAGCTACTCTGGGTTTGACCCATTATAAAAAGTGAGAAGTTTGGTAATTCGAAACATGAATGTGCGTGGGGTCTGATAGACCCCCTTGCGAGTGCTGCCGGGTAAAACAATAAATATTTCATGCTTACTATTTCACAGCTGCATAACTGACTTCTGGTGTTCCTAAAATGTCCAACTGTTCCAAGTCTGGGCAGTGGCAGGCAATAGCATTTATATCATTGCTGGAAATCGTTCTAAAAGAAATGTGCAGCTATATTAAACTTGAAATAAATATCAATCATTTGATCTTTATATAAATGAAGAATTAAAATACTCTTAAATAGTAGTAGTATTTTAAAGGTTAAGAATTCATACAACTTGTATTGAGTCAATGACAAAAAAGTAAATTCCATTTTTAATATTACCTATAGAGATAGTTATTAAGCACATTTTTTTTACATTACCTTATGGCAGTTAAAAATAACTTTTTCAGCATGGGGCAGTGGGTAATGAGATGCCGTATACAACCACAACTGGCATCAACTTGGTGGCTGAAATATTTATTCCCAATTTCAAACTAATTTTTTTAGAGAATTGAAAAATAATACAAAATAAAACAAAACCCACGATCAATTATAAAATAATTCCATATATATAGTAAAAGAAAGAGATGAATATTTTTAATTTTCCACAGCTATTGATTATTGACTATAAGCTTTCATAAATTAAAAAGAATTTTAAAACAAAGAACTTTATATACATTAAATATCAAAACATCTTTAACCAACTTTAATTCTTTCGAATTAAAAAAAAAGGTAAGTAGTTAAAAAAAATTTAAATTAAAAAACTTATTATTTACTCTAGCTATAGTAATGATTAAGTATTTATGAAATGTTTGATAAAACTTACCACCAGCCTAAATCAAGTTCAACCAAATTATGGCAGTTTTCTGCTATTGCATTCATTCCCAAACAAGTTAAATCTGATATCCTCCAAAGGTCTAAAGATTTTAAAGTATAGCTGAAATAATATACAAAACTTAATTGATTTGTTTTATACAACGTATATAAGAAACATTAAGAAATGGACATTTCTGATGCAGAATTATTGTGTTCACTATTATATATCAATAAAAGATTAAATTTATCTAAGCATATATTTATAAGTATTTTAAAATAGCAAGAAAACACACACCAATTTGGATTTTTGACCCCATCGCAATTAATTCATTACCTTATATTTCATATTAGGTAATTATAAGTACAATTTGCGATACCTCCTTCAAAAACTTTGGAAAAGTTTAAAAAAAATTGTAACCTAAAAAAAAGCTGTAGCTAAAAAGCAGTAATATAAAATCAGGGGTTAACGTCAAACAAATATATTTTCCAAAAACATGCCACTTCAATTAAAAATTTTAAGTTCCGTTTCCAAAGAATGTTTATGCTTTTGAAGGTTAGTGCTCCCACCTTAATCTCCACGATAAAACCTTTCAACATCAAAATAAATTTTTAGAAATATTCTAAGCTTCCAGCACACACATATTGAAACTAGTGTTATTTCTTTTTATTTAAAAAAGTTTTGCATATTAAGGTACACAAATTATCGTTATGGAGAATTAAATTCTCTCACAGCTGATAATATTTGGTAAATTAAATTACGCAAATATATTGAAAAAATATATATATACTAGGTGGCACGCCTCCTTCTCGCTATCGTTCGCCAACCCCCGGGAACTGCTTGCGCAGTTCACTTCGGCTCGCTTCACAAAAAAATGTGTATTTTTAGAGTTTAAAGCGTGTCTCTCAGTAACTATTCAATATAATTTTTTTTAAAAATTACTTTGCAAAACATACTTTTTAGCATATATTTGTATGAAAAGTATGTTTAGATTAAGAATATACATGCAGGATTTTGCTTGGGTCTTAAGAGGATAAGAAAAAATTTAAAATATGTAAGACACTCACTTTAAACATTGTCCAATTGCTCTTGCTACTTCATTTATGTCTTGAATATTTGTACAACTTCCTAAAAATAAGTGTTCTAACTTCAAAGACCTATAAAAAGAGTTTAACTTTAAATAAAAAAATTCAAGGAAAATATATTACAAATAGTTCAGTCGATTTTTGGTACAGGAGTCAATTTTACAAAAGAGTAAACACTGTTAATTATTTTAATTTTCTCTTATTTATGTATTTATAATTGAACCATATTTCTAGAAACAAAGTAATAAAAAATTACAATAAAAAATGAAGTTTGCAGAGTTAACAAACTCTTAAAAATGTTAATCAGTACAATTTCAGAACCTTCTTTACTTTGAAAGGAATAGGACACATTTAAAAACTTAAAGTGTGCATTAATCATGCATCAACTCAAGATCTTGCAAATTGTACTGATTTCCCCGATGTTTTAAATAAAATTCTTTAGCTAGTTTTCATAGCAATTAATTAAGAGGAAAAATTATTTAATACTAAAAAAAATTATTTTGTCTGTCACAATTTAAATTATTCTACTAACCTTATGACTGAAATTAGAGCTGATTTTCCGATTAAAGTGCGATAGAGATCAAGGTAAGTAAGGTTTGTCATGGCTGATATACATTTGAAACCATTCTGGGTCAAGTCCCTTGATCGACAGCTCTGAAGTTGAAGCTCTGCGTTTAAAAATTAGTCGCTTATTAAAGAAATTATCCATGTATACAAGAGAAACACACATTTTAAAATTATTTAATAGCTTATAACTAGTTGAGGATTGCTTGAAAATAAAATTATTAAGAGTTTAAAAAATAAGTTAATGTAAATAAGAACTAATCAAAAATGTGCTACGAAAATATCATGTACAATAATACGCTTAACTTCCGTCTCATAAATTAATAAAACCGTTGCTTTTATACGTTTTTTAAAAGATAGTTAAGAGCGTCATTCAAGATATCCGAGGTAACTTTTAGCAAGTTCTTCTTTGAATTGGTATTCTTGCTCGATTATTTGTAATTTCCCCAGCTTTGATTGGCTGATTAATTGTAATGCCCTACAGCTTTATTCTTTGGAGGAATTATACACTTCCCGCGTAAATTGATGATTTACTCATATTTATAAAAGAGAACACTATATGCTTCTACACAAAACCGCAATTATTTAAATAACTTGAAAGTTATTTTCTCAATTTCCTTTGGCGACTGCCGCAGGAATATTATTACAAGCCAATTTCCTAAAGATTGATAGTTTATCTATTCTTCGCCATTAACAAATAATTTTCTTAGTTATCACACACAAGTCAACAAAAGCATAGCGTATTGACATCACTTGACTAAGCTAGTGCAATTGCTTGCTTTACTAGCTCATCTGCGTGTAATTCAAGCAATCTCAGGTGGCAGGTCTTTTTGTTTGATGCTCCCTTTGGCTTGATGTTAAAGGGTTTGTTTGTCCTCACAAATCTCAATCGTGTCACATGCTATATTTTGTTAAAAAAATATAGGAAATAAACAGAATATGAAATGACCACCCAGTCAAGTCAACACATGGGATTATTGATTTGACTGGGTTGTCATTTCAAATTCTGTTTATTTCCTAAGCTTTTTAACAAAATATAGCGTGTGAGACGCTTGAGATTTGTGAGGTCAAACAAACCCTTTGACATCAAAGATATGAAGGGTTTTATACCCTCTCACAACTTTGCCTTTTTACCCTTGAAGAGTACAGAGAAGAACCCCTTCATTGCACAGGAATCTGTATGCATCAGGTCTGCTAGGCAAAGATAGCGAATCATCCCCTAAACTGGTGTGAAGAAACCAGTTTTGCCCTAGGTCCTTATCACGCTGCACATGGGTTTACTATCTCTATGAAGATTCACGCCAGAAATAGTCTGACGCTTGAACCTCGGAAGAAGAACCAAAGTAGAAACTGGTTTCCGATTGCCACAACTTGCCAAGCTGTCGTCAATACAGACATATTCCCTGTCGGTGAAGTTTGTTTCCCCAAGTACTCTTTACTTGTGTATGTTTAATTAAATTTCACACATTTGTCACAACCTAGAAAATCGATATCCTAAAAAGCATGATGCAAAAAAATATGATTACATTAATGAGCTACATTATATTCTAGCCAACCTCACACACCTTTTTAGCTAAATCCTATATTCTTTTTTTAGACCAATATTGCACGAAGAAAAAAATCTACAATACCTTTTAAGGATGGGCAGTAGTATGCAACAGCTTTTAGGCAGTTGTTGTCAACAAAAGGACAGTTTGAAAGGTTCAGGCTTGTTAAAAGCTCGCAACTTGTTTTAAGAAATCTAAAATGCATAGGATAATAGTGAAGATGTAGTTAAAATGAAAGAAAATAGATTCAGTTATATGACAACCACTTAAGAAGAAAAAATTTAACAACAGAAACATTAAGTACAGATTATTTATTTACATCATATTATTGAAAATTTATTAAACATAAATAATTGATTTGAGATTTCTAATAACACTTTGTTTAAGAAGAGTTGCAATATAACTGATTTTTAACACTAGCAATATTTTAAAAACAAAAAAGGGTTTAAAAAAATTAATATTTTATGAAAAATATTAACCACAAGAACAGATTGTTATTTTCTTGGAATGCTCATATATCTTAAAATATTATATACCAATGTTAGTTCTTTAGCAGAATTTTAGCTTTTGTTTAGGTATAAATATTTCTTTAAAAGGACTAATCTTTTAAAGAATGTTTTTGTCAGTTTAGTTAAAGCAGTGGGTCAACAGTGGGGTGCAAAGGTGCCCTATACCAAAGCACCAATTTTTCACTAAAATCATAGGGGGCATTAATACACAAAAAGCTTTTTGAAAGATAAAGAAGATAATAGATACATCACATATCACAATAATAATTGAATATAAATTAGATTTGATCTAAAGCAAATTATTGTTTACTTAAAAAGTAATGTACATATTGATCTTACTCTATAAAATAGGGTGATGTTATTCTTTCTTGCCCTCCACACCATGATAGGTTGAGTTTTTGTAAAGATGTTAACCGGGATTTTAATGAATTCAAAGCATTGCTATCAACCTGAAAGAAAACCATTTAACTTTTTTCCTATATTGAATAAACACATAAGAAAGTTAAAATATTTGAAATAAAATATAAAATATGATACACATATGTTAAAAGCTGGTGTAGTACTAATCTGATATAATAATATTTATGTACAGCTAAATTTTTTATTGAAATTTCTTAAGTGGAATCAATGAAATGTCATATAAGAAATTAATTAAAAAAATAATTATGGAAAGAAGTTTTGTGTGTATTTCAGGATTTTTTACAAGTTTACAAGATTTTCCAAGTTTTAGATCATATAGATACAATAATTATATTTGGTTTAAAAAAAAACAATATAAAAGAAAGTACAAAATTGCTATAAATAAAATTTTTACAAAAACTTGATAGTAAATTATAATTATGTTACACATTTGTATTAACTAAACTCCTTAATTCCCTTTCTCACTCTGAAATTTTCTATTCTGCTGACACACAAAATAACTGATAATTTCACCAATCCTTACACCCAGAAATATGTGCATATTTGTGTGTAAATTTTTATTCTTGAAATATCTAAAAATAAACTTACATTAAAAGTTAAAAGCATTCATATCAAAGTACTTACCAGGTGCCAATACAATTGCAAGTCTAAATTTTTATATAGCACAGGATCATAACAAAGATTACGAAATTGCCTGAAAAACAGAAAATACATTTATTGAAAAAGTATCAAGCTATATCTAGTAACATAAATGAAGAGCTTAGTGGAAAAACGTGCTAAGTGACAAAAAAAGCAAAAACGAGAAAATGAGCTTTAATTTTTTTTTTTTTTTTGTACTCTGATCTGTTAAAAACAGGAAACAGTAAAAAATATACTAAACCTAAAGTTTATGAAAAAGTGGAAACTTGTTATTGTTACAGAAATTAGTAAAATGTTCACTGACACAGAAATCTCAATTTTTTTTTTCAAAAATGCAACTTGGCATGCTTTGCCACTAAGCTCTTCAAATGATGCATTTAATATTAATACTGGTTTACCACAATTGATACATTTAAGTTTATTTGTGATTTCTAAAAGTCTATTTTATTCCTTGGATGTGCTATTATGCATAATATATTATGTTAGCAATGTATGCATAGATAGATATTTTCAACATTTATAAATATTAAAACCTTATTACTACCTGAAAAATTAATTTTAAGAAAATTTTTCACTATTTTATTTTTGTCAATTAATAATTTTTAATTATATAAATAAAAGAAGCTCTTGGTTGTGACAACATGAAACTCTTTAGTGATAGAATGATAATTAAAAATATGAACACATATTTACTTTGAAACTTTGGCTGTTAAACATAGGCTTTGAAGATCTAAATATCCGATTATAAAATGCATAACTTCATCCTAAACCAGAAAAAACATATAAAACTACCTATTTACAAAAGTGAAATTATTTGTAGGAAATATTGAATTATAAGTAAACTCTAAATAACTATTAAATAAAACCTACCGGTAACATGTCAAAATATGAAGAAGTTGATTTCAAAGTTGAACTGTCTTGTTCGAGGGTTTCGGTATTATCTTCAATGGAATCAGGTGGTCTAAAAAGCCTTTTTAAGTGATCTGATTGATAAAGTGAAAAGTTTGAAAAGTAGCGAGAAAAATTTTCTTCGCCATATAAAATTAGACCATCAATTTCAAAGAAATAATTCAAATGCTGATGATAAAATTCAATTCTGTAGTAGCTGAAAATACATAATTTATATCTTCTTCATAAATAAGAAAGTGGTTAGATAATTTTTAAAAATAGATATTTTCAATGTACAAAATGCTTAATTACAACTTTACATTAATAATAAAAGGACAATAATAATATTAAACACAATACAATAATATTAAAAGGAAAAAATAACAAATACAAGTAATGTTTCACAATCATATATAAAAAAAGGAAGGCTAGATTAATTAAACAAAACAAGAACTAAAACTGAACGTGTTTAAAGTGAAAAATTAAACTTTTACATACAAAGCATAGTTTGTAGGAAAAGTTAAATAAAAAAGATGGTGTGTACTTAGAAGATAATAAAATAGAATTGTAAACCTACTCTGTTAAGAAATCAGCCCCTTTCATTTCTACTGTGAAGCAATTTGATTGGTTTGAAGGAAGCACCTGAGGTTCATCTTGCCACAAAACTACCCACCTGAAATAATATTAAAAATAAAATAATAAAACTTACAACTAACATTCCACAGTAAGAATGAAACACAGTAATTCACAACAAAAGTTTGATTCTGGTGGGATTTCTTTTGTCTAAAAGTCTATTTTTTAAAAATTCAAAAATAATTATATTTATTAATTGTTATCATTAGGTTAGGTGATTAGCATTGAAGACCCAAAAGTTTTAATTTTCTCTGAAAAAGCAGTTGAAGTCGCAAAAGCTGTCTACGACAGCTTCAAACCTATCTAATTTTTGCATATATCATGGACACGGCAACAACATTAGGTTAGGTTAGTTTGAATTATCATTGAAGTAGAGCTACACTAGGGCTATTAAAATGTTATCGTTACTTTCAACTACCTAAATTATGCATTTTGGAAAGTCCTGATTAAAAAAAAATATGATTTTTGATTATTGGTCTGTCTGTCTATCTGAAACCACCATACAGCTTAAACCAAAAGAGCTCCATATTTTAAATATGGTACAAACGTTTCTAGTACCTGTCATACATCATAATAAGGTTTGCAAGAAAATCTTGCATCCACAAAGAATAATTACCATAGAACTTTTTAAGTTTTAAAGTTATTAAAATGACCTTATAGGGTGTGTCATTGCCTTTAAATGCATTAATTTATTAAGTGCTATTTGAAAGTCGGCGTTACGCACCCCTAGCTTTTTAATTGTACATCAATTAAACAATTTAAGGTAAATCAATGTATGTCATTGGTATAAACAACTATATATTTCAATTAAATGTGTTTAAATATCAAGTCGCAAAAGCTAATAATCAAATTGTAAAAAAAAGAAGGAAAAAGATAAAATAATTCAAAATACATGAAAAATCACCTTCTAGTATCATAGCAGTAGCACAACAATTTCACAATAGCTCCAGGATTGTATACTTCATATATTCTTATTAGTAGAGGAGCAACCCTCTCTTCAACTTGAAATTCTATTTTTTAAAAACAAAAATAAATGCTAATTTTTAAAAATAAATGTATACATTTTGAACAACTAACTGACTCAAATGCATTTGGAACATTGAAATGGGATGGGGGAGGGAACAAAGAACAGATATAATGACGGAGCAATTTGGCTTTAAGTGATGTTATTCTTTTTGTTTCCTTATTTATCATTTTCGTATAAATGTATTTATGTACCTCATGCTAAAAATACAGTTTTATGTCAAGAAATCATAATTCAATGTTTTAATAATCCCATGCAAAAAAAAATGCAACCTAATCAAATCAATAATTGTTTGCAAAGTCATGCTTTTAAGAAACCAGTGAGCAAAAGTTACAATTGCATGAAAGTACACTTATCCAATATTTCATCCTACATTACACCTACATTGTTCACATGATAATAAAAAAATACTATATTGAACATGCAGAAAATTACACTTTTAAACTTTGAAAAAATTATTATCAAGCATTAAAATCTTATATGCTTATTTAAAAATGTATTTTGCAAATGATTATAAAAAATACTTAATACAAGCCTTGTGCATACATTAAACTTTCCGGGGAAACTATTGGACTTGCTAGTAGCTTTTTCAAAAGTTTTACTTTATATGGACTTTTGTATAAAGAGTTATTTTTAAATTATGCTCTGATAGTTTGCAAACTCGAGTTGAACCAGAAGCTTTAAAAACATGCATTAGTTGAAACACTCTAAATATAATAAGCAATGATAACAGAAGCCATGCGTATATACATGATCCTTGCCATTTTATTTTAGCACTTCAGGTATTTGTAGGGTGACCAAATATTTTCAACATCAATGCAACCCAGGTTTTAAGGAGCAAAAAATTAATTCCATGACAAAGATAATTCCACGACAGCACTATGGTCATTTTAAAGTAATATTGCATGCGTTGGAAAGTTACATTTAAAAAGTAACTGTTACAGTTACTTAGTTTAAAAAAATAGCCCAGTTACTTACAGTTACTTAATATCAAAAGTAACTATTCACAGTTACTTTTAGAACTTTCAAGTAAAAAGAAAAATTTAAATTTAGCCATCTTACCGTTTTTCAAAGAGAACCAAGACTAAATAAATAGGGACAATCGGAAAAAGTTAGGAACGAAAATTCATGATTGCTAAGAGTTGAATTTTAAATAATAAAGTTTAAGCCGAATAGGCAGGACAAAACTTAAAAAAGTAGTACTATACTGCGAAATGCAGTACATCTGGTCACCCTAGATATTAGCCAAATAAGAAGCCAGACTATAAAACTGCTAACCAATTAAACAAAATGTACTTTAAAGAACAAATTACCAATAAAATCTTGACTTTCAACAGGAGTTTTAGAAGGAAGTAGAAGCTGCCTATTACGACTAGAAGGCAACATGTGCCACCATTTTCCATAGGTCCTCTACAATAATCATGTAATACATTTAAATGAAAATAAAATATATACGAATTTTACATAAAAAAGCAAAAACTAGCAAATATAGATTTTAAAGCTAACTTTATTTAAACTTTATTCATTATTGCAAGCACAGAGGTTTTTAAAAAAATAAAATTCAGAAACTTAAATATTTTGTAACTTATGGTCATGATATAGTTCTTTCATCAAACTGACTTAAAATTATAGGACAATAACCATAATTTACAGTATAAGCTATTTAATTTCAGTTCAGCCAACTAAAACATTGTGTAAAGCCCAATTTTTATTTTGACTTTTAATTCATAACATACTTTAAGTATACAAAACTGAGGCAATTTATTATTTGTCACAAATTTTATAACATTCTGAAATTTCAAAATTAAATAAACAAAGTGGCAATGTTAAAATACAAAAGTGGCAATGTGTGCAGGCAACGATCTTGCATTGCAGGTACAAGGAGCAACTGTGTATGCCTGGGCCAAAAGCAGGGACAGGTGTTTTTTATTGTACATGGTTACTTTTACAGAGGTTGTTGCTTTTGTTTCCCCAACCTCTCTATGTGTTCACCAGTGCCGGATTTAAAGACCCAGGGCCCCTAGGCACTTGACATTTGGGGACCCGCACCATCTCGAAGCTATTTTGGAATTTATGTTGGAAATTGGCGATTTTACTCAAATTTGGCAATTTTTGAGGCTGTCGGGCGATAGGTTTTCGGAGTTTGGCGAACCTCAAATTTTTTTAGGTGATTTTTTGGCGATTTTATCTTTTTAAAGGCCCCCTTCCTGACTGGGCCCCTAGGCCCGGGCCTTGTAGGCCTAGGCCGAAATCCGGCACTGATGTTAACCATGACTTTTGTTATAGAAATTAATCTAAACTTTTATTATGGATTAAAGAATACAAAAATGCTCATTTCATTCAGAAATCTAGTTTGAAGACAATAGAAGGTGAGCACAAAAAATAAGCTAAAAAAGATTCATTGAAAGTGATTTGGTGTAAGTGGAATTTATGTAAGCATGCAGGATTAGCGAGTTCAAAAGCCCAGAAGGGGAATCCCACTTTTTTAAATGGTACCACGGGTCAAGTAGCCACAATCAACTGATCTAAACAAATCTCTAAACAATCAAAACAAATGGGTGCTGTGGCCAAATATAAGGGTGCTTCTCAAAGGACAAGCTTTTGATTGAAATATATCAATTCCTTTTCCGTATTTTAATAAAACTCTAACAAAGTTGTTGGAATTGCATTAAAATAAAGAAAGTGAATGATGGAAAGGAATTGATATCACACAATGTTGATTTCAATCACACACATCCAATGAAGATCAACAATATTTCTCGCCATAGCAACTGTTTCTTAGACACAGTTGCTAGGCATGACATCATACATGACGACATTGAAAACACCAGTATTGTTTGAGGTACAAGATTAAAAGTTTACACCTAATATCCCTGCACTCTATGCACACAGATTCAGTAAGCTCCGCCCCAAGCATGAACAGTTACGCTTGCGCGAACGGTGCTTATGCACATAGTCACTGTCTTAAATAAAGAAATAAAGTATTAATAATTACTACAATATCCTAGAATATTACATTTTTTAGAGAATTTTAACTCATTTAAATACTTTTCAATAAATGTGTGGTACTTCATAAAAGAGAATTTACTTCAATATATTTAAAAAGTATTAGTATGAGATTAAGAAAATTTTTAGTCATTAACAAACAAAGAATTGAATGCATACTAATTGAAATGAATAAGCGTTGTCTCCCGATCTAGGATATATTGTGGGAGATCCTATGAGATTTTCTGCAGTGTAGGATATAGAATCGTTACTGCCGTACTGAGAACTGAAATCTACAACTTTCGATGCTCGAAGTGATAAAACTTTTCTTCCTCTTTTAGCTGCTTCATTTTGCATTTGATATAAAATTGTATCTTCTTCCAATTCAACAGCCTTCATGTCTTATAATTGGAAAACTAACTTATTTCCTCTCCTTTAACATAGGAGCATAAAAAACATATTAAAAAAACATTAAAAATGCTAGAAAGTAAATATATAAACGATACTAAGCTAGTTTGTTGTTGATAATGAAAAGTAGTTTCATTTGTAAAGACAAATATTATAAAGAAAGTTTGGATTTAATTTTTCTCAAAATTTCTCTGAAATTTTCTAGTTTTCGTTTATTATTAGTAAACAAAAAAGTTGATGCCAAGTTGTAGCCAAATAAAGATATAATGTGATATATAATGTGGCCTTTCTTAAAGCTCATCTATTTAGCTATTTATTATTTTTAATTAAAAAGAAATGATATGCACAAATAAAACTGGTATATCCAAAAACCCACGAATTATCATTGTGCAATAAAGTATTTTTTAGTTTTTTCAAGGTTTTTTTTTAATAACTTGTTTGTCTACCTACCTATAAATTGCTACAATCTGAATGGCAGCTTCCGTTTTATAAATGCAAACTCCCTGTTAACTTCCGGTTAGAAAGTTTGGTTTGATGGATGTAAAGATTTTTAGTTTTGTGATTTAATTTGTTTATTTCCGAATGAAATAAAATAAATATGATCTTATTAGAAATCAACAACCGTGTTATTGAAGACACACTTAAACATAAATTTAAAAATAGTTTAGCAGGGTAAGTGCTTTCCTTTTATATTGACTCATCCTTTTTAGCAAACAAAATTATGAATGAAATATTTATTCATACTTCAATCGTGTACTTTTTTGAAGTATGTTGATGTGGCTTTTATGTTATATATTCTGAAATCTGTATAATTGTATTATTTGTGGTAGTTTTACTTTAAAACCAACACTTTCTCAATGTAAACATTTCTGCGTCTTTTGAAGCTGTTTTCTTCAAAAAGCAAAAACATAACTTAAATAACTCTAACGCATGTTTATTGTTCGTTGAAAAAAAATGGAAATTGAAGAGCAAAGGTTTCACAATTTATGTATCAAATCAATAATTCGAGATCAAATCAATTCGATAATAGTGTGATGTTCTGTAACCTTATGTAGCTAATTGTTTTACTTAAAAAAGACCATACAAAAACTACCGTATGAACACATAATTTCTTGAAAAATTAGTATTTTATTTGTAATAATATTTTATCCTTTTTAGAAATAAACCTGAATCTGTTGATGTAACTGTGGCAGATTTTGATGGAGTTCTTTTTCACATTTCCAATTTAAATGGTGATAAAACTAAAATAAGAGTAAGAATTTCTTTGAACTCGTAATTAACATCAAAGTTAAATCCTTAATATTTTATGTAAGAGCTATAGAGTACACTGTATTTAGCCCAGTATATCGATTTATAGTGTTTTGGCCACTCTTAACCCCTAGTTTTCTAAACCATAAAAAAATTATTTCTTTTGATGTCTAACCTTTTTCCTTCCTGTCAAAGATAACAAGTCATAGTATCACTCAATTATGTATAATTAAGCTGTACGCCTTTTTCTAATACTTTACTTAATTATTATACTTATATTAATTGATTAATATACTTATACTTAAACCTCTGAAGTATACAAACATATAAACACCTGTCACCTAACTGTCAGGTATTCCAGCAGTATGCATAATTTTTAAAAATTCAGAAATTTTATAATTTTACTGCACTTAAAAATTTGAAGTAGGAGGATCACATCTGTGATAATCTTCACAGGAATATAATTTTAAAATAATTAAAGAAAATTAATTTTTTAAATAAAAATTTTAATGTCATGCAGTGAAAATAAGTTTATACTTCAGCCAAATTGCTTATCCCTCGGAGGGTTAATAAGTGCACCTAAAATGCTGGGAAGTCCTATTCATAAAAAAAATAAGACTTAATTTTGTAACTTATAGATCATTTTCATGTAGTTTTTGATGCTAAACAGTGATCACATATCTAATTTTTTTTTCTGTGGCTATCCAATGCTTTGCCTCTTCTTTTTGAATCCTCTTATTTAAGAAGTCAATTTGCTGAATGATGATGATTAACATAGTTGATTGTCCATATAAGAAAATGCTACATAAAATTTTATAATGCTTAAAATACATAATGCTGCAGAAAATTTTATATAATTTTATATACCTTTTATATTTAATAATATGGGTTTTTTTCTTTAGGTGAGCATTTCACTTAAGTTTTACAAGCAGTTACAAGAACATGGAGCTGATGAGGTAAAATAAAATACTTTATTTCATAATTTTTTACAATATATAATATTTTTAATGATAATATGATATTAAAACATTTTTATGTTTTATTTCATAATCAAGAAATCAGCGACAACGTTCATTTGTTACTTTTTAAGTTTAGAATGTTGCCATTTAAAAACCTTTGTTTACTCTCATCAAATATTTTAGTAATTATAAAAATCTTGTTTATTCAGTTGTTAAAGAGAGAATATGGAGCCTTGCTAACTGCACCTGAAGAAGGTAAATATTTAGTATTGTAGTAAAATTAGGGCCAATGTCAGTTAATATGATTCCTATCCACATAATCAGAAGATACGCACTGAGAAGTGTCTAAATAAACCTTCATATCAGATCATTAGAATATTAGCCACTTTCTTAATTTTTAATCCAGATTTGTAAAACTGTTTAGATACATAAAAACAAGGTATTTTAGTACATTAATTAGTAATTAAAATACAATAAATTTGTGTAATGCTACTCCTAATGCATGCTGACATCTTAACATTTTAAACATTTGTCTATTTTTATTTCAAGATAACCAATAAAAGCTGATTTTCCATTTAAACTTATAAATGTATGCTTATAGTACATTAGAAAGGAATTTTTATTGTAGTCGAAGAATTGAAATAATAACCGGAAGTGTGTACCATTAAAAGTTTTTGTGTGTGTTTTTTCCATCAAAAAAGTTTTTGGGTTTCTTAAATATAACTTATATTGTATGCATTCATTTAAACCTGTAGGTTTTACTTTTATAAGTTTTTCTCGATTTCAATTTAAATATTTTTATGTTTTGTACTTTGTTTATGACTTAAGAAAGTTTTCTTTTGAGTGATAATATCTATTTATGTTATAGAAACAAATTTATGTACCTTTCAAACTCTTAACATTTTTCTTATTCTAATTGCTTTATTATTAGTATTACTCATTGTCAATAATAATTTTGAACACCAAAATTGTGGTTTCAATAGAAAATTATATATTTATTTCAAGCTCTCAATCTAATTAAAGATTCGATAGAAAATGATATATTTATTTAAAGCTCTCAATCTAATTAAAGATTCAATAATCTCCCAACTGTATTGTTGTTTATTAATGTTATAAATTAATGTGTTTTCCTAGGCTACAATGTGACCCTTCAGTTTGACTTGGAAAGCATTCCACAAAGTTATGATGATTTAATCTTGAAAGCTGGCTTGCTGAAAAGAAATTGTTTTGCATCTGTCTTTGAAAAATACTTTGAATTCCAAGAGCGGGGGGAAGAGGGGCACAAACGAGCTGTCATTCATTACAGAGATGATGAAACTTTGTAAGTATTTTAAAATAAGAAACAGTTTTCCCTTAAGGGGGAATGAGCCCGCTGGACCGCAGATCTCGAAAACCAAAGTTCTTCAGTGTTAATCCAATGGGGAAAAAATTATTTTCTAAGCCACATCTCTCCGGTTGTAGTGTATATTTTATATGCATATTTTATTTTTAATTATAAATGTAGATAACTTATAGGTCTCTATAATCCCTTTTTTTTAAATTGCTTCGAATATTTTGTGTAAAATTATTGATTGAAAATTTAAAATATTCGAACCAATTTCAAAACGTCTGATTGTCGGGTCCTATAAGTCAGGTACATTTATCACATAAAAAAAAACTTGTAAAATATTCAATACAGCCTGTAGAAATGTGGCTTACAATTTTTATTCTCCATTGGATGAACACTAAGGCACTTTGGTTTGAAGACCCGCTGTCCAGCTGGCTCATTCCACTGTAAGTGTTTATCCTCTGAGGAATAAAGACGTATAAACACGTCAGTTGACTATCAGGTTTCCCGGCAACACACAGTTTTTAAAAATGTATAAATTTTTTACTTTACTAAAATCCAAAGAATGAAGCAGTCATTTATAATCATCTGCTGCAGAAATAAAATGTAAAACGACAGAAATATAAATTATAATTTAAAATTTTTATCTCTTGCTGTGAAAAAAAACTTGCACTTCAATAAAATTTGGCTTCGAAGTTAATAAGGGCATTTATAAAGAGATATTTTAGTTTCACTTTGACACTAATTTTAATAAATATTAAAGCTTTTATAAATTACAAACAGTATTATAATTATTGTGATTTTAACTAAATTAAAAATTAAATCTGTTAACTAATAAACAACGTGTTTAAAGTAGAAGTTCTAGTGCTAAAATTTAAGCTGTTATGCAATTGCTTTGTACAAGAACTTCTACCTATTGGAGACATTCTATTTTGGGTTTTGTCTGAGTCAAGTATTTGCTACATTGAGTGTTAGTTTGTGATAATTCTATTAGAATTCTTGCAAATATGTTAAAAAGAGGACCTGTGTTGAATAGGTTTTTTTTTTACTTTAAAAGGGAAGACAGTTGCCTTCAAAAAAAATATTGTAGAACTTATTGCATTATATTAGAATAAATGATGTATATAAAGATAATATATAAGTTTTTATTAATTGTAAATAACATTTTATGTTATTAGATATGTATTATCGAAAGTAATTTTTTTCAGTAAATTTTTGTTTGACAAGAACTGTATAAATGTTTTTCAAAAATAATTGAATATTTCTCAGAAATTCATAAAGGCCTGGACATTTTCCCGGGAATTTTTACTGGGCATTAGCCTCAACTTATAAATGCCTGGGCCTTTTACATCTCTAGCAACACCCCATAAAGGGCCACAGCCTGCTGTGAATGTTTCCATTTGCAAGACTGAGGCAGTAGCGTACGTTGCAGTAAATGTTCCGATGAGTTGGTACTCAAACTAACTCGAAATCCCTATTTTGTTCCCAAGCATAACTGGTCCTCACTTTATAGTTTCCTCCTTCTCACTAAAGAGATAAACAGCTGAGTTAATCTTGCCCATTTTGGTATTCTAACCCCGAATATGAAAGAAAGTGATACTAATATCATAAAAAATATGAGGTATCCTTATAATATTTTAGTTATCTTCCAGTAGTTTTGATTTCTCGTCCCTAGGTAAACTTATTGATATTTTTCTGTTTAAAGTCTTGTTCATGCCAAATGTTTTTCTTTCCTTCAGATATGTTGAAGCAAAGTCGGATAGAGTAACTGTAGTCTTCAGTACCATATTCAAAGATGAAGATGATGTTGTAATTGGGAAAGTATTTATGCAGGTAAAGTAAGATTTTTTTTAAGGGAGATTCAAGTTCGCTTTTATTTCTTTAGTAATGAATTGTATGCTGTAGATTTAGCTGTTGTGATATATTATTTAAATTTGGATTGTTTTCGCACAGAAAAACAAATTAAACTTATTTTACTTATGGTGAAACTCAGAATTGAGACTAAATAGCAGAAAAATTACTGAACTTTTTTATAGAAAGTCTACTTGGATGATTCTTATGAAAGTGTATAATTTCAGTCTGTGATTTAGTAAAAAAAAAAGTTAGATTTTTGGAAAAAAAATGGCTAAAAATGGACAAGGTGGCTTGTTCAGAACAATATGCAACATTCTGTCATGAACTTTTAACTATCTCAAGTCTTGTTATTGTGTAAAAACCTGTTATGCTGTGTTTCTTAATAAACTGTTTTGAAGTATGCAAAAGCATGTTACATGTGCATACTTGCCAACATGTATGGTTTGGCCGTACAATGTACAGATTTTCAGTTTATTGTAAGATTGTATACTGACATGTGAACAAATTGTACGATTTAAAAAACATATATTTTTTAAATTTAAATATATTAGGGATAGGATAAAAGATTAAGGATTTTTGGCCGATGCACCGACTTTGGCCGACTTTTCCACAACACAAATTTTTCACCAATCTCTGTCTATATCAATGAAAATTGAACTTAAATTTCAATAAAAAGCAAGGTTAAATTTTTAATTTTAATAAATAAAGATGAAAAATTTAATTAAAATTTGAAGATTAAGATTCGATTACAATAAGATTTCTTCAAATATCGGTTAACCCACTTATTTTACTGCCTAGTAATTTTCTGGAAATGTACCGATGACGCCGTGTGGCACGTAATGATTGACAATTCTCTGGTTCTGCATTATCGAAGACCTCGTTACTTATGTAGCTCCGGTTCAAGTCAATTGGATCAACCTGAACATGTCTTCTAATCAAGGGTCCGTGAGTCGTGTTCATGTGATGGCAAGAAAAACTTGAATGTTAAAAAATAAAAAAATTTGTGTTGAAGCTTTTTTTAGATATTTTTTCTACTTCGGCCTAATGCATATTTACTGATTTTATACAGGTTTTAGTTTTAACAAAAAAAAAACCCTGCTTTATCTATTCCGATTTTATGATTTTAGTAATTTCTATTTCTTGAATTTTTCTGGAAAAGTAATTGAAGAGTGCTTGAATTTTTTTTCCTAATAAGTGTATGAACAGTGTAAAACTTAAAAAAAAATATGCAGTAAACCGCCCTTAAAGGGAAAAATTCGGGAATTTTAAAATGCTTTCCCTGTGGAACGGTAACAGTATGCAGTTATTTGAGGTTTTACTTTTATGTTGTGCTGCTTTTTTTAATCCTGTATATCCTCTGTTTTTTTAAATATATATTCTTAATTTGTCCCTTTTACCCCTGCCCTTTCGAACCCCATAATTGATATTGTAAGGTTTTTAAAATTTCAATGTTGGCAAGTATGCATGTGACAAAATCAAAAGTAGTTATAAATCACTATAAAATAAATTTAATTGGTCAATAGTGACAGATAAAAAAATGAACATTTCTATTCAATTTAAAGCTTATCATTTGTTTTGAAGTCCAAAGTAAGAATATAACAATTGTTGGCAAGATTCACGATGACTTCCTATGCTAAATGCAACTGTAAACATTATCTGACCGGTTTTTACACAAGGGGACAGTAGTGACCAATAACTAACAGCCACTGAGCAGACTTGCCCACTAAATATTTATTTATCCTTTTGATATTTTGAGTGCATTTAAATAAGTTCTAAATATTCTACTCAATTTGGCTAATATTAAATGAGTTAAATGTTCATTTCAGGAATTCAAAGAAGGCAGAAAGGCTAGTCACACTGCCCCTCAGGTTTTATTCAGTCATAAAGAACCGCCAATGGAGCTCGCAAATACTGATGCCAGGACAGGCGAAAATATCGGCTACATTACTTTTGGTGAGTGCTAACTGGTCTAGTCAATGATATTGAGAGAACCAGGAAATGGAAGGTTACTTTTAAAATGTAACTCTGTTACAGTTACTTTATTTCAAAAGTGTCAAGTTATAGTTACTTAATATGAAAAGTAACAAACTACAGTTACTTTTAGAAATTTCAAGTTACAAGTAACCAACAATTTAACCTTCTTACCATTTTTCAAAGAGATCCAAGATTAAAAAGAAAATGATAATCAGAAAAAAACCCTAATAAAAATTCAACATGGTTAAAAGTTAAATTTTAAATAGTTAAGTTTAAAATAAATGCCAAACCATTGAAAAGATCTGAAGTAACAGAAGAGTAACGAAAATGTTTGCTACCGCTAAAAGTTACAGTTAAAGTTACTTTCTGAGAAATATAACGGCATTACTCCGCGTTAACCCAAAAAAGTAACGGTTACTAATAACACGTTACTCCAATCCCTGGAGAGAACAAATAATAAGTGTATCTTGTTCATTTTAAATTTTATTGATAAGTTATATTGAAATTAACATACTTTTTTTGTTTTCAGTTCTCTTTCCACGACATACCAATAAGCAAGCGCGGGATAACACTATAAACCTGATCCATACATTTCGAGATTACTTACACTACCATATCAAATGCTCAAAAGTAGGATTTTTCTCTAATTATATTTATATTTAAATCTATTTTTATCATGTGTCGAATGCATTTGTCATACTTCTGTATCTTGGTGCAATGTGTTTTCTGAGTGAAAATCTTTGCATTCATACAATTTGCCAGTTGTGTTTTGATGAAATTAAACTTATTTTTTTACATTTGACAAATTTTTCTGATGAGCATTAAGCAATAAAAATATCATTATTTCTAGTTTTTTTAGACCATTGCTAGTATATGAAAATTAAACTTGTTCTCTCTCAAACCTTAGTTATTCAAAACAACTGAAGAGCTTAGTGAAAGAACGTGCTAAGTGACAAAAAGGTAAAAACGAGAAAATGAGCTTTGAAGTTTTTAGTTTGCACTCAGATCTGACAAAATCGGTACTTGCAAACCCTAAAAAATGTACTTAAAGTTTATGAAAAAGAGGAAACTTGTTATCGTTAAAGAAGTTAGTAATATGTTCATTGACACAAAAATCTCAATTTTTTCAAAAATTTTACTTAGTACGTCCTTTTACTAAGCTCTTCAACTGTTACTATAATATTCCTACCAATATAACTATTATCATTTCAATTTTAAATTACATAATAAGAAATTTGAGAATGAAAGTATTGCAATTCGGCGTAAATCCCAAATAGAAATTTTGTGTTTTCTACATGTTTTGGAGGGTGTTGATTCTGAAAAAGTGATTTTTTAAAAATTGGTCCTTCTGTCTGTCTTAAATCACTCTATAGCCCAACTTTGGTGCATGAGTTCCCAGTACCTGTCTGACGTCATAAATAGGTTTTGGAGGAGAAAACCTCGCCTGTACAAAAGGTGGCTGCCGTAGAACTTTTTGGTTTTAAAGTTATTAAAATTACCTTATAAGTTATATAATTATTTTTTAATTTATCGATTTATTATGTGGTAATTTGAAACTCGTGTAATGTTATATTATACTCCTCTAGTGGTGCTAAACATTATGTGTATTGGTGTGTAGACTCATTTATTTTTTTTATTCAAATATAATTTTTCATAATTTTAAAATGATTTGCTCAAAACTTTAAAAAACTAAAACTTCATATATTTACCTATAAAATATGCATATTTCCAACTTACGTTTTATCAAATATTTTATACTTCAGGCGTACATTCATTCTCGTATGCGTGCCAAAACTTCTGATTTCTTGAAAGTCCTAAATAGAGCTAGACCAGAGCCCAAAAGTGTAGAGAAGAAAACTATAACGTAAGTAGTTAATTTCTTGGTAACTATTGTTTATTTACTAAAGTTTCAACTAAACAAAGTGTGAAGGGAAATTTTTTAAAGTTGTTATGAACTGAACAAATACATTAAAAAATATTTTAAAGAATGTATTCAAATGCCAAATGTAAATGCAAGACATTTTATAAAATTTTTGCGAGGACACTTAAATTATATAATCTTAAGAAAAAGATGATTTTTGTTCCCTAGACCATAAAATTATTCTTTGCCATCTTTCTATACTTAATAAGTCAGTCAAATTTAGTTTAACCTATCCAAGATAGCTGTATTTAAAATACATTTAATGTGTTCTTAATACATATGAATATTATGCTACTAACACTGCCTGAACTTATTGGTCTAAGTGAGCTCCCTAAATAGCCTTAGTAGATTTATGTAAATATTTTAGGGTGAAAACTTTGTCCGTTAAAAATACTCAAAATTAACTAAAAACAAAATCAAGCTGATCACTTTAGTTGTTAGGCATTAACTATGCATTAAAACAAAAATCTTAATTGCTCATGTACTTTGACAGGGTTCCCACACACTGTAAAAGCTCTTGAATATTAAACCTAGTTTTTAGAACCCTTTATAAGCCCCTAAATATTCTCTAAAGCACCCACATTTTTTTTGGAAAAAACTCTACAAATTCCTAGCTGAATTTTTGTATATGTGTTGTATGGAAAACTTCTTTATAAAATATTTTATATTTGTGTTAAGAAAAATGGGCAACTTTTAAACAAAATAGTAAAATACACTACATTTATGAAAACTTCAGATTAAATATTCAGCTATATGTTCTAATGAAAATAGAAAATAATATTGGGCATAAATTTTGTTTGTAGCCTTAAAAGATTTTAAATGATCCTTAAACAGCCCCAAAGTTTTGCTGAATGTTTTTGAGTGAGAACACAGTTTTACAACTATTACTTTGTTTTACAGGGGACGAACTTTTGTGCGGAGTTAGGAGGTCAACCCAACAATGAGTCAAACTGTATAATATAATTCATTTCAGAAGAATATATGATCATTGGTGAATGGACTCATTTCAAAACGAGTGAAATTTGCAACAGAGCCCCAGGGCTTCTGGGAAAATTCATTTCAATGCTTTGTGGTATTTCAAGTGTGCTAGGCAGATGTTTCTTCTTCAAAACTTTCAATTCTAATGCATAACCTGTGAAAATCTTAAATACTCTGTATGCTTTTCGAGTAATTCTCTGCTGCCTTTTGCAAGAATTTGTGTTGATGTTATTTTAATTACAATGTAATTGTATAGGATAATTATATGATTGACATTTTTATTGAATTATGTAAGTTATTTGTACAATAAATTCTTTGCATTTCTGTTAAGTTTTCCCATCTTTATTTACAAGTTTTTTGCTTTTGTTTTGATCTATTTATAAGGTATCTCAAACCTCCTATAAAATATGAAAATCTTTTATTCCTGTATATTTTATTATTAACTCTCAGATGCACCAGAATTTCATGTTGTATTTCTTGCCCTACTGAGCCAAAATATAGTCACTATTTTACGAAACATTTGGTTTATTGTGGTGGGTGACATAGAAAATATTTTGTTTCAGGATTGGCCCTATAGCTGGAAACAAGTTTATAACAGAAACTTTCACTTAGATCTGCTTCCTCCAATTTTCTTGCCAAATATGCGGTCAGGCACGTCAAATGAGCGAAGTGTGTTTCTTAAAATGATTTGTATGCTGGTTGTTGAAAATTCATTGCGCAATAGAGCTATACGGTTGTATATTAAAAAAGTGGTTTGTGCCTATCTTCCTGTTTCGCCGAGTATGTTGCCAAAAATACTAAATTTTCGCCAAATCAGCGAAATGCATGTTTTTCTGCCTTATAATTGAGATTTTGCCTTGACTGATCGTTTTCGCAATCTCTATTTTTTCATGACTTCAACTAATTTTGCCAAGTTCACCAAACCGGCCATTATTTGTGGTTTTTTGGAAGCCATCATGCTACAGGTGGAAATACAATAGGTACAGTTACTACAATAGGTATAGTTGCTATTTAAATTTTCTCGCCAAAAAGGTTGCTAAGTTATCGTCAAAAAGTGCCAAATGATGGAACTGTGGTTCTCCCACTCATATTGCAGATTTAGATATCAACATGAGAGAAATGTTTGTTTTGTCATATAGTATTGTTTCGGAATTCATTGTGCTATAGAGCTGTATAATAAGTAATTTGTGATTATCTAAATTTTTTCGTTAAATATGTTCCCAACCTCGCCTTAATACACTAAGTGCTTAATGTGTTTTCTTTTGCCAAGAATTAAACTTATGACGATATCAATTTTCTTGCCAAGCATTTAAACTATCTCAGCCAAAGTAGCCAAATGTACGATTTTTTTTTTTAATGATTTAATATAGTTTGGTCGTTTGAAGTCATCACACTCTATTATCAGCTTTTTATATCAATCTTATTTTATTGCCAATTGATTTGTCAGCGATGTCGCCAAATTAATAAAGCCTTATTTGGATACTTCTTAATTGGATGTGGTGGCGCCATCTTTATTTCATAATAAAAACTTGAGAGTTAACTCTTTATTAGTGGTGCCATCTAATGTCGAAACTGAGCATCAGAAACAAATTTGTTTACTCTAATGTTCTAAATAACCTATAATTCTAATAAAGTTTATGTATTGTTTGAAAAATATACATAATATGGAAGCATAATTTGATGACACACATTTCTTTTTGCTAAATTGTCTTTTGTTTCTGATAATGAAGAGACTTATTTATTTTCTATTTACAAATTAAATTTTGGTATCTAAACTATTATAAAAATATTTTTGTAATTTGATAAATCTTATTCCGTAAATAAAATTTGATTTCACACATTTTTTTTAAACTTGTGAAAATCATAATAAACTTTAACTAAACAAACTATTTTCAATTTAATTCACAACACAAATACTTACATATATATCTAACAGATGGCAGCACGAAACCTTATTTAATAAATTTTTCTTTGTTCCCCACCCACACCAAGCTAACTACGTAATACACACTGGCACCCTGCCAGAAAACTTGACGGGTTGCATAACAATTGCATTGGGGGGGGGGGGGGGGGGCTTTTCCGGAAAATGCGGGGGTGCGGTAGGGTGAGTCACGTGGCAGTTTCGCCCCCCCCCACCCACCTGAAACTTTACCTCTGCGCTTAATTACCGCTGTTACTGATTACGAGGGAGCGTAAATTTACATGGCAAAAGTGTCGCCCTCGGTACTGCTTTGAGTCGGTTCTCTTTGATGGAACGAGGGTTTGTTATATATATATATATATAAGTTTAACACTTACTACACATTTGGGGTTGGCCTGTGTATGTGTAGTCTGGATATTATAGCCAGAACTGACTATATCGAAGTTTCTTTTTAATTATTATTAATAAAGCAGTTAATGTTTTAATTATTTTTTTAACTTTAGGAAATAAAATAAATTTTAAACCGAATAATATAAATTTTAAACCGATCCGACAATTTTACCATTTTTAAGATGCATTAAAAATTAAATGTGTTGGGGAAGATACATAAAATATCTAAAAAATTATTCCAACTGCTTTGCCTTTTCTTGTGCATTTTTTTTTATAATTTGTGAGATTTTTTGCGAGAGATAATTTAGTAACAAAGTTGTCTGGTCTATTTTGTTCAATTTGAAAACTCGATATTGCACAAAGTGAACGTTAGTCGGAAACAAATTTTTAAAAAATGTCAAGTGCAGATTAAAGAACATAAAATATCTAAAAAATTATTCCAACTGCTTTGCCTTTTCTTGTGCATTTTTTTTATAATTTGTGAGATTTTTTGCGAGAGATAATTTAGTAACAAAGTTGTCTGGTCTATTTTGTTCAATTTGAAAACTCGATATTGCACAAAGTGAACGTTAGTCGGAAACAAATTTTTAAAAAAATGTCAAGTGCAGATTAAAGAACATAAAATATCTAAAAAATTATTCCAACTGCTTTGCCTTTTCTTGTGCATTTTTTTTTATAATTTGTGAGATTTTTTGCGAGAGATAATTTAGTAACAAAGTTGTCTGGTCTATTTTGTTCAATTTGAAAACTCGATATTGCACAAAGTGAACGTTAGTCGGAAACAAATTTTTTAAAAAATGTCAAGTGCAGATTAAAGAATTTTTTTTATCATTAGCACATTTTTAAATATTATGTAATTTTTAGAAGAATATTTTTAATGATTTTTAAGCTAAAATTTTTTTGGAGGGAAAAACGATATGAAATATTATATTTTAAATGTTATTAAATAAAACTGTGCAAAAGTTTTTAGAAAAATTAACGTACAGTTTCTATAAATATCTCAGTCATTTGACCTATGAAATGAATATCATGAAACTATGAACTATTGCAATAAAAAATATAATGCTTTGAACTTTGAATATTTGAAACTATTATGGTTTAAAGGTTGATATCGATAAAAGTACTTTTTGTGCATGTTCTGCAATGTCTATTCTGTTTCTCAGCAAAATTGTGATTGAATGAAACATAATCTCATGTCGAAAAGTTCAAAGAAGTGAAGATAAAAATCTATTTATAAAACTTATATCTTTGCCTATAAAGGCTACACGTGTCACTCGCCCATTCGTGTCATAGAATTAAACTATCAATTAATTAGGTGAGCTTCTAGATTTAAATAGTTTTAAAACTTTTAAAAAAATCAATCAATTTTAAAACGAAAAGTCTTAGTGTCATTGACTTACTCAATTTCCCCCAGAATTTCACTTAATACTCACTGCTGTAACTTAAAAACTGTTCATCTTATTAGGCAAGTTTTTTTTAAAGTATACATGTAGGTCTTTTTAAGAATTGGGTATCAATTATATTTATCTTTGTTTTATTCGAGTTTAAATCAAATAGTGCTAAACGATTATCTTCCGATTACCAGAGTCACTACTCAGTCATTTTTTTAAAATACTCTAATGCATAATAAGCATATTAAAAGAATATCCACAACTTTACATATATGAGACATGAAGAAAACGACGTAGATTCTTCACACAAATTGCTTGATTGTGTAAATATGGACATGTTTCGCAAGACGAAGATCTTACTTCATCAGAATGGGTTACTGATTTGAGGATAAAAGGGAAGAACAATTAATTGAGTTTGTTTTTCGCTAGTAGTAGGAGTGAGATTAATTTTGTTTTTTAGTTGTCGTGTCAATGACATTATGATCAACCGTAATTTTATTAAAAATATTCAATGACTACAAAATAATTTAGTTTGACTAGTGTATTAATCAGTAAAACACGCTGTAAATATTCCGATGGAGGATAAGTAGCGAAAAAATGAATGGAAAAGAATCAACGTCAAAAAACTTTGAAACTATGCTTTGCAAACTTTTTTTTTATTGGTGTTTTATCATCAATAATAATTATTTGAATTTTAAGATATAATTATAGTTAGACACTGTGAAATGGTATTCGTGCCACCGGATAATAGCTGTGCCACAAAATTTGAAATAATTATCCACTATTACTTTTTGCCTTGATAATCGTATTTTGAATTGAGCAATTTGGATCACCATATCAATAATACTTGCTTTTATAATGAAGTGGAATCGAGAATAGTTTATACATTACTCAATATTTGCCCCATAAAATAGTAATATTGTAACTATACTAATCATATAATATATTAACTGATGATTCATGAGGAATATAATTAATTCGGCTAATAGTTAGCACTGAATGTTATTTCTTATATTAGGTAAATAATTATTGTTTGTTGATGACCCCCCCCCCCCCCCTTATATGTATGCCCCTAATGGAAATCCGTCTGGTCAGTTTTTCTTGCTACGGATCCTGATTGTGGCTTTATTTCATCGTCAGGAATACGAATAAAAACATTTCTGACTGTTCAGAAACAAGACGATTCATAAGTTTTCCTGAGACAGCTTTTCAAAAGTTCTTTCCAGACAAAACAAACTTTGTTGATTCAAGCGTAGGTACAAAAATAGCTTTCCTGGAAAGACTCCAGAAAGGTGTACCCAAAAAACGCAACCGATATTAAGATCTTTTCAGCTAAAAAACTTTTCATTTTAAGTAAAAAAAATACAGAACTGATAAACACGACCACTTAGGCACAAGATAAAAAAAATATTTAAAATTAGTCTTAACTCTAATTTCTGAATATTTTTCTCTTAAATTAAATTTAAATAAAATGATTAAAGAATCTTAATCTGTTTGAACTTTTGGATCTATCGGCACTTTTGATCGGTTTTGGATTAATGTTTAAATTTAAATAGATATTTATGTAAATTAGGCTCAGGCTCATAAAAGTTACAGTTTTAGAAGAATCTGATATTGATTAGGAACACACTTATAATAAGGATTTAAAAAACTAATTTGATTGATTTCAAAATTCTAAACAATACATGAAATCTATAAGTTGTTGATGATGTCAGATATTCTTTTCGAAATTATCGGAATGATTGATAGGCTTTCGATGAGATAGGTTGAGATGAAGAGAGCGTTAAGGGGCGTCGGATGGGTGTTTTGGTCAAAAATGTCGATTTTCTGTTTTTCATTTTTTTAAAAAATCTGCATATCTTTAGCTTTAATTTAAGACCAAGATTATCAATTTCTGTTCAGTGGTTGTCTTTTTATAAGTATTTTTCAGAAACTCTGTAAATCAGTTCTTACCTATACCTTACTTTTCTTTTGCGTTTCCTGAAATATAAGGTTTTTCAACAGTTAGGAACATTTTTTTCTCAGGAACTATATGAGATATCATTATGATTTTTTAAAATATTGTTCCTCACATATAGCCCTTTGAATTAAACTGAGGAAATTTAAATATCTCTGCTCCAAAAAAAAATTATATAACTTTAAATCTGATTTTTTTGTGTTTTTCAATACATATTTTTTAAAAAATCACTGTAAAAGTATTATTTGATACTTTGAAATATCCTCAGTTTAAATTAAAGAACTATATGTAAGGAACAAAATATTTAAAAAAAATTATAATGATATCTCATATAGTTCTTGAGAAAAATGTTCCCAACGTTAGGCAAATTAACATGGGCGAGATAGAACCATCCGACCCCCCTTAAACGTTCCGTCTATATAGATTCGATATTATGTCAGATGATAAGACAAAAATCTCGGTCAGGAATTAGACTTCAGGAGTGCCCAACTCCAAACTATAGCAAACAACCTTGTAAACCCATGCCTTGCTTCTGCTAACTACAAAGTGGGTGCCATTGAAAGCATCGTTCCCAAATTTATATCTTCTACATATATAAGTATAGTAAGCTTGATTTTACATTATAAAAAATACAGTAAACCCACTCTTAGACCTTAGTGTTTTGATTATGTTCCAAGCAGACCATGATATTTCCTCTGAATACGTAGACTCGCTAGAAATTGCAGGAGAAATCTGAAACCATCTCTCTACACTTTAAGATAGGTTAGAAAAAATGAACAAATCTGGAGAAGTTGCATCTGTCATCATTTATGTGTTAAGGCGGACATTTCCTTTTTCATTAAAACTTCAGCAACATTTACAAGAATTACAAGGATTATATTTTACTCTTTGGGGAGGACTAGTGGTGCCATATAGTACTATAGCAGTAGCTGCCTCAGTAACCCATAGTCTACCAAAAGGATCTCTTGGTGGATATGAGTTACCTCGGCCGGTTTATATTCTACTATTTTCGATGTTATTCAGAATACTGGTAGGAACGCAGTGATAAATCTGCGCCCTCTAGCGTGTGGATGATGTATTGATATTGCGCGTGTGGTAACCGCCACAGTACCATCAGTGGTATGGTACCATATAGTGATTTTTCGATGCAATTTATTTGATCTTCTCCGTTGGCGAATTCGGTTTTGGTCAATTTGTTGCTAAGTGAGTAACAAATGAGTTAATGTAGAGAGCACAACCACAGTGTTTAGTTTCTTGAATAGCATTGAATGGACGATTCGAACGGGGATGTGCGTGGATTGTTTATAGGGTAGAAGACAACGTTTGACGTAACTGATGATGACATCACCGTGGGCGTGGCCGTTCTGCTTTGGATGAATTGCCTGCCTAGTAGTTTATTTGTGGGGAATAAGACAACGTTTGACGTAGTTGTGACTTCCCCATAGGTGTGGCGTTTCCAGTAGTCCATTGCAATAGAGTGATATTTGTTGCAAGCTGCATTTCAAATTGCCAGGGCCAGCCAGTCGTATTAGTGAGATTTGGTAACGCGAAACTAATCGAACACATCCGATGTGGTTACTAGACCATTTGCTCTCTTTACCACGTTAACAGCATTAATTGCCTGCGACTTAACCCTCTGAGGGCTAAGCAAATTGGCTTATGTAAGTGCAAACTTGTTTTCACTGCATGAGATTTAAATAAAAAATTTTAAACGAAAATTTAATTTCTTACATTTTTTGCAATTATATTTCTGTATTAGATGGTTATAAATGGATCCTCCATTCTTTAAATTTTAAAATTAAGGAAAATTATTAAATTTACAAATTTATGAAAAATATGTGCATTGCTGAAAAACCTGACAGTAATGTGACTGGTATATATATACGTCTGTATCCCTCAGAGGGAAAGGGCTGGAAGCAGGTAAAATCATGCACTTTAAAAAAAATCGTCTATCCATTAATTCTCATCTAATGGATTTGACAGGCCAAATCCCCCTAAAGGGGTTTGCATGGTTTGTTTAAAACACTTCCTCCAAACCGAGTGCTTCATTTAAAAAACCATTCGTATCCCGAGGGACCTGGGAAGATCTTTAATTATGCACTCGGGCACCGCACCAGTGGGGGAGGACCTAAAAAAAATCAGACGAAACAGCGGGGGGTCGGGGAATTATGCTGACAAAAAGAAAAGGGGCTTTAATAGATGCAAAAAAGTTGAGGGCCCTCCATCTTCCCATTTTTTTTTATTCTGCCGAGCCGCCACAGATTGGACGGAATGCAATTATGTCCAGTAGGAAGAGCGTTCAATGGCATGGACGGGGAATGGGACCTAATCTACGTTAATTTTTTGCTTCTGCTTCGTTTTTTTGTTAATGCCAATTTCTTCTCCGAGGGGTCGGGTGCCCCCTTTTCTCGTGTCTTCCCCGCAAGTGACAGGTTTTTTTTGCTTGCCCCTGGAAAATGCAAATTGCACCGTCGACCATTTTATGCCACTGCAAAGTCATTAATCAGTTTATTGCATGTTATGAAGTTATATAAAAGTGGATTATAGGTTATTAGTTCATCATAAAAATTAGTAGTTTCTAAATTGCCATCAATTTTGCGATTTGTGATTATTATGTCTACTGTTTTTATGTAGATATATTTTAGTAGATATCTTAAGCTATTGAGTTCTAAAGAACCAATGTATTTATAAAAATGGACTCACTGTGGTATGGGCATTGGTTCTCAAGGGAAGGTTGAAAATTTAATACATTTTAAGGTTTACAGCTATTCGAATTGCTAAAGAGTGTTGGACTCTGGTTGGCAAGTTGAAAAATTTCTTACATTTTATGGTTCACAGCTATTTGACTTGCTAAAGAAATACACGATGAGACAAAAATAAAAGTGCTGTACGGTACTCGTTTGCGTGTTTAAGCCGCCGGTGTACAGATTCTTATCAAGTTGTGCCGGATAGTGTAGCTGAGTAGCTCATATGTTATCTTCGTCATCTGACAGAGTGGTTCTATGGTCCTTGAAATAATATTTTATGTTTTGATTGTATTGGTGTATATACATTGCTCGAAATGAAAACTATTATAGAACTGTATTCTGCTTTTAAATGAAAACTTAGCTTGGGTTCCAAGGTATTTTTAAAACTACAATGATTTTTTCAAAATTAATGCAAGCCAACCTCAACGAGAACTTCTACCTTCAGATTTACTCAGAACTTTTTTGATTCCTGGCATTCCGATTGATATTTGATTTTATTATGCTTTTCTATATGAAATTAATAAATATATTATAGTGGCGGACCAGTTTATATTATATTGAATAACCAATTAAAATTATTAGTTGCATTAGGTGGCACTTTCTGTTGCGACTTGATGTTCTCTAAGGTTTAGTTTCAAGATACTCCAAAAACCATGATTTAAATTAAACTTTTGGCTGCGACTTGATGTTATCTCCAGGGTATAGTTCCAAAGTATTCCGAAAACCATGATTTAAATTAAATGTTTGATTATGTTTGGTGGCACTTCCTGTTGCGACTTCATGTTCTGCAGTTTATAGTTCCAAGGTATTCCGAAATCCATGGGTGGGATTATCTGAGCTATTTTTTTTTTTTACCCTCGCCCCACTATGGATGCACGCACGGACGATTGGCATCAGAACCCTTCCTTGGAGGACTTCCGTCCTCTGGTTCATCACCCGTGGGTCTGACAGCCTGATTAAAAAACTTGATGGATCGTCGAGAGCACCACCGGACAGATAATGGGAATTCTTTGCTTCTCCCGGGCCTTCAAGGGTGATTTTTTCTCTATTATTATTAATCCTGGGTTTTTTTTTTATCATTTTCCCCCACCTCACGGGTCAGGACAAAGCGCGTTGTGCCCCGTGGGGACACTTCATAAGTTAATTTACTTTCCATTTTTTCGCCATCATCATGCGAAAGATAATGGAAAGTCTTATGGAACGGAATTTTTAGTAGGAGCCGTTTATGAAGAAAAATGGTTTTTCCAGGGTTCTGTGTTTCGGGGGCGGCGGAAATGTTGTGTAGGGCGATTAATGGTGGGTTATTCATCGACCACAAATGCTATTGGGATTGAAAAATGGTGAATAGTCAATAAGTGGAAAGACCTTCGAATTGCTGGTCTGTGAGGTTCTCAATAAATAATTCAATTTGTCTCATCATAATTGTCCTTGGCATCAATTTTGGCAGCTTTTGTAAAATCACTAGGCAGATGTAGATTTATGAACAATAGTTGTCAAAATGTTGCCGGAAACGGATACTAGGATTTGACCCAAGCAATTTTACATAATTATTCTTCGAACTGCAAATAAACTTAGTAAATGATAATGAATATTAAATTTTTGTCTATAAATGTAACTCTATTTCAAACTTAATATTAATTTTGTTTCAAACTTAATATTAATTTTGTTTCAAACTTAATATTAATTTTGTTTCAAACTTAATATTAATTTTGTTTCAAACTCACGTAATAAAAAATATTTCGCAGGTGTGCTTTATAAAAAGCCATTTTTCTAAAATAGCTTTAAAAACATAATGAACTATTTCCAAAATATTCCGAAATACTTCCAAAAATTTCCGAAATTGAATATTCTGCTGAAGTGCGTTATAAGACGCTATTTTTCTACAACAACGTTTCAAACATATCGAACTATTTCCAAACACCATCACAACCACCATAATTTTACTCGAATAAACGGCAACGAATGTAATAAAAAACTTTCATCAGGCCACGCGTACAGATATCGATTTCATCTTGTACTGCTACCTAGACTAATGAATTCTGGTGTCACAGCAGAACGCCTACCATTGTTATTCATTTCTCATGCCAATCAAAACGTCATCTACTTTGTGGTTAGGGCGTTGAAACCAATAACGGTGTTTCTGTGCACAGCCACCCTTGTTTGGACGTGTGTCAATCGCGATATGCAAACAAATGCAGCAGTTGTGTAGATGAAAATAGAATGAAGGTGCTAAAAGGTTTTAGTCTGGGCTTGTTTAGTAAAATATTGTCCCTTATGGAAGAATTAAACAAATAAAAATCGAAAACATTAATACTATTGCCCTTCAACCTCTTGCATATTTAAAGCATTTGATTTCAATAATAATTAAATATATATATTCCATAATACAAGGCGAATTTTGTTCTTTAAAAATCGAATTGATATTGATGTAATTATTGTTGTAAAAAACATTTAAACGAAACTTCAGAATGTAAAAATCAGATAATGTATAAATAGAGCTGGGATATAGAGCTTTTGATATTTCTCGGCATGCACCCCTTCCTTGAAGGCTGCTTCGTCATCTGGTACAGTTCAATAGTTTTCATGTAAATTTAATATAATATAATGTAACAAAATTTTGAGTGCATAATATATTTCTAGTTTTAATTCTCACAAAAAAATTGGGAAATTACATTGTCCTTGTGCTTAGCTACAATTCGACTTATAGCCCTTTTCTGTCCATTTACGTAAATGATCGTCTTCACATTAAAACTTCTAATAACGCTATAATTTTCAATAGCAACAGCCAATTTTATGTCCGATAAATGTTAAGTACCGCCAATATACCCTAAATCCTAGTTTTTTTATAAATATAATTTCCTCATTATTTGCAAAGATTTTAAATCCTATCCCTTGAGAAGTCTCCGCGAATTTCACGTCGTTAAAAATTTTAAACTTGGTATTGGTTTTCACTTGAAGAAATCCTTAATGCAAATTCCGTTTCATGCAATCCACTTCGAATGTCTTTGATCAACTGAAAACCAAAAACTAAAATTCTAGGTTGAATAGCACATCATTAACTAGGAGTGGAGATTTATTTCCCCTATGGCTGTACCGTTACTATGCAGATCGGAATTAGTCAAAGAGTTAAATAGAAAAAATAAAGAGGAAATGGGGATCTTTTCTATTTATCTAACTTTAAGAAAACATCACACCCTAAAGAAACTTACAGTTGAGTAAACAATTAGTTTTCGGTTCCCACATCTCTACGTCGTCATAGAAACCAAATGATGAGGATGAAGAATCAGGTAGAAGTAGAGAGCAATAACGCTTCCTCCACCCTCTGGTCCTAGGAATAAAAAAATCACAGAGTTAAGAAGAAGATGGAGATGCTTGGCGAGAAACAAAGTGAAGCCGTCAGAAAGTAGCCAAGCAACCCTAGTAAGCCCAATCACTCCATGTTAGTTCATGCTGAAACAAATCCTTTTAAAAAGTGTTAATTAAAAACAAAAAAAATGACAATTCGCGCAGTTGTTGGCTGTAACACGAGATTTAAATTTTTCAAGATTTTGTAATTTCCTTCACAGGTAAGAAAAATGCGTTGTACTTATAGTTTTTATTAGAGTGTCAGAAATCGCCAAGTCGATGTAGTAAGCCTATGCATTCTCTACTGTAGAATAAAGCCAAATACCTCGCCGAGAGCGTTTGTTTGGGCTTACTACAAAAGCGACCGATGGCTTCACTTGGCACAACGGTTTTTGCATTGGTTTTTGCCCGGCAGCATCTCCACCTCCTTCTTAACTCTATAAAAAATACTTTTTTCCGAATGGATAAAAAATATCTTTGTGACTCCTACCCCACGGGAAGTGCCATTGGTCCTAAGCCCACATAAGCTTCCAGGGTACAAGATTGCTAGTGCAGTTTCTGGGATTTCGGAGCGGAGGGATTTTGTGGATGGAAAAACTTTTGAAAGCGATTCAGTTTGGCAGGAGATTTAAAAGCGATTTTTTGTTTTTCCTATTTTCTCAAGATAAAATGTTTAATGTACTGATGTTATAAATGGCATGTTTTTCCTAAAGGTTATTTTGGAAACTAAAAATAAAACTATGACGTTAACTGAAGTGAATCTCTAATTGGACATTTAGTGCGAGGATTTTTAATTTGTAAAAGAGAAATGTCATGAAATAAAATGGAGAAAAAACAGTAAGTTCAAACAAGAACTTTGAAAAGGTAGGCTCTTAATATATCATGAAAAGTGACCATTAAACAGTACATAACTATTCAGATATTCAAAATTTTTTCTTTAAAATTATTGTTTTAAATTTCTACTTTAATGTAGAGAGTAATTTATTAATAATTTACCTTACTAGCATTCTATTTTATTGCTATTTGTTATGGATTAAAACTAAGGTAGTTTGATTTTAGCAATCGTCGGTGGTATTACGTTAACTCAGCTAGCTTCTAAACAGTTTTCCTGTGTTCGATTCCCGAAGACTAGAATAACTTTTTTATTTAATTAAAGAGAAACTGAAAGTATTAATTTTCGAAAACTGCACTCTTTACAATTTGGTTACAGTACTCCATCTTACTGCAGTCGAATGCTATTGAAAATATCATACTTTTTAATGACACAGGTAGTAGTGTACTAAATAGTTAACCACATACCCTGTAGAAGTGGTTTCTTTACGTTATTAGATTTATTGCAGCGAAGTCCACCTAAAGGGTTACGCCTGGACATAGCCAACGGTTTTTTCTTGTGCTATATTGAGGTGCTTTGTTAGCTTTATTTATTTTCTAGCAGTTAACTCCGTGCATCAAACCTTATTATGCATTAGACGATTTCGAAGATGTAATTAATTATGCAATTACTCTTAATTTATAGTGATCCAGGTGATAATGACCTTTGTTGAGATCTGTTAATTTAAAGTTTTTGAATAATAAACTGGCATATTTTATTCAATATTCACTATTTTAAGAATATGTACTTTTCTAGGTTATTTTGGTTTACAACAAAATTTACATAAAAAGTAAAAAAAGTTTTTTTTAAGTATGTTAAATATTTTTTAAGAATATTTGAGAATTTTGCCTCTAGCGATTTTAGCATGCTGGGAAAATTCGCCCTGTATACGGGGAACGTTTTCCAGCTCCACATAATTGGATTTAACCACTTGCTGCCAAAACCTATATTTACACTTTGAAAAGTAGCAATGATAGTTTGTAGGTAAAAGTGTAAGGAACACAATGATATAATATTTTTCAAGGTAAATAAAAATAACAAATACAATAAAAAATACAAAAATATGTTAGTCCCAGTTTCCCCTATTTTTTTAAACACTAAATGTAAAATTTGTCAAATACACTAATTTTTAGAGCACTGTGCGATATGATCTATCTTATATGGTTACAACACTCATTGTTAAAAGGTTAAAAGTTCCAGGTTTCGGAATACTGGAATTTTCTAGCTTCTAAAACTATTTGGAGTGGATTTACCAATTTTTTAGCAAAACCATAACTTTGATACTCCGTTAAAAGGGGCGAATAAATGCTCCAGATATTGGTGGCAGCTAGAAAGTTCCAGGATTTCTGTGCAATCTTGTGCTAAAATTTTTAACAGTGCACCACAAACGCTCCAAAAACAATATTACTTAAATGGAAGCCATAAAAAAATTAGCCAATGTCCCGTTTCGAAGGGGACAACAAAATGTGTTCGATCGCCCGTCCTATAAGAGCGTCAATACACCCCAGTAAGCCCATGCAATATTACGTGGGCCCGGCCATTTGTGGGGAAGCCCTGATATTTCGATAGCAATCGATCGAACTTTCCGAGACCCCATTCATTTTTCTGTTGGCAGTTATATGAGATCCGGCCCCCTCTCCTTCGGCTTCAATGTAATTGGGCGTTAAATCTTTCTGAACAAATGGGGAAAAATCACAGTGTCCATTGCTTAGAAAGATGTCCACTCTTTCATTCGAAGCAGATCTATGGGTTCGGGATATTATCTATAGGTCTTCTTTGTTTTGTTTTTGACAGATCTGTTCAATTTATCATACTGTATTTCTTGAGAAGTTGGTTTTTCTCTGGCGTGTTTATAAATTTATTATTTGATACTCAGAATTGGTCTCCATTACGTAGATCTCTGGTTTCGTTAGCACAATCAAGGGATTATTCGGGCATACGTAGCTTGAAAGTTCAGTTCCTTCAGCAAGATATACATACATACCTACCCGTCATACTCATATTTAATTACACTTAACAATGCAATTATTTCACTATTTCTATCAATTATAGATCGTATCTAATGTTGAGACTTATGATTCTTACAAAACCACTGTTATATCTAATTAAGAGGGAAAAACACATAAATATATTATAAATATTTTACAATAGCAAATAAGCCACTTCAAATCCCATTTTTGAAAGATTGACGCATAGAATAAACAGAGTTAGAAAGGAAATAGAATGTGCCTTATTTGAAGACGAATGTAGTACAATCTTTCTCAATATCGAATCGATATCATAATATCCTAATGATATCGAAAAGATCTTGAATTGATATGCGTCAATAAAGACTACTAGGTTAGTTAACAAAGTAGTTCCATTAAGGAAAAACTTATATAAATAATTCAAATAATGATTTACATGATTTCCAATTTTACAAAGCTTTATATTTAAAAAAAATCTAGAGTCATATAAGGGTTCATGTGAGTTAATTTCCATATCATTAGCAAACAGCTTCTTTGTGTAACAAAAAATTAAATTTAAACTTACTGAATTCTGAACACAATATCAATCACAATATTGAAATTAAAATGACGGATTAGCATGAAACATCTGTTTTTTTTTTAAAGTTTCAATGCACCTTACCCAGTTCACTGTTCCTCCCCTCGGCCATTATTGAAACCCCAAACCCATGCCTCAACCCGTTTAGCTGGAAACTTCTCTCAATGGAAAAGCATTGTGTTCCGACCCTAAAACAGGGCACTCGGTTGGTTTAAGAAGATTGTAACAGGGTATTTGTGTACCTGAGACTCCGAGGAGTACATCATCTATGTTCACTATGTTGGAAAATATATATATCTTGATCTCAGTTATAGACTTGTGTCCACATGAGTTTGGTCATACAAGGCTTTTGCTAAAAGTTACGTAGTATCGTGAATTTTAATCTCTAAATGACATTAAAAAAATCGAAAGCAAATAAATCCGATAAATCTATTCCATTCAAATATTTTGCATGGCTATTTGAAGCGATGTGAATTTTTCTCTCTCAAAAACGTAATAGGCAGACCCCGACGAGAAAGTAAAATCAAATTTCGGTTCAAAGACTGCTCTTTTGACCCATCAACAATCAACGTTTCCTGACTTTTTTTTTACTCCTTTAAAATGAGTCTTTACTATTTGTCACAGTTGCTCACAATGGCCGTATCAACCAAGAGTAACACTAGAGATCAAGATTTACATTAATATTAATTACTTTTAGCATATCAAGCCTACACTAAGAAAAACTTGTGTTGGCTTTCAATGCAAAAAAAACGTGTTTTGCTCAGTCATTACAAGTTGTGCTGAAACAATACACAAATTGCGTTACGACCAAATAATAATGCATGGTTAGCACAAAAATTGTGTTAAAGACGCAACACGCATGTATTCTTCCAAAAATGTAGTTCAGCATATGTTCTTTAATGTTTCGGATAAATAGCTATACTAAAGCTTAAAAGATATATATGTACGGTACTTTAAAAAGAATACTGTGCAATTTTGTTATGCATATTTTGGAATACAATATAGTTTGCATTTTTTTAATCACTCAAAGATATAATAATTGTCTCTTCTCGCGATCAATAGTTGTGTTGGAACATTTTAAATTTATGTTTGTATGGTCATCACAACACACTTCTTGTGTATTGAAACAGCACAATATTGTAATGTTGCTACTTTTACACAATACTTGTGTTCCACTTGTGCTGTGTGAACAGAAGTTTTTTTCTGGGTGTACTGGTACGGAAGTTGAGAAACGGTGATGAGCTCCGCCTCAGTGCCCGGTAGGCTCGGGCAGAATTTAACTAACAAATAATAATTATTTCAATAAATTCATGAGAATAAATAAACTATTTAAATAAACTAAAATGAACTTATTAAGGAGTGCATTATACATATAAAATATAAACTTAATCAATAAAAAAAAGTTACACATTTCTATCCAAAAAATAAACAGCTTGATTTGGTGGTCCTTCAAATATCCCCTATTTAATCAAAATCCATTTAAGAGTTATAACTGTTTCAAACTATTGCAGTTTCAGTGTTGTGCGTCAGGTACCAAATGGTAGACCCCCTGGTAGAAGTTAATAAGGGAATTTCGCAACAGCTGGCATCCCCTGATCGAAACAGCTGGTCCCTTTTGCATGTTCCACAGCGGTGTTAAGTGTTCATAAGTCAAGTGAACTAATGGCGACTGATTGTTTCCTGGTTACCTAATGGGGTTCCTGGACCTGGACGGAACATGGTCATTGTTGCCATAGAACCGAATACAAGCAGTGTTTCGTTGTTGCAGGTGAGTTGTTGATGTGTGTACATCTGTAAAACGAGATAGATATCAGGGTTGGTTTGTCGACCAATTTAATGATGCAAGGGTTTACCGACTGCGTGGTGGTTTAGCCACTGAGCACATAATTTTCTTTCAAATGCGAGTAACAAGTGATTGTAGTTTTGATTATTTTTCAAAGAATACAATAACTTGACTTTAAAACTGCATCCGCTAGTTCCAATACAACACAAATGTATTGGAACTAGAGGATGTAATTTTAAAGACACACAAGGTCATTTAATTGTCCAAACAAAAATTTATTTCCCGAGTTTACAATAGATTTTTATCGACATTTCGTATAATGTTTTTACATACAAGTATATAAGTTTACCATACTAGTTTAATACTCACCAAGCTTCTAAGGACCATCTGCTCTCTTGTTAGGATTTGGAGAAGATTGATCTTTTTGAACACCATGCGCTGGTTCGAGACTTTTTGTGGGCAAGTGGACTTTTGGACTTGAACTACACCAAGTAAAAGGAGAAGCAACCACATACAAACTAGATGCATTTTGAAATAACTTTATTCAATTTTAGAATAAAAACCAGATCACTAGATTCAATCAGAGTGAACATAACAAAACCGAAGAAATAGGATATAAATAATTTTTTTAATAATTTGTTTTCATTATACATAATTGACATTCAAAGATTTTGTAAGAAGTTTATATATATAAAATACTACGAGCATTTTAGCATTTTAAAGTAATAAAAACTCTGACACATACATTTTAATGACAAGCGAAATTATCATTTATCTCTAAAACCCATCTTTATAAAACGTCGAAGAAAAACGAGGAGAGTCATTAAAACATAACAATTATCTGCACAGCCTACATCATATTACAAAACCCTTCCATCAATCTCTTGTTACAAATTATACAATTCGAGTAACTAACCAGCACATGAAACCGCCACTTATTCTACCGTGGGCAGGTAAACCGCAGTAACTAGCCTAATGACTTAGACCATTTTTGCCAAAACTCAATCACTCTAGCCTATAGTAAAACATTGGGAAATACAAATAATTTAAAAGCAAAAATGGTCTAATACATTGCTGTGGTTACTGCAGTTTACCCACGGCAGTATTCTGCGTGAGCATCAAAGGGTGCAAGAGGACGCCAGAAGGATCAAGCGGCGTCCTCTGTATCAAATTTCTCTCCCCCTTTGGGTCCATCCTTTCGCAGATCCAACCATCAATCTGAATTTGACTGCGTTCGAACCACCCCTTTCGATGAATGACAAACGACTTTTAAATGAAGGGACTCCTATCCATTTCCTCAACGCCCCCTTTGGGATGATTTTTTTTGTTCAGTTCTATATTCCATCATCTGTTTCTCTTTTATATCAGAACCAGAATAGAGCAAGTCGCAAGCTGACTTTACAGAATGGCATTTTAAATGAAAAGCATCTTTATTTCTCATGAAATTAAGGTTAGAGTAAGTCATAGTATAGACGTTAGCGACATTGCTTTTTGATTTTTTGATGTCGGCTCTTCCTATCATTGCGAAGCTGAATTCGCCAAGCGTTGAATCGTTCACCCACTTATAGGGAATGTGAGCTGGAATTAGACCGTCGCGAGACAGGTTAGTTTTAACCTACTGATTTTCTGGAAAACAACCAAAATTGTACCTGTTTTTTAAAAAGGCAATAAATCCGATATCAAAAACTATAGAACAATAGCTATAATCTCAAGCTTTGCTAAAATTTTTGAATCCATTATTTGTGAAAAAATATCGAATCAGACTTCGCAAATAATTTCCCCTTATCAACATGGTTTTATGAAAAAACGCTCTACAACCACCAATTTAATCTGTTTAAATAAAGATATTTCTAATGCCTTAAAGTTAAATAAACAACTGGATATTATATATACTGATTTTGCTAAGGCCTTTGACACTGTGGATTTTGATGTTCTTTTCTCTAAATTACTTGCGATTGGTTTTAGTCATGAGTTAATCATGTGGATGTATACTTATGTAGTTGGACGACCTTTATATGTGAAATTTAAATCTGCTTTTTCTGATTGTTTTTACAATACTTCTGGAGTTCCTCAAGGGTCCGTGTTGGGACCCCGTCTTTTTCTATTGTTCAT